>WOXC01008221.1:62500-446316 GCA_011680675.1 Gymnobelideus leadbeateri | reverse complement strand
ATTATAACATTAAAACACATATATGATGAATGAACAAATGAATGGATGAAAAATATTATTGAGCCCTTACCATGTGCCAGGTACTGTGTTAAGTAGGAAGAAGGGGAAAGGGGAAAAGGCTCCACAAATACTAACATATTTATAGTAGCACTCTTTTTGTGGTAGTAGAAACAAAACAAACTCGGGACTCTGATGAAAGGGGGGAGATTGGTTGAACAAATTTTGAATTTGTCAATGTAATGGAATGTTAATGTATCATTAGAAATGATGACTATGAAGCATTCAAATAAATAAGGGTCGACATGAAATGGTATACAGTGAAGAAAGTAGAACTAAAAGAACAATATTCTGATGACCACAAAATACAGTGAAAAGATGGCCAGACTCAGATTAATTGCAATGACCAATCTTAATTTCAGGAGAACAGATGCTGAAATACACTTCTCTAAGTAGATGGGTGGGAAACCATGGGAGTGGGATGTTGCACTTTGTATCATATAGAGCCCCTTTGTCAGAGGATTTTGTTCAACTGTTTTGCTTTGTTTCAAGAGAGAATTCTTGGGAGATTATCTTGAAAAAAAAACCACCTTAAAAGGCTTCAATAAACCTCTAGAAATAAATTAAAGTAGGGACCATCAGTACAGGTTTCAGAGAGAGGGGATGTTGTCAAGGGCTATTTCTGACAGCTCTCGCCTTCCAAAGTGAGAGAGAGGAGAGGAAAGGAGAAGTAAGCCTTCTAGTATTCTTTGGTTTTCCTCTTTCACTGAAAATGCTAATTGTCAGCTATAGGATGGGAGGCATCGTAAGAAGATAGGCATATTCTGCTTGGCATGCTTGGTAGGGGGCTGCTGCTGAAAGATGCACTTGTGTCTGGATCTGACAGCAGCTGTGGTATCCAATTCAGATTCGAGGTGGCAGAGAGAAAGAGTGTGAATGCTAACCAACCCAAGGTGTTTGTAAATATCCTGCTTTGCTAACCATTCAGAGCTGGTTTGCATAGCTTGTTGCATTTTCTTCTGTAAATGCAAGATGACAGTTTTTTAAAAAGTGCAACCGGTGATGAGTTTTCCTTGTAAATGTTTTCTAAAACAGCCCAGCACATTCCATTGGTATTCACATAAAACAGAGGAAGAGAGATGATTAAAAAGCAGTTTCTGACTACTATATATTTCATGGGAGAAGATTAACTGTGATCTCATCCCATAGGCATGCAGCCATTGGGTTCAAGGATCCCTCACCTCCAACTTCAGGTAGGGTTAAAAATTCATTATAGGGGCGGCTAGGTGGCACAGTGAGTAGAGCGGTGGCCCTGGAGTCAGAAGGACCTGAGTTCGGATCCGGCCTCAAACACTTAACACACACAAACAAAAACCTAGCCCTGCGACCTTGGGCAAGTATAACCCCAATTGAAAAGAAAAAAAAAAAAAAAAAAAAAAATTCATTATAAAGGTTTTTAATCGACACCTTTCATTCCTAAGTCACATTCATTTCCAAATATCCTCCTCCCCCTGCAAGTCTCTTTTTGCAGCAAAAATTAAAAAAAAAGAAAAAAATAGTAGTTCGGCATAACCACATTAACAATCACTTGTGTCTTACAGAATAAGTAACATTTCATACCTACAGCCTCTCATTTCTCCAATGAAAAGAGAGAGAGATTCATTTTTTCATCACTTCTTTGGCTAAGCTTAGTCACTATAATTATATATCTTTCAGTTGTTTACTATTCTTTTCATCAATATTGTAGTCATTATGTATATTACTTTCCTGCTTTTGTTTTTTTCATTCTGCATCAGTTCATAGAAATCTTCCCATATTTCCCTTAATGTTTTGTATTAATTATTCTTAGCTAAATTCTATAACATTTGTCTTCCACAATTGGTTTGGTCATCCCCTATTGAATGGACATCTCCTTTGTTTTCCAATTCTTTGCTGCTACAAAAAAGTACTGCTATAGAATATTTGTGTGTATATGGGACTTTCATTCTTTTGTCTTTTATAGTCTTGGGATTATCTGTTTTGCAGAAGGGACTTGTCAAAACTTTTGTGAATTCCCTGTATCTGTCCCTTTTTCTTTCTCAAATCTAGTCCCAAATGTTGGGGTCAAAGAAATCAAGGAAAACCTACTTTGATAGGTTCTAAAAATATCTCATCACTGTTCAGCTAGCATTTCTTGAGCACTTACTGTGAATGGAGGAATCTATCTCTAAACAACTAACCTGGTTGGATCACTGGGAGTTTAATTAGGGTAAAGGTCTCAAGTTTTCAAAATGATAACATAAAGCTCCAGATAAATAAAGGAAAAGTGGTTAGTGACAATTCATTGCTTTAAGAATAAGAGTTCCTTTCAGGATTAGACTGATAAATGCTTCCACTAAAACCATCAGCATAGTACATTGAATAATGATAGAATTAACATCAGGAATACTTTGCTTTGAATCTTCCCTCAGATGCCAATGAACTGTATGACTCTGGGCAACTCACTTAACCTCTCCCAGATTCAGTTTCAGTTTGTAAATTGGGGTTCCCTTAATTTTCCACCTGAAAGTCATCACTCCCTCTTCAAATGTTCCTGAAGTGCTTGGATTTCTCCTTTGCTGCTATAGCAGTCAGCCAATAAATCAACAAACATTTATTTTGTTGTTTGTTTGTTTTTTGCTTTTTGGAGGGCAGTTGGGGTTAAGTGACTTGTCCAAGGTCACATGGCTAGTTTCTGTGTTAAGTGTCTGAGGCCAGATTTGAAGTCAGGTCCTCCTGACTCCAGGGCCAGTGCTCTATTCACTGTACCACCTAGCCGCCTCAACAAACATTTATTAAGTTTATATTATGTTCCAGGAACTGTGCTAAATATTTGGGATGCTAAGAAAAAGGGAACACAGTCTATGCCCTCAGGAAGCTAACATCCTAATGGAGAACATAACATCTATGTAAATAAATATATACAAGTCATGCACAGAGCAGATACAATGTAACAATAGAGGGGACCGAACTAGCATCTGGGAGAACCTCCTTCAGAAAGTCATATTTGATTTGGATCTTAGAGGAAAGTCAAGGATTCTGAGAAGTAGAGATGATGAGGGGGATCATTCTAGGTGACTGGGACTTACATACATATGTATAGTAGATACAGAGATAGATAGCAACTATATTCAAAGGGGGAAAGGTAATGGCCTAAATGAGGGGTTCTTTGTCTTTTTGTGTATCATAAACCTCTTTGATAGTTGAATGAAATCAATGGGACCCTTCTGAAAAATATTTTAAAGGCTCACACACATATGTGTATATATGTAGGTGTATTTATGTATGTGTATATATATGTGTGTGTTTATTTATATATAAACATATTTTGTATGTATATTATATATGTGTGTATATTTTATATATCTGTATGTACACACATACGTGTCACAAAAATTATTTTGAAAAGGGGTCTATAGGCTTCATTGAACTGCCAAAGGGGTTCATGATATAAAAAACATTAAGAACCCCTAGTTTAGGTCATTATCGTTCCCCCTATGCATTTTCTTTCATTCTGAATTAATTAACTGCTCTTAATCAGTACAGTTGGTCTTACCTCCATAGGACTCAGGGACCTGATGTTTTCCTTAGCATAGCCTTGTTACCCAGATTTACAAACCAAATAGCAACCCCTTCTCTGGCCTGCATAGCCCTTTTGAAAAGTGATAGATGGTTTGGCAAGCCTCAACTGTTTTTCAAACTGTCTCCTAAATGGATAAATGTGTCAGAATTAAAAGATAGTTTATGCTTCAACACCAGTGGGGGAAAAATGAAGCAAGGCTATGGTGCCACCTGCCTTGTAATGAACAAACAGAACAGATGGATGTTTGTATCCCTTAGGTAAGAAAGGAGTTTTACTTAGAATATCAAAGGGAATAACTTTGTAAGGTAGAATTAGGATAAGGGATGTCTTTTCGATTCATAGTACTATAGTAAAAAATTCCAAATATACAGTCATCAGAAAGAGTCCATATGCTGGAAGTATATTAGGAAGGTGAGGAGGAGTAATATTTATTAACGACATTTCACGTAAATGAGACTAATTTTAGGAGGGAGTTATTAAGGTAAAAATTGAAAGTATAAATTCCCCAAAGGAAAACAAAATGAGGAGTTGGTAGCAGCAGCAGCAGCAGCAGCAGCAGCAGCAGCAGCAGTAATAGGCAGCAGGGCAGCATGGTATGAAGAGTTAGGAAGATCTCATTTCAATTTCTTCTTTAGAGTCTAAGGCAACTCTACAATGCTATGCTTCATAGATAATTTTCAACCTGAAGGTAGAGAGTTTCTACCCTTGGAGTTACCTACATTAATAAAATAACAGGTTTATCTTCTCAACACACACACACACACACACACACACACACACACGGGTGTGCACACACACAGATCTATTGTATTAATGGAGGTAATGAAGAAAAACAGTATAGGAGAGTGTAGCAGTTCTCAAACTTTTTGGTCTCAGAACTCCTTTAAACTCTGCCCTAAAGCTTTTTAAATATGAATTACATATCAATATTTATTGTATTAGAAATTAAAATGGATGCGATTAAAATGTATTCATTAAATATTTATTTATTAATTCATTTAAAACTACTACTACTAAATACATCTTATGCTAACATAAATAACATTTTATGAAAAATTGCTATGGTCTAAAAACACCTAATGAGGAGTATGGTATTGGTTTACCTATTTCTGCAAATCTCTTTGATGCTTGGCTTAATAAAAGACAGCTGGATTGTCATATCTGTTTCTGTTTTCATTCTGTTGTTATACTGTTTTGGTCGAAGAATATGAAAAAAATCTGGATTCACAAAGATGTGTAGTTGGAAAAAGAAGAGTGTTTTAATAGGCAAATAACATTTTAGTATTATTATTAAAATTGTTTGGACCCTCCCTCAAAGGGTCTTGGGGACCCCTAAGTGTCTTTGGGTGACACTCTGGGACTACTAGGGTAGTGTGGCTAGAAGACCAGGCTCAGATTTGGTAATATATGGTTGAAGTCCTTTGTATCTCCTACTGACTAGGTGTCTCTCTAAATAAATTAACTTTCATATGGACTATTTGTGCCTGACCTGGGGTAGAGTGTTCTGAGCTTGTATTAGTCTGATCAGCCATAGTTGGACACACTGTACCTTGACTTCAACATAGTGATGTTATTTTGGTTCTCTCTGAGAATGAAAGACAGCAATCAACCAAGCAACCAAATAACTAAGCAACCAATCTTTCACTTTCCCAAGCAACTCTCAAAAATAATATATTGTAAGGAGGGTGCTGCTCTGCATTGATAGAGTAAATTCACTCATTGAGGTGTCATATCCCAGTGAAATTATAAATTTCTTTTCTCCTCTTTCCTCTCTACCCACTCCCCTACCAAAACAACAAACAAACAAAAACAACCCTGGCAATAGCAGTGGTAAGGATGGGGAAAATGGATCTGTGATTTCATTGATTTAATGACATCCCAGGTTAGGAAACTTCCTCTATGAATGCAGCTCAATGAATTTTCTGCAATTCATAGATTGAGTGTTTCCTAAGACATTGAGGAGTAGACTTATCCAGAACCACAGTCATACTATGTGTCAGAGGGAGAGCTTGAAACCAGGTCTTCCTTACCTTGAGGTCAGTTCTCCGTCCACTAAGCTAGGGCAGCTCCTCAGTAGCAGCAATACGAGTATAAAGAATGGCAAAAAATCATTGTATTTATTTGGCAGTCTCTATTTTCCAAAACATTGTTCCATATTTCAGGTTCATTTGGACCCTATAATGACCATCCTAGTTAGTTTGTATCAGTGATGGTAAATGTTTAACAACTGACTCTCCAGAAAAAAGGAAGCACAACACATTTTTAAGGTTAATCTTAATTATGATCATTTTCACTATCATTTTCTTAAGTCCTTGCTGTTGTTGTTCAGTTGTTTCCAACTCTTCATGACCCCATTTGGGATTTTCTCTGCGAAGATACTGGAATAATTGACCATTTCCTTCTCTAGCTCATTTTTCAGACGAGAAAACTGAGGCAATTGGTGACCCAATTAAGTTGGTTTGTGGGCCTAATCAATATGACTACATGCAGATAAATCTAACATTAAAAATAAACAAAAACTTAAAAACTTCAGGATAAGCTATATACAATTGCAGTTCTGGAAGATATATCATTGAAACATCTTGACAGTGCCCCCAAACTGAAGTAGGAAGTCTTTAGCCCTGTACTCACTAAGTGGCACCTGACACTTCTCTGCAGAATCCCCCCCCCCCCACACACACACCTTTTTTCTTTCCTATTCCCCTTCTATCCAGCTCCTTTTCTTTTTTTAGCTTTCCCTTCCTTTTTGTTCTCTTCAGCTACCTAAATTTAAGGTCAGCAGGGGCTCTGTGGGAATTGCTTAGCCATCCCAGTGACAGAGAGGTTGTTGGCTCCTGCCCTAAGGCAAGACCTTGAGAAGCCTGAGAAAAATGCTGATAAGAATACTACTAGGGTAAGTTCATAGCTCCACATGACTCAGTGGTTAGGAATGACTAACCCAACAAAGGTAGGAATGGTTATAACAAATGAGTAAGTCCCATATTTCTGGGTAAAGTTTGGATAAGCAATCAGTGGGACAAAGTGTTGCTTGTTAGTAGAAAATAATAAAATATTTTATGGAGGAGAGCCAGACATATGAACAATTAAAAAATTACCTTTTGAAATTAAAGAAAGTATGGAAAACAGTGAATTTGGATTAAGATAATATTTGGTAACTGTATTTCAATATAACTGGTAACTATGTATTTTTAACCTTCTGTATAGCATATAGTTTTATGTATAGCATATAGTTTTTACATATAGTTTTTTATGCATTTAACCTTATTCTGAGTAGGATTCCAGATAGGAAAGCTATCTGGTAAAACCCTGCTGCATGATCTAGTTGCTACGTAGTTACAGAGTTAGAAGGAATCTTAACAGCCATCCAAGCCAATCAATATCTAAGAAAGAATTCCCACCAGAATGTGCCTGATACAGAGTCATCCAGCTTTTGTTTGAGGACCTCCCACGAGGAGCCTTTACCAGATTGCTGAAGAGATCAATGACAAAGAAGTTAAGGACCCCCTTGATGTAGAGATTTCGTATTTATGTGTATCATTGGGATAAGCATTTTTCCCCTAAATGAACTTTACCTGAGTTTACTTAAGGATAGCCCCAAGGAAAGCAGTGCTGTGTTGAAAATACTTTAACATTTTACTAGGGTAAGGTTTTATACTTCTTATGTTGAGTTATAATTCTCTTTCCTGAATCTGTTGGGATTTTTGGCCGCCCTACTTGATATGTGCAGATTCTGAAAAGAAGCAGAATACTTAAATTTAGATTCACTATTCCTAGGAATCCTCTAAGTGATTTCTGTAGGAAATCCCTAACATTACATGGGACTAACATACTGTATCTTGTCTCATTATTGTCACATAGAATAAGCTACTTCACTAGCCATGCCACAATCAGGGGCCATTTTGGTAAAATAAATGGACTTTCTTCTTCTAGAGAGAATCCTCTTTTTCTCAATTACAAAAATGGAGGTAGTAAATGGAGCCAATTTGGATGCTACATTACAGGAAAGAGATTGATTAAGCTGGGGGATGATGAGGGTAACAATCCAAATATTGAAAGCCACTTCATCCATGAGTATTTCTTGAAGAAACTGGGGATGTTTAACCTGGGGAAGATTGGGGGTAGGGTGGGGGTAGGTATGACTTGATAACTGTCTTCAAGTACCTGAAAAATTATCAAGTAGAGGCATTAGGCTTTGACTCTCCAGAAAGTAGTATTATGAGTAATGGGCAGAAGTTGAGAAGAGACAAATTGTTGGAAAAAATATGAATAGTTAGAGCTATGGAGTGGACTTTCTCAGGAAGTAGTAGGCTCCTCATGGGAAGTCCTTAAACCAAAGCTTGATGGCCCTGTGATAGGCACATAGGGGTGGGCATTCTTTCTTAGATATTGATTGGCTTGGGTGGTTGTTAAGATTCCTTCTAACTCTGTAACTACGCAGCAGTTAGATCATGCAGCAGATAAAGCACCAGACTTAGAGAAGGAAAATCTGAGTTCAAATCCAGCTACAGACACTGTTCTGTGACCCTGTGTAATGGAAATGCAAATTTAAAGATCTTCCCTGTCCCTAGCTTAAGTGCACCTGGAGCCTGTGGTGGGAGGCTTGTTTTTCAGGAAAGCCCACACCTTGATACTTTGTGATTGGGCTGTGGGTCAAGAAGTTTGTTACATTCTCTGAGCCAGGAGAAGGCTATATAAACCCTGATGAGAGGCTTTGCTTTGGGGCTCACTTTGAGAAGTGTTGTGTGATTTGACCAGATGAGACTCTGGGCAGCTGTTGAGGACACCCCCCCCCCCACCCCCCCGGCTTTGAAAACCCAGATGTTGATGCTTCCCTCTCTGGTAACTGTGATTCTGGTATTGATAATGGTTGGACAGTTTGGAAGCCTGTCTGATTGATCTGTCTGAATACTCTGAAGTTCGGGGTGCTGACCTTATTCCCCTGAACTAGGTAAATGATATATGTTTGATTGATTAAAGTAAGCTTGTTAACTGATTTTGAGTTGCTTTCCTTTACAGAAGCAGATCTAAGAACCTGTGTTGGCAACTACCCTGGGGATGTTGGGGTGCTTGCTGCTATACCCTGGGCAGAACAGTTACTCTCTGTTGTAGTCAATAAATGTTGATTGATTGATTGATTGATTAAAATGGAGGCAATCATAGAACCTATCTACCTCTCAGGGTTGTTATGACGATAAGATGGGATAACAATTAAAAGCACTGGTACACATCTTAAAGCACTATAAATGCTAGCTATCATTAATTATGTGGACTGATCTAACCCTGGGATATAAAAGCCTGACTATATGTCTTTCCTTATTCATTTGGTTCTGAGGAAATCAGCAATAAGTAACATTGGCAGAGCATTTCTCAGTTTCCAAAATGTTTTCCTCACAAACCTATGAGCATAAGTAGTAGTAACCTCATTTTAACATGAGGGAACTTTGACTTAGAAAGGCAAATGTCAGATGTTTTGAAGGGCATCAATATGCTTGATAACCCCTACTCCCATTGGCCTCCTCTATCCCCCACAAGGAGAGATTGATGAGAGTGGTAAGATGGTAGGAGATCATGCCATATGCCGATTGATTGAAGGAACTCAGAATGTTTAGCTTCCAGAAGACATGATGACATAGGACAGTCATCTTCAAGTATCTGAAGGACTGGCATGTGAGAGAGGGAAGGAAATATTTCTAGTAATTACAATTGAAAGTGGGATGGAATTCTTCCTGAGGTATTAACTTCTTCTTCTTCCCTGGGATGATCATTCCTTGGGAGTGTTATAGAGAGAATGTCTGTTCAGCCACAGGGCAGGCTAGATGTCCTTGGAGTTCCCTTCTGATTCTATAATCTTCCTCCTCTGCAGACCTGATCTTTTGTTCTTCTATTCAAAATTTATCAACTACCTACAAAAATTCAAACTCCTTATCCTCTACAATCTAATGCCATCCTTGCTTTCCAGTGTGGTCCCTATCTTCACTGTTCTCTGTGTGCTATCCCCCACCGAAACAATCATCATTTCCTATACTCCTCTTATGCTATACTTTCTTTATACCCTTGCTTTTATACTGTTTCCTGTACCTGAAAGCCCCTTTCCTACAACCTCCATTCATCATCCCTGCTGAGTGAATCTTGCCCATAATTTAAGGCCCCCTCACATACTCATCATATATTTTGTATTATAGTTCTTTGTATAATGTGTCATAATCCCCTACTAGATGGTAAGCTCTGTGAGGGTCTAGATCTAGACTGTAGCCTATTGATTCCTTATATTGTCCCTGCTTTGCCTTACTGTAGATGATTCATGCATTACTACTGACAAACAACAATCCAAGGAAAGCTGTTCATCAGTGTTTTGTAAGAATATCCCTGTTTGGTCTACTGATACTTCTTATTAGACACAAACAAATTCAAGAAAAGAGCCATGAGATTTAAATGTATTTGTTCAATGCAATAAATTGGACTCCAAAAATACTTTGGGTAATAGATACTTTTTTTTTGTCATTTCTAAAGGTAAAAATATTTAAGCATTGAACAAAATATTTAAATATATCAGTAATGGTAATATAGTTAGGCAAACATAAACAACCCAACAGTGCACTTCAAGGAAATGAAAATTACTAGAGAAATATGTGTGGTTTTTACTCTCTACGAGGGGGAAAAAACAAAAACAAAATTCTGTAATGAATTAATGTATTTTAAACAGTAGCAAATTTCAGGAGCATTTTTCATGGAAATTGTTATGTTGCTTAGCATCCATTATGCTTTTTTTAAAAAAAATAAATGAACATTGCAGATTCATTTATGATGGCTACTGCACAGATGGTATTAATATCATTACATCCTTGAGCACTTTCTATCAGAATCTTAATATTTTCCACCAGGATCAATTGTTTTAAACCTAACATATGTTTTTAAAACATATCACTTACCATGTAAATTTCTGTCATTTGTATCTTTAGTCTTTGAGAGCTTCTGTGTTTGAACACACGGTACACACGGTTGTACTATTTGTATACCATATATGGTGTCATGGTGAGAGAAAAATCTGTCTTGCTAACAGCCTGTGTGTTTATCATGTATGTGTGGGGGGTGGTAACAAGGGCAGATGGTCTCAATTTCGGTCACTTTCTTTTTTTAGGTTTTCTCCTCAACATAAATCATTGACACTTTTTATTCAAACACCTGTACTACTTAATTAAAAACAAATAGAGAAAGTGGAACGGACAATTTGCTTCAGTGAAGCAGTGTTGAATGAAGAACTAAGTCATGGAGAGATGGTTGCCCTGAAGTGGTTGGGGGACAGAAAAAAAGGGTTAGAAGGATCAGCCCTCTCAGGGATTAGATGGGATACTTTCATAGAAATGGCGATTGGACTTATGTAACTTATTTCCATCTTTTAGGAAAGTCTACACAGAGTTTGATAGATTGGTCAAGGAAAGGAAAAAGTGATTGCCTATCTTTTGGTCAAGTCAGTTTATCAATCAAAGAGTAATATACCTTGAAAGCATAGGAAGTTATGAAAGAAGGAGAGATAATCCTAGGTGAGAAAGAACAACCAAGGACACATTTCAGTCTCGTAGGAATGCTGACTAGGGGACCAGTTTCTGATGATTTATGTTGTTATAATTTTAATAACTTACATTGAAGAGACTGAGGATGTTTAGTTAATGAGGAGAAGAATCAAGCTGTCTTCAAGTATTTCCATGTTATTACATGGAAGAGGGACTAGACTTATTCTTTTTGGTTCCTGGTGGCAAAACAAGAAATGGTTTGTGGATAGTGATTCCCCTGCTCCTTCCCCCTGCAATGCATTATTTATTTATTTTTTAACATTGTTTAAAAATGTTTTTGAGTTCCAAATTCTCTCCCTCCCTCCAGCCCCTTTTCTACCCACTGATCGGGCAAACAATATAATACCAGTCATCATGTGAAATCATGCAAAATATGTTTCCATATCAATTATGTTACAAAAAAGAAAAGTATACTTTAATTTGTACTCAGAGTTCATCAGTTCTCTCACTTGAGGTAGATAGCATTTTTCACCATGAATGGATAACCACTTATAGGGAAGGTTGTAGAGGGATTCTTGTTTAGTTATAACTGTTGGAATCCCTTCTAAATTAAATCTGTGATAGTGTGATTCTTTTAAGAAATACTGCTATTAGTGTAATATTTTGACTCCTTATAATAATTTTTACTCAAATGTTAATGACTGATACTTTCCTATTATGCTCCAGAATCTAGTTTCTCACTCCCCTTCTCCCACTTTGGGGTATTGTCATTTTAACCTGGGAGTTTTGGAGATTGGAGGTCTTCAATAAAAATCTGGACTACCACTTGGTATGTTTTAGAAGAGGTTCTTTTTTTTCAGGAATGGTATAGAATGTATGCCTTCTGAGGTCCCCTCTAATTCTAAGATTTTGATATTTTATATAGTTTTTTGTAGCACTACATGGTTTTGAAAGCATTTTCATATAATTTCCTGTCCTTTACTTCAAACCTTACCCACTGCTCTATCTCCCTAAGGGATGTGTCACAAGGTCTAAAATTCCTTCCATTATGTATTCCTCAATGTCAAGGCACTGAAATGAAAGCTCTGGTTAAAATATAAATATTTAGTCTGGTACAGATAATACATCAACCATTCATCACCTTTTAATACCTTAGTGTAGACTAGTTTGGGGCAGCTATATGGCACAGGGGATAGAACACTAGGCCTGGATTCAGGAAGTCTCATCTTCATGAATTCAAATGTAGCTTCAGACACCTATCTGCGTGACCTTGGGCAAGTCACTTAACTGTTTGCCTCAGTTTACTCATCTGTAAAATGAGCCAGAGATAGAAACCACTCTAGTTTCTTTGCCACAAAAAACTCACATGGGGTCACAAAGAGTCAGACATGACTGAAATAACTGAAGAACAATAACGGATGGACCAGTTCATCAGTTTATCAGACTGAACAAGACTTGAAGGGTTGGAACTCAGGAAATAAAAGTTTTGATTGGGAGAAAAGACTGGGAAAATGGTTCATGAAATATCTGGACACTGAGGGCAGGCCAGGGAGGCATTCTACAGTGAAGAGCCCTGGGCCACTAAATGGCAGATGAGGGCAATGGATTTCAAGAGGGAGGAAGGGGGTGCTTAAAGTGAGAAAAGACAGAAGATAAACAAGTTTGGGTAGAGCCAGTCCTGATTCTCCAAAGATTTTTAGTTTAATCTTTGTGATAGCATTCTGTTATACTACTTTTTCTATGTAATTTGAGAAGAAGCTCAGTGTAGTGGATAGGAGATTCTGCTTGGAGTAAGGAAGACCTAGTAGCAAAGTCTATCTTAGTTATTTATGAACTGTGTGAATCACTTAACCCTTCTGTGCCTCAGTTTCCTTATTTGTAAAATGAGGGACTTGGACTTGATGGCCTTTAAGTCTTCTTCCAGCTCTAAAGCTAAGTTCCCATGAACTTTCAGCAGAATGTGTACACGCATATGTATATGTGTGTGTATGTTATATATACAGAGACATCCACATATACACATATGTAAAAGGCAGAATAGTATAGTTGATAAGACATCTAGGCTCAGATCCAGGAAGACGTGGGTTCAGGTCCTACCTCTGATGTATACTGGCTATGTGACCCAGTAAATTACTGAACTCTTAAGTGCTCTGTTCTAGACAACTTTCTAAGACTGTGTTAAGTTGCATAGAAGGTGCCAACTTGGATCAATAGGGGGAGTTTTATCATCCAAGGAATTCCCTATACCAATGAAATCCCAGGATCTATTCCTATCCGTATCTATGCAGGTGAGTGAATATTATTATATATGTATATGTAAATGCAGTGTATATATTACAGACACATATGTAAATATATGCATAAGTATTATGCATTATATATGTTTATGCAATGCACACATACATGCATTGCATACACATATATAATGCATAATACCTATGCATGAATTTGCATAAGCATATATAATTTAACAATTTTTTATTAAAAAAACACATTTAATCTAACAGTATGCTAGAAATTGTAGGGATACAAATTAAGTAGAAGATAGTATCTCTTGTCTAGAGGAACCTGAAATCTACTTAGAGGAGATAAGATAAATACATGTGAAATAGCTAAAAAAAATCTGAAAGCATGAATAAATGTAAATGTGAGAAAAAGATTACAATTCAGGGCAAAGGAATGATCCTTATTTAGGCAGATCTTTAAAAAAAAAAACTCTTTAAGAAAGTCAAGTCATTTCCCACCATCAAAAAAAGGATCCAAATACTATCTGGAGGATAACTAGGTTTAGAAAGATGAGGGACTGGTACTGGATAGCAACCCACCTAGAAAGACCAGAGATAAGACAATAACTGGGATGTTGACAGACAATAGGAGGAATCTCCTTCCCTCCTCTCTGTGTCTCTCTGTCTCTCTCTGTGTCTCTGTCACTGTCTCTCTGTCTCTATCTCTGTCTCCTCTCTCAACAAGTCCTCAGAGTGTTTCATAGATTATTTCCTAATTCCTTTTCATCATTGCTACTTCTGAGGTAGATATAGTTTGCTTGTGGTTACCTGGTGGATAAATTTGATGAGTCAAAAGTTCTTAACATTTATGTGTGTGTCATAGACCCCTTTGGAAGTCTTGGGAAACCTAGGGACTCTTGAAAAAATGATATTTTTAATGCACAAAATAAAATATTAGAATTATAAAAGAAGACAATTCTATTGCTATATAGTTATCAAAATATTTTTTGAAGGGACAAACTCACAATTCCAGGTTAAGAGTTCCTGGTCTAGAAAAAGGACATTTCCTATTACCTATTGTAATGGTTATCAATCTGTACTCCCCACCCCACCCCCTAGATTAGAAGCTCCTAGAGGGAATGAGTTCTGCTTGATACATTACTCTATCTCCCATAGCACCTTCCTTAGAGAAGGCATTGAACAAATGTGTGCTGCAAAACTGGTGCTTTAGTCAATGCATCTCCCACCTACAGCTTAGCAGCAGTTATGGTGAATAAATCCAGAGTATCTACCAGGGTGGAAATGGAAAGTGGAGGTTATATTGACAGCCTGGGCAGCCACATATTAGCCTTTGGGAATAATAGACAAGAGAGCTGGGACTAGTGGTTTGGCACCAGGGAAACCTAACTCTGGAATGATAGTCCTAAGGATTCTTAAAGAAGAAGTTCTTGGTGCTTGTACATCAACAATGCTGGATGCTTCCTAGATAGGTTTTATCAGGGTGTGATGGGTGTCCCTTCACTTATGGGTATCCTATTCCCTTTGCACCATATTTGATGGTATTCAGGTGATGCTATGACCATCACTTACCTGCTGGCCAACCTTTTGATGAGTTCACACGTGATTCTTTTCTATTTCTTAATATTTTTGTTGTAAAGGTCATCCTATAGTAGCAGGGAAGATATAGAAAAAGGTTACTGAACTGGTTTTTGTTTATTTTGGCAGTTCGTCAAAGGCACCATGGCAGACCCAGGATTAAAACCAATCCCCAATTTCTAGTCTGTGACATGGTCCAGAAACTTCTCTTTGTCTGCTTAGAGAAGTTTTGGATACTCCCTGGTACTGCTTAACTCAAGTGAACTTAGTAAGCTGAATCAATGAATCAATCAATTAATAAGCATTTATTAATCACTTACTCAGTATTAACCACCATGCTAAGAGCTGGAGAAATAAAAAGTGAAAAAAAGATCTAGTCCTCATGAAGCTTATATTCTAATGAAGCATACTTCCTTCTTGAAGGAATCCTAGAATTGTGGAACTAGAATGGGTCTCCTGAGAGCTTATCTTGTTTATTTCACCTCATGAAAGTCCACATCTCACCTCAGCAAAAGAGATGACTTTTGGTCCTCCTTTCAGGCATCTCTAGGGAGATTCAACAACATCCAATGATGGTCTCTTTTCCAGTGGTGATTCATCCTTTAAAGTCATTCTTTAAATAATTTTCCTTTGTCCTTTCCCAGCTTGCTTTCTTTTCATTTTTATTTTTACCTGGGCATATGTCTCTGGGTGAAAATGATTAATTTCCCCCCCATTTTGCTTCCTGCCCCTGTCTATTTTCTTTTTGTCATCTGCCCTGTCGGCCCTCCTCCACTTGGCTCCTCTTCACAAGCATATTCTGTTTCTACTTAGAAATCTGAAACCCTCCCTGAACTTCCCAGATTTTTAAAGCCCCCCATTTTTAGTATCTTTGCTTAACACATACACTGTGAGTATTATTTCCACTTGAATAGGCTTTTGTTTCCCTGACTGAGGACCCTAAATCGAACCTACCTTCTAGCCCAGAACCTGTTCATAGTCTATAACATACTTTTTTTTTTTAAATGGACTTCCCAGATCTGCACTGTCCTTATGGATTTACTATATGGAAACCCTCTGTGGCCAGTGATGGGCTGGAGTTAGGCTCACACCAATTACATTATTAGGTAAATTTTACCCATTGGATTTATATATTGTCTGACAGAAACATATAGTTTTAAAAAAGGAATTTAATCACCATACCTTTAAAGCTAATTAGAACTCATTAAAGAGTTCATAGAGGGGTGGTGTGTTTTAAAAAATCATTAATTCTCTCCCTGCAGGTATCCTGCAAAATGTAGTTTCATCGGGTATATGGCATTTACAAATTCTGATTGGCATTTCCTTCTTTGTTGAAAAGAGAGCCTGGCTCAGTTTGCAGCAAATATGACAATGGGCTGTGCAAATGTACATCTGAAATACAGCTCTGTGGGGGTTAAACATTCAAGCTTATATGAGACAGCATCAGTTTCAGGTCAAAGTGCTGTTCTTAAATGATCAGCATAGAACAGGAAAAAGGCATTGAAGTGACCTTGCTGAGGGTCTAAAACTGTGCTGAAGCCTTTTCTGCATGATTAAGTGAGCAGAATCTTAGATTAGCTAAAAGCAGTGCAGAAACATAATGAGTTCACTTATTTTGGAGCATTTAATAACAGTTATAGACAGTTATGTGATCAGGCGGAGTTATGACTTATTCATTCTTTCATTGCTATTAAAATTACTGCATTTGAGGTTTTTAAAGTCATTGAAATAAAAAAAAAGTCTGATTTATGTTAGGAGAATTTAGCTTGGCCTTTGGTCTCTCAGTTTTTAAATGATATAATTAGACTTTTTAAAGACCATTCTAAAAGCATTATTAGCATTTTGTATAGCTGAAAGTAAATGCATGTTTTGTGGATAGTTTAATTTTAAAAAGGAATAATAATACTTGATTCAGGCAGTGATATTCATAGATTATTAAGAAAAGATTTTTTGTATGAAATTTTTCAAAAGGCAATTGTATAATTTTAGTAATAGACTATATAGAATGTGTGTGGATTCCACTGTGTACACACACATACACACACACACACATACACACACCCTCTCACATATACCCTAATTTCGTTTTTGAACGCCCCGGTACAAAGACGTGGAAATAATGCAGTACAGCCATTCCCTCTACCCATTTGGAAAAGAAGGGACGGGAAGAACAAGTATCAGAGGACATGTTAACTCATGACCTTTAACATATTTCCTCTGAAATTATAGAGCCATTTATCAGCTGGGGGTGGGGAGAATGGAGGGAACTAAAAAGCCCACTTTAGTCATAGTAAAGAGACTTGCAGGTGGTTTGAATTAGCCATAAACAAAAATTATTAATAAATCATTTGGGAGGAATATAGAAATGTCACTGATCCGTCAATGTTTTCGTATGATCCCTCTCTTAAACTTTTTCATGTATATTTCACCGCAAGTAAATCGGAATCCCCGGCCCCAGCACTCCCAAATTAAGCCTGGCTTCCACTTTCAAGAGGGTTATTGCCCAGCACATAAAAAAAGCACAGAGGAAACATATCTCCCCATAAAACAGTGAAATAAAGTGCTGGTTTTAGTTGGACAGTACAGTAGGATTATTCAACGAGCACATCTTTGCTCATAAAATTGAGCTGACTGCAGCCTCCTTAAATGACAGCTATTTGTGCCACGTGCGTGTGTTCAGTAAACAGTTTGCAGATCTCTCTTTTGGCTGCTGAAAATGCAGGATACTCCGCTGCCGAAAGGCAGGAACTTAAAAACACGTTCCTAAGGAGAGAACATAAGGAAGCCCTTTAAATTGCCTATGGATATTGAGATTAGCAGAAGCAAAGGAGGGCTCAAATTCATGTCTAATTCAGATGGGATTGTGAACCTCACAAGACATCTGCAGAAATGAATATCCATCTTTTCACTTTTAAGGGGGGGCAATCCGCTATTTCCTTTGAACGGTTTGATTTAGAGTTTTACCTTTCTTATTATTAGGAAACACCACAGGTTTTTTTTTTCTTTTTAAATCAAGCCTCGGTAGGATTGGGCATCCAAGTGATCAATTCTGTTTGTTCTGGGCTGTTAATTGATAGGAAAAGATGTCACTTTGTTTTCCAGAAGTGGAAGGTCAGGTTATTTGGGTGACAGCTGAGAGGTCAGAGAAGGGAAGCCGCAGCCTCCAGTGAATCCCCACCACTGATGTTATTTGAGGCGGCTGATCTGAAAACACTCTCACCATTTCCTGACAGTGATGTTAACTCCAATCTGGACAGTTTCCAAAGGGGATAGGACGGTCTGTAGCCGCTTAACGCATCAATACCACCACGGGAACAAGCAGCAGAGGGGGTGGGTGGGTGAGCTCATGCAGTGCAGATTTCTGTCCACTAGAGACTGATCTCTGCCCAGTAAACATTTCATTGAAGGCTCTGCAGTTGAGACTTGAACTATGCTCTTAGAGGTGAGAGGCTAGCGTTTCATCCACTAAAGCCATTTAGCCTTTTCCTTTGAAGGAAGATTGATTTTAAAAAAGCTATTAACCTCCAGTGATTTATCTCATCAGATCATCTTCATTTTGTTCTGCTTATAATAAGACTATATTATATAGTTTTATTCTTCAGTTAATTCGGCTAGGCTCTCTGAAAGGGAGATACATGGAAAAACATAAAGAAGGGGGGGATAATAGAAAATTATCGGCACCCACTGAACTGAAAATGTTAACAGGAAAACAAAAGGTGCTGAGAAAATGTTATTAAAGATCTCGGAGGTATAATCGTGTATGACAAAAAAATGTTTCTGTGTCAACCCGGTTTTACAGAAAAGTTTCAGTATGTCCTATTGATTCTAAGGCTAGACACCATGTTAACAAGGAGACAGAACCCCAACTCCTCTGTTGAAAAGACAAAATAAAAGGGAAAGAAAAAGAAAAAAATGAAGAAAAAGAAAAAAGGGAAAAAAGAGAAAGAACTCTCTCCTTTCTTGAGGTGGTGAGCGATAAAATCCAAAGAACCAGCAATAATCAATTCACTATCAGAATAAATACAGAGGTGCACACAAAACAGAAATTTCTAAGGAAATTGTATTGAAACACATTCCGGTAAGGTTGAAGTTAGACATTTTATCCATTTTCAGTGAAAAATGTGGAAAATGTGCTAAGCAGAAGCATGTTTTGCTGCTCTGTCCCTGGTTTCCTTTCAAATGAACCAGGAGCCAGTCGCTTCCTGGCTACAGACTCAAGTTTGATTTATTGTATTATATTGATTGAGTTCCGACTTTGGGGGAAAAAAAGGCTTACGTTTTGTGAATAATGCTTTCCCATTAATGACTTTAATTCATCCTTCCCCCCACCCCGAACTTTATGACAGACACTAATTTACATTTCTCCTAGAATACCTGAGAGCAGAAGAAGTACTGGTATATATATATATATATAAATACATGTATGTATGTATGTGTATGAATATGTGTATGTATATACATGTATGTATATACAAGTGTGTATGTATGTACACACATACATGTTTTAAGTATAGTTCTCTAGAATGTAATGAGTGTATGTACACAGACCCAAGAGAAGTCAGTCTGTCTCAGGGGTATGAGATTCATCTTCCCTCCTCTCTCTACAGGTATTTAAATGGAAAGTCAAGATGAAGGCTTACAACAGCATTTCAATGTCTGATCAAATGTGCAACAGTAGGTTTCTTTCACTACCCTTTCTTTATTGAACATTAAGTCCCAGAAGGTTCTTTTGTTTCGAGGACAGTTCCCTTGTCTGGACTAGTGTTTGGTCAGGCGACCCTAGATTCCCAAGGCCAGCTCGGACAAGAAGATGTCAAAGAGGCCTACAACTTCTCCTTGCTAAACATTTGTCCCATGCCTCTTAAGCTGGCCAGTGACCAAAACCAGACAAACAAATCTGAAACCAGGGAACCTGCATCAACCATCAGTGAGGATATCCATGGTCTAACATTTTCTGTTCTATAGTCACTGAGAGAATGGAGATGATGATAAACTAAGTCTAGGGAAATTTGTAAAAAGTTCCCTTCATACGAATTTAACAGTGTAGAATGAATAGGATTAGTACTATCTTTTGTTTAATTTGTCCTCAGAGTTCGTAGGGCCCTGTGGTACTTCCATTAAATACAAAGATGTTCTTCAGTTTGCCTTTCTGTAGCTGGGAGCGACTCTGGGATTGAGGATCTCAAAATCTGATGGATTTTGAGGTTAAATCAGAAAACACAGGATTCATGATGATGACTAAGAAAATCATAAGAAGGAATTTAAGCAAAACGTCTCAAGAAAGGGGCTAGGGTAATGCTAGGATATTACCTTTGATCTCCATGTTCTTTTTTTTAATTTTTAAAAATTTTAATGCTTTTTTTTTTGCTTTTTGGAGGGCAATTGGGGTTAAGTGACTTGCCCAAGATCATACAGCTAGTAAGTGTGTCAAGTGTCTGAGGCTAGATTTGAACTCAGGTCCTCCTAACTCCAGGGCCAGTGCTCTATTCACTGCACCACCTAGCTGCCCTGAAATCCATGTTCTTAATGAGTTGTGTGACAAAGGGAATGTAACCTACCCCAACCTGATTTCTATGACTCTATTTATCTCCCAGAAGATAATAGCCACTGTCAATCCTTCTTCTTCCCTTTGAACAATAGCATGGTATGGTAGAATGAGTTCTGCAATTAAAGTCAGAAGATCTGGATTCAAATCCTGCCCCTTACTCTTGTGTGACCTTGAGTAAGTCAATTCCTGTAGGCCTCACTTTCCTCAAGGATAAAATTTGGGATAAACTCTAAGAGTCCTTTTAGCTTTAAATCTATGGTTCTTTCGTCATGGGTACTTTTCCATTCCTTAGATTTCTGCTTTCAGAACCAGAATCACTCACAATACTCCAGCAGACCCTCTGACTCCAGCCCTGTTCTGACCTGTGAAGCTTCAGTCCTTACTTCTAGCCCTAATTCCTCTGCTGGGTGGCAAGACATAAAACGAGAGATGTATTGGGAGTGGGGACTTACCTAGGGATAACCTTGAAAGATGCTATTCTTACCAAGTTTTTAGTCCTCTAGTTCTCAGTGGCACAGTACATAGAGTGATAGGCCAGGAGTCAGGAAAACCTGAGTTCCAATCTGACCTCAAACACTTTATATCTGTGTGATACCAGGCAAGTCACTTAACCTAGTTTGTCTCAGTTTCTCATCTTTAAAATGAGTTACAGAAGGAAATGGCAAAACAACTCCATTATCTCTGCCAAATGAGGTCAGACAAGACTGAAATCACTGAAGAACAACAAAAATCTAAGCAACACCAGTTTCTTCAGTCCAAATGAAGTGACTATTTAACAATGATTCCTCCTGCCCCTTCTTTGTAATCCTTGCTTGGAAAAAAATAGCACTTGGTAAAGCTAATCTAGGCTAGATCCCAATTCCTGTATGATTTTTTATTTCAAGCATTTTGCTTCCATTCCTTACTCCTTTTGTTAGATATCAGGAAGTGCAAGTACTTCAATCTATATAAATGTTAACTATTATTATCATTAATTGAACGAGTATTATTATCAGTATTTGAATGTAGGGACTACTCCTATTCATTTTTGTATCCCTTCCTGCCTGTCCCCCACCCCAGTACCAGCACACAGAGGATCCTTAATAAATGTTAATAGAATTAAATTGAATTTTATTGCCTAAGTGAATCACAACAAGAAGTGCTCAAAAGCTTAAAAACAGGGTAGAATTTGGCATTTGATTTTTCTTATTTAGACATTGCTTCTTTATCTGAGACCCAGTGAATTTGAACATGGGTCTAGTCTTGAAGGCTCTCAAAGAAAATTTTCCCACATGACTTTCTATTTAAATAAAACTGTGATCACATATTATTTGAAGACTGAACAATGCTCTGAAGGAAGGGTGGGAAGGAACTGTCCCAGCCATAGTAAGCAAATTAATTAATTAATTAGACTTCCTTGGTACATTCCAATATAACTTCTCCACTCCAATACAGAAAGATATTAATAGGAGAATTTTAGAACTTGAAGCAGCCTTAAATAACATCAAAGCTTACCCTCTGATTAAAAAAAAAAACCCAAACACTTCTTTAATTCATACATTTTGTTTTCATATTGCCTTTATTTTTAAATATATACTTACTCCCCTGCTCATTAAGCCATCATTTGGAATAAAGATTAAATAAGAAAGAGGGACAAAAAAGGCAGTTTAAGAAAACTAAACAAAATCTCAACCTTGTCTTATAATACATTCATATACCTACAATCTCCCTTTTCTCCAAAATATGGAGGTAGGTCTGCTTTTTACAATGCTTTCTGAGCCAATATAGGTTGTTAGAGTCACATAGTATTCAGTTTATTGTAGTGTGGTTGTTATTATTTCCATTTATGCTGTTGGAAATATTATGTATGTTGTTTCTCTGGTTCTACTTACTTCATTCTATCAATTCATTTGTCTTCCCGTGTTTCTCTTAATTTTTCGTTTTCATTTTTGGGGCATAGAAATATGACATTTTATTAAGGTACCTAGTTTTCAGCCCTCTCATTTTACATATAATGAAATGGAAACCCCTAGAAGTAGTGACTAACTCGAGGCCCCATGTTAAAGTGGTGGCAGACCTAGGATATGGCTACCCTTGCCCCAGGAGACAGCAAAACAGGAAGGAGTAGATAGTGAGCTTTAGTGAAAGGTTCCCTGAACCTTGAGTCAAGAGGCTTGGGTTTGAATCCTGGCTTCTCTTTTTCTGAAACTTTGTAGCACATTGTAGTGCAGAGGGTGTCAAACACTGTAGACTCCAACATTCCTAGGTGTGCTCAATCAAAATATAATTGGGAAACATTTAACAAAAGAAAAAATTCAATTCAATAATTCAATAAACATTTATTAAATACCTACTAAGTGTGAGCCACTGAGCTGAGCACTGGGGATAAAAAAAGAGGCAAAAGACAGTCCCTGTCCTCCCAGAGTGTCCAGTCTAATATGGGAGATAACATGCACACAAATATATACTAACAAGCTATATATATACTAATATATCTTTAAACCCCAATTGAAATCCCACCTTCTATAGGAAACATTCCTAGCCCCTCTTAATTCCAGTCCCTTCCCGCTGTTAATTATTTTCTTATTTATAGAGTTAGTATATCATATATACTATATGGCAAATAGTATATATATAATATATATACTAATATGTATTAGTACATATAATACATATATATTAATATTGGATTATTAAGTGAGCTGGATTAGATGGCTTCTAAGTTTCCTTTCAACTTTAAATCTATGATTCTATAATCCTAAGGCACATATCCTCTCTAAGCCTCACTTTTCTCATCCATAAAACTGAGATACTAATACTTACCCAACCTACTTCACAAGGCTATTGTAAGACTGTAAGCTTCCGGAGGGCAGGGACTGTCATATTGGTCTTTGTATCTTTCAGTGCTTGGCACATAGTAGGTGCTTAATAAATGCTTATGGATGGATTATAATTCTTAAAATGTTTTGTAAATGTGCATTATTATCAATAGCCAGCTCTTTCTTCATCATTGTTGAGGGGATATTTTTGGCCATTTCTCTTGAAGACTAATAAACCATAGCAAGAGACTAAAAATACCAAGGTATCAGATCTCAGGTTCTGGGAGATCCCAGGTGATCAAAGAATGGAGTAGAACTATCATCCTCATCCTCATCATTAGCATTTATATAGTGCCTACTATGTGCCAGGTGCTATACTAAGTGTTTTACATGTATCATTTGATCCTCACAATAGTTCTGGGTGCTATTATTATTCTCATTGTACAGTTGAGAAATTGGAGACAAACAGAAGTTAAGTGACTTGCTCAGGGTCACATAGCTAGTAAGTGTCTGAGGCAAGATTTGAACTCAGGACTCCCTAACTCCAGATTCAGTGCTCTGTCAACTAATCCACCTAGCTGACCTTAAAAGAGTCTCATGACATGGGACTGTCAAACTCTTAGTTTATAATCCAATAATCGTATTTGTCCCTATTGTGCTTTGGGGTGTTCTGGGACTTTTGTGGGAACTAGAGGATTCTGAGAGTTAGTTCTACCCCTCAGTGTTTAGAAAAGATACTGGCAAACCAAAGCCAATTGTTAAATTTTCATTATGAAACTTTCTACCTCAGAAATAGGCAAATGTTACAAATCAGGGCTTGATTTGTTGTATTGTTGATTGTCTTGACTTTGGGAAGTGATGGAGAAAATGTTAACAATGAAGATTAATGTTAAAGTGTGTTATGAGTAGTATATTTTTTCGAGTCAATTGTTAAATTTATCAGCACCCCACCACGTATCTATATATGCTTGTGTGTATGCATGTATAAACATTTGTACATATATGTGTATATAGACATACATCTATTCATCTATGCACATACATAATCTCTTCTCCCCCCCATCTTTACCACGGCAATGTTCCTGATATTTTTCTTCTCTACTTTTCCAATCCCTTTAACTAGTACTTTACTTTAAAAAAAATCACTTCTTTTCCCCTTCTGGACTATCATTGATCATCATCTTAACTAGATATCTTCTATATAAAAATGCTGGGGGTGGAGCAAAAGAATGGGGCATACCATGTAATTTGTCCCCGAGGGATGGCCTTGGGCTCTGCATGCCTCTGAGGACAGATCTAGCCCTGAAACTCAGAAAATATGAACCTTCCTTCTAGGTCTGCCCCTGGCTCTCTTTGTGACCTTAGGAAAATTGCTTTCATCCTATGAGCTAACATCACATCATCCACTTCCTTTCCAGGGCTAACCCAAGAATAAACTAGACTTTTCTGGTGCTTTGAGATCTTAGCAAGTAGGAACATGTAAATGGAACATGTCACTAGGTACTAGGGGACAATTTATTCTTCTTGTTAGCTGGGTGTAAAAAAAAATGTGGACTTGCCAGTCTTGATAGCTTGATTTGAATTAATTAGGCTGGATATAAAGACAGGAGCTAACCTGTCACTTAGAATACTATAATAAAGTAAAGGTTTTGGATATACTTGTAGAAATTTTAATCAAGCAAGATCTTAGTCCAGCAAGCTCAATCCTGCAGTTGGGGGGCTTAGAGAGAATCTCCTGGTGGAATATAGCTCTGAGAGTGGTGGCAGCAGGAGAGGTACTAATTTCATGCTCCCCTGGGACCTTGTTCTCTCCTCTGTTTTCTGGGTGGTGAGAGTATCAGTAGGAGTTCCCCAGATTCAGTTTCTGTGTCAAGACAGAGTCTTATAAGGAGTTGAGAATGACAGAGAATACTTTACCTAAACTACCACCACTCTGGTATCATTTCTGTTATTGTTTAGTCATTCTAGTTGTGTCCAACTCTTCATGACCCCACTTTGGCTTTTCTTGGCAAAGATGGTGGAGTAGTTTACCATTTCATTATTTTACATACAAGGAAACTGAGGCAAACAGGGTTAAGTGACTTGTTCAGGGTTACACAGCTAGTAAGTGTCTGAGGCAGGATTTGAACTCAGGAAGAGTTGCCTTCCTGATTCCAGGCCCTGTGCTCTATCCACTGTGCCACCTAGCTGCCTTCTGGTATCATTACATAAGTAGAATCTATCTGACTCTGACGGAAACCATGATAACATTAAAAAACCCCCCCACAAATGTCAACGTACAAGAACATTTGCATGACGATGCTTGCTTTTAGATCCCAAGCAACCAGCCATGGTAGTTCCATGATCTCCTCAAGCTGACGTAGACCACAGCTCACTGCTATCATCATACATGGGGAGGCAGTATGTACAGTGTAGAGAACAGCCACCCTAACCTCAGGGGACCTGGGTTTAAATCTTGCTTCTGGTGGTTATGACCTGTGAGGCTTAACCTGTTGGGGGCCTCAGTTTCCTCCTCTTTTACATCAGAAAGCAGGCCTCTGAGGTCACTCTTTCATCCTATGCCTTTTTCATTCAGTAGAATGATTGTTCATATCTTTCTGCAAATCCTCCATAGAGGACTCAGTTAACACTCTGCTGGCCTTGCCTTGGGTCTTTTGATTTCAATCTCTCAGAGCAGTGACCCGAAGAGACTTGGCAGAGGCTATTAAAACCCATAGAGCTGAAGCCTATGCAATCCATGAAAGACTATGGAATATAGAAAAAAATATAGGAAAATATGCATGGGCTATACTTCTCAGACTTGTCCATAAAGTCACCTTACTCAAAGCTCGGCGTTTCAAAGAGAGAGAATATCAACAAATCATCCTTAAGCCATGTCAGTATAACTGGTTTCCTTTGTAATCCAATGTATTTTAGTGTAGTATTTAGTACAGAGTAGGTGCTAAATAAATGTTTGTTGACAGTTTTGTTTTATGCATTTTAAAACATGGCTGTGAAGGTTGGTCTGCATAGGCCACACCAAACTGCCAAAAAGGTCCATGTCACAAAAAAGGTTAAGTACTTTTACTATTAAGGAGTAAGGTAGAATCCACAACCCAAATATGAAAATAATATTATTACTTTATAGCCCACACTCTTGCTGCTAGCATAGTATGTACAATATCCATCATTTTGCTTATTTTGCATAAATTCTTTAAGCATATAATTAAAGGTTTGAGGGTAGAGTGGACATTTATAAAGTATAACACAGAGGATTTAGCACCATGGCTAAAGTCTATTTAATACTGCATATATTCTTTTATTTTGAGGGTTGAACGGAGAAAGGGTCGCATCTATCCAAAATAATTTGGTAGCTGTTTTTTAAAGTATATCAGTTGCCTATAGTATTTAATCAGTAATGTCATTAATCCAATAATATTACTTATCTCATCTTTTTTAGTCCATGCTGAATATGGTTCCTTTCCTTGTATGATATTTGAGAAAATATGGGTTTAAAAATACTCTAATCCAAAGGCAGTGGAAAGGTGGTGCTGTGGATAAGGTATTTAGCCTGGTATCAGGAGTACACATCTGGCCTCAGACACTTTCTAGCTATGTGACCCTAGATAAGTCATTTAACCTCTACCCTCCTCAGTTTCCTTGGAGATAACAGTAGTACCTACATCCCAGGGTTGTTGAGATGACCAAATAGATAATTTTTGCCAAATACTTAGCACAGTACCTGGTACACAGTAGGTGATTAATAAATGCTTGTTTCTAAGCTTCTTCTTCTTCTTTATAGAATTTATTCCACATAGTTTGGGCCACTGTAATAAATACACAGGATTACAAAGGAAAACAATTTTTTCCTCCAAACAAATCCACAGACCCTGTGGTTAACTACCTTTGCTTTAAGGTCACAATTTGTATACAGTAATCACAGTCACAATAGATTCTGCTTTGAAACAAAGAAAGTAACAGTGATGAAGGATGATAAATTAACTAGGGGAAAAGAAGAACTCAGAAATCCAAAAGTATAATAAAATTTTCATGGAATCATAGATTTAGAGCTGAAAAGGGAGCTTAGAGAGATATTCTACTTTATTTTGCAAATGAGGAAACTGACACCCCTTCCCTGCTCCCACCTTCCATAACAGAATATAAACTTCTTAAGTACTGGGATTATCTTGCTTTTATATTTTTATCCTGAATACCTAGCAAAGTGTTTAGTACATAATAGGAATTTACTAATAATTGTTGAGTATGTGGACAACTTATCCAAAGTAATATAGATAGTACGTGGGAAAGATAGCATATGTGACATCTTGTACCCCAAATAAGGGTAGGGCAACTTAACTGTTAACACTATTAGTTTATATTTTTCTAACTCGTCTAAGGAGTAAGGCATAAATCCAAAGTGACCAAGGTCATGACATCTTTTGATGAGTGGTCAGGAACTTCTTTGAGTCCTTTTTGTCCGTCTTCTCTCAACTGCTGAAATCAACATCACATACTTTGGAACAGACTTCTGTGTTTTGTCACAGACTGTGGTCTGTTAAACTTCTTTTGTCTTGTAGACCCCTTGGGCAGTCTGATGAAGTTTATGGACCCTTTCTCAGAATGATGTTTTTTTAATGTGTAAAATCAGATACAAAGGATTATAAAGGAAACCAATTATATTGAAATACTCTTATTGAAATATGTATTTTTTTAAAACTCAAATTTGTGGACCACAGATTAAGAATCCTTACCTTAGATTAAGAAAATTCTCCTATAATATCAATTATTGCTCTGGCAGAAGACATCCTTATGCCTTTAAAATCCAGTGGCAAATTTTATACCCATCAAGTACAAGGGAGAGTTCTTTTAAAATTGGATGGAAAACATTATCATTGCTTTGGGATCTCACCAGAGATAAAATACTATTCCTAATAGACTAGAGTTCAGTAAAAGGCAGCTCTATTTTGATCCAAAAAGGTTTACTATATAAGGAAATGTACAAGTTAACACCAATCCCCACACTTCCTCAAAAAAAAATTCTTTAGGAATGCCATGGTCTCTCTGAGGCAGAACAAGCTCATGTCAGTAATTAATAGCTAGCATTTATGTATTGTTTCAGCAGCTCAGTGGCACAATGGGTAGAGCACAGAGCCTGGAGTCAGGAAGACTCTTCTTTCTGAGTTCAAATATGGCATCAGACACTTACCAGCTGTGTGACCCTGGGCAAGTCACTTAACCCTGTTGATCTCAGTTTCCTCATCTGTGAAATAAGATGGAGAGGGAAATGGTGAACCATTCTAGTATCTTTGTCAAGAAAACCCCAAATGGGATCATGAAGAGCTGGACACTGAAAACAACTGAAAAACAACAGCACGTATCATTTCAAGGTTTATAAAGTGCCTATCTATGATATACTTGATTCTCACAACAGTCCTGTGAAGTAGGTATTATTATTGTCTCCATTTTGTAGATGAGGAAACTGAGTCTTGGAGAGATCAAGTGAGTTGCCTTGTGTCTGAGTCAGGATTTGAACTCGTCTTCCTGCCTCCAGGTTTGGGTCTCTATTCATTGCACCAACCAGTAATAGGGAAATTTCTCATGTTGGGATGAGAGAGCATAGTTTCTTCCAAGGATAAATGAGGCAGTGCTCATGGAGTCTTGAGAAGAAGCATAATTGGAAGGCAAGGTCTAAGGGATTGGGAGCTACTCATGTCCTAATGTTAAGATAAATGAGGCTGCTGGTCACAGCATTTAAAAGCTAACTGAATATGCTGACGTTTAGGAAACAGAAATATAAGGTGCATTGGGAGGCAACTCTTTGTTTGGACCCAAGCTGCTTCCTGGAATCTCATTTCTTTTCACTATGGAGGTAGCTCTACTCTGCCCTGGCTGCCACTGCTAGCTACCCAAAGGGATGGGTCTTAGGCCTCATACTCATAATGCAAACTGGCCATGCTTGAAATGAAAGATTATTGATGGAAAAGGAGAATTACTTTATGGAAGCACAAAACCCTGCACTTCCAGATGGCGCAAGTAAATGAAGATCTAAGAGCCTGGCAAGTTTGACCGTTTACTAGAAACAGCTTTTTAAACATTGCCTATGTAAGTTTATTTTTCACCTAGTCTTTCAACTGTTTCCCATTTAGGGCCACTGAAAGAAAAGGTATCTGTGGATAATAGAGTAATGATACTAGAGAAAACAAAACCCGAATGCCACATTCATTGAGAAAGCCTCTTGGATTGCAATCACACAGGAAGGATTGGTGCAGAGGGCAGATGTATTTGTATAAGGCAGATTTTTCCTGGGTTACTCAGCTCTTGGAGCAATGTTGTTGATTCTTTCACACACCTTTTCAGAAGGGCAGTTTGGTGAATATTGAGCACACATCCAGCAGATATACAGTTTTTGATCAAAATTTAAACATTGTGTATTGAAGATCCCAGTTAAAGACCTCATCTTAGATTTAAAAGCAAGAAATTCACAGAAGGATTTAACATGGAAATAATGGTTAGGTTACCTAGTACATAGACTTACATATAATTTTTAAAAATTTCCTCTCACTGTAACATCTCCTCCAAATCAGAGATAATATAGAACAACATTATCTAACCAGTTCATTTGAATTAAGACTTGTACAAAGGTTCTTGCCCTTTTGGCTAATATCAAGGGTATTATCTATTCTTATCAATGTAATATCTGATATGTTCTCTTTCCAAGGACAATATATTAAATGTGTTTTTGAAACAGGGAGATGGAAGGAGCTTGCTCTGAAAATTATTTTGAGGCAGTTGGTGACTCAATGGGTGGAATGCTGGGCCTGGAGTTTAAATTCAGCCTCAGACATTTCCTGGCTGTGTGATCCTGGTTAAGTCATTTAACCTCTGATTGCCTGATAAAAGGACCCGCTAGTGAAATGGCAAACTGCTCCAGTATCTTTGCCAAGAAAACCCCACGGATATTATTGTTGTGCTATGACATGGAATTGTTGCACTATATCAGACTGAACAACAGATACTGAAAAACAACAAAACAAAGGTAGATGCTGAATACATGGCAATTTTTTGATGCAGCAGACAGAACACCAGACTTGGAATCAGAAAGACCTGAGTTCAGATCCAACACCAGACACTTATAGTTTTGTGTGGTAGATGTATTTTTTGTTTTGTTTTGTTTTTGTTTTTGCTTTTTTTGGAGGAGAGAAGGCAGGGCAATTGGGGTTAAGTGACTTTTCCAAGGTCACATGGCTAGTAATTTAAGTATCTGAGGCCAAATTTGAACTTAGGTCCTCCTGACTCCAGGGCCAGTGCTATATTCACTGTGCCACCTAGCTTCCCCAAGGTAGATATATTTGTATAAGGCAGATAGAACAATATTGTAGATTTTTTAAACCCAACTTTCAGGAAGGGTAGTTTTATGAATATTGAGTACATACTGAGTACATCAGAGAAGTTTCTAATCAAATTTTAAACTTTATGTATTAAGGACTTAGATTTAAAAGCAATAATTAATAGAAGTTTGAAATATGGAAATAATTGTTAGGTTTCCAAGTATATAGATGTAAACAGCATTTTCAGAATGCTGGACATGGAGTCAAGCAGCCCTGAAATAGAATCCAGACTCAGACACTTACTAGCTTTGTGACCCTGGGCAAATCACTTAAAAACTGCCTCTATTTCCTCATTTGTAAAATGGGGATAATCATAGCACTGATCTCCCAGGCTTGTTGTGAGGGTCAAATGAGATAATATTTATTTTATTTTATTTTTCTACTTGCTTTACTTAGCTCTCTTTACATTTTCTATTTGCTCAACTGAGAAAGTAAATTTATTTGTTTCCTTCTAGAGAAAGTCTCCCATTGAGAATATAAAATCCTTGAGGGCAGGGACCATATTACTTTTGTCTCTTTATTCCCAGGTCCTACCAAAATGCCTGGCAAAAAGTGTTTGTTGATCTTCAAGCATTCCTCTAATCATAATTAATCATAAAGTATTTTATTTGATTCACTGAAAGATATTATTCTAAAAAGAGGTCTGTAGGCTTCTATGGACTGCCAAAAGGGTTCATAACACAAAAAAGGTTAAGAACCCCTAAGCAAAAATAACTTCACTGAGGCATTGTGATAATAAATTAGAACATTTGGAGTCTCGTGGTGTTGCTATGATAACTGACACATATTCTAAAACAATTTGAATTTCTGGAATGAAAGTTTCCCTACAGTGACCTAAGGTTAATGGAGGTCTTTGGTTATGGGAGGGCATGCTCTACTTTTATGATCTACAAGATCTACAAAGGGAAATAGGCTCTGAAAGTAAGTGTCTAGCTCTAGAAAAGAGAGGGAAGATTTGTGTTGTTAAGACAAAAACATTTTCTTCCATTTTTAATATTTCTAATCCTTCAATGGCTCTGTGGTGGTGTAGTGGATGACATACTGGATTTGGAGTTGGTTGACCAGGCTTTAAATCTCAGCTCTGCCACTTACCAGCCCTGTGAGCTTGGGCAAATCATGCCTGCTCTCTGGGTTTCCTCAGCTATAAAATAAGGGAGTTTGATTAAATGACAGTTAAGATCTCTTCCAATTCTATAATATGTGAACCTTGGAACTATGGGTACTCTCTCCACCAGAGCAGATTACTACCACTTCTAGCCCTTGGCATCACAATTAAGTATGTTGATTAAAGTCACATAGATAGCACCCTTTCCTCTAGGAGCTTCTCATCTAAAAGAGATAGAAGTAGTATAGTACAGGGCTTGGATTACTTATCAGTAAATAGTTTGTTCCTAGATTATAGACTCAAGCACTTAAACTGAATTCCCTTTCTCAAAATGGATGATTTTTCTTTTAGTTTAATTCTATAAGGCATTTTTTCTCTTTCAAGTGTCTACTATGTTCTAGGCACTGTGAACATAATGACAAAATGAAGGCTGTCCTTGCCCCCAAGAAGCTTATATTCTACTATGGAATTTTTTTTTTCTGCACTGGACCTGTGATTTTTGTGGATGTAAGGAAATCCCAGTGAGGAAAATTCCTTTGGCAATACAGTTGGCAGCTGTCCTAATTTAATCTTTAAAAGTTGCCTGGAGCACTGAGAGGTTAAACAATTTGTTTAAGAGCTTATAATTTGGTGTCAGGTGTGGGGGTGGTGGTGAAGAGGAAACGATATTTAAATTAGTAAATGAATATGATATAATTTGAGGAGGGAGGGAATATAAAGAACTAAGGGTGTCAAAGAGGACTTTGCATATAAGGTAGCGCTTGAGTTGAACTTATAAGGAAGCTGGGATTCTAAAAGAGTTGAGGAAGGAGTACATCATAGGGGGCCTTGGGGATAGCCTGTTTCAAAGCTTTGATTGGGGAAGGGGTAAGGGAGAAGGGAGTGAAATATGGAATTCAGGGAATTGCAAATAGGCCAGTTAGATTAGAACATAGAATGTATGAAGGTGAATGATGTGAAATAAGTCTGGAAAGGTAGGCTGGAGCCAGACCATGGAAGGTTTTAAATGTCAAGCTGAAGAGTCTGCATTTTAACCTACCACAGAGATGACCTCAGCCTCCTGACTTGGAAGTGATGAGATATGTCCATTTCCAAATTTGCAAGGCAATAGATCTTAGAGAAAGGATTCTGGGGATTTTGCTAACCAGAAACCTAGAATGGGATTTCCTTGAGGCCAAGAATAATTTATGACAGACCATTTGGAAAGAATGTATACTTGAGTGACAGTGCACCCTGTACTGACTAAGGAAAGCTTGACCTGGTGAAATATTTAGTAAGTAGCAAGTTTTTACACTTTCCTACAAGAATTGAAGATTGCAAAAACACTTTGTGAACACAAATGCGGGTTCTTGAGGCTCCCCATCTAATTGGTTGTTGCCTTCTTCTGGATGATAATGCTGCTGCTGCTGCTGCTAGCTACTTTATGTGTTACTATATGCCAGCTACTGTGCTGAAGTATTTTATAATTATTATTTCATTTGATCCTAGAGGTAAACGCTAATATTATCACCATTTTACAGATGAAGAAACTGAGGGAAATTGGTGTTGAGTCACTTGCCCTGGGTCACAAAGCTAGGCAGGCCATTTGGAAAGAATGTAGATTTGGGTGCCATCTTTCCTAAAATGTGTTCAGCATTGAACACAAAACTCCTAGATGTGGTCTTAGCAAGGCAGAATGCATGACAGAAATATCACCTCTCAACTCTTGGACTTGATGTCTTTCTTAATGAAACATAGCACTGCTACACAGATATACACACGTACATATAGACTTGCATAGGTATGTATGTGTGTGAATTGCTCTATATCATGCTGTTGACCCATATTGGGCTTACAGTTCACTGATCTGGAATTCTCCGTGTACCTCATCATTTTTTTGAGTGGGGTTAGAATTTTTTTCCAAATCACATGTAAAACTTTGAAAATTCTTCTAAAAATTTGATTCCCTGATTCTCTCCCTTCACTCTTACTTCATTGAGAGGGCAATTTGATATAGGTTATACATGTAGAGTCATGCAAAACATATTTCCATATTAGTCATGTTGTAGAAAAAAAAAGCAGACCAAAAAAAAATCCCCAGAAAAAAAAATAAAAAAGTATGCATTGATCTGCATTCAGACTCCAACATTTCTTTCTCTGGGGATGGATCTCAATCCTTTTTAGATGAAATTCTATTTAACAATGCCTTGCCTTAAATTTTCCTTGTAGGAAGCATCATTCCTTCCCATTCCTTTATTTCTTCCTAAATAACTCTACTTTGAAATTAGTAAAAACAAAAAAAAAACTTAGTTAAAACAATAAGATATATGACTACAGATTGGGAATGCCACCTGACATGTGTAAGAACTGAAACCATGCTGGGTCAGAGACTAGGGATGCCTTCTTCCACTAATAAGCTTCAATTCTAGGCTCATATGGACTATCAGTCCCGGAGAGGTTTGACCTTGAAAGAAAAGAGTCAATTCTGTTCTTATGGCTCTGGTTTATTTATTTTTGCCTCTTCCCTAGAACCCTTGAGAAAATTGCATAAAGCTTAGATTTGGCTCCATCTACTCTTCAAAATGTATCAGAAAGGAATTCAATGGAGAAGCCAGGTCAAATATAACTATTTTTTCCTCCACTATAAAAAAGGGTTAAAACACAAAAGACTCATAAATATGCCTCAACAAAGACTTAAAATGGGATATAGTGACCTATCACTTCAATTATATTCTTGCAGGAGGTTGATAAATCCATAAAACATGAAAACATGCACACTTGTTGGAACTGTTGATAAGATGATTGACCTTTCCCTCAGTTCTTTACTTTTTTGAGGTATTTCCTCAAGCTCTATATCTTCTCATGGCTTGGGACCCATACTCATGGCAGTTATCTTCTCAAAAAAATATGTAGCTACAGAAGAATCTTCCTGTTGCTAGTCAACTCCAATCAAGGTAGCTAGGAGATTTCAAACCTTAAAATTAATGAAGTTGCTGCAAGTGTTAGAAAGGGCTATGTCAGTATCACTACTGGTCAACCATATACAAGGGAAAGAAGCACATAGCAGAAAAGGTGACCAAGAATGCAAAGTCTGGGCCCAGGCTCACTTAAACAGCATGTTTGTCTCCTGCTGTATGATAGCAACCTTCATAACTGCCCAGGGATGAAGAGAGGGAGTACTCTTCCCTCATGCAAAATCCCAAAGAATTCTAAGTCACATGTTCAGGAGACAGAAAAAAAGAGAATGAGGGTAGATGTGGTTTCTCTCTTTAAAGCGTTCATTCAGTAAAGGTGGCACTTCTTGGCCCAGTGTCCAGCCCCTTTGACAAAGTCATCTCTCTGTGTTGCCATCATGGGGATGGAGGAACTGTTGCTATCCCATCCTAAAGTCCTTCAGTCCTGAGCATACAGGCACACACAAGTGGATAAAGGCTCTGTTCAACTCAGTGCATGCTCTGATAGTGTTACCTGTAGCCACAGCATATTGGAGGGTGGGAGTGATTTATTATTATCAATAGATTTTCTAGTTTTTTCTTTGCTCACCAAATGATAGAAGCTTTTGTATAAGCTATTCAGCTTCCCACTGCACCAGTTTTCAAAACTGGATAACAATTAAATGGTGTGCTTTGCTATTCTATTTCCTTATGATTTTCAAATTTGTTTGGAAAATATTTTGAATTTAGTAAGAAAAGAATTCAGATTTCTTTCTTCTAATATATGTCCAGATTTCATAGAGCAAATATCTCAGTGAACTGACTTCTATAAGGTTGATCCCTGGTTTCATTCCACTGCCTGCCTCTGGGTTGTTTGGACATAAAGTTTGGACAAATACAGTTAGCTGTAAAACCAGAAAAAAATATCTTTAGTTTTTGGTACACGAGCTACTGACTGTTTGCAGAAAGTAGAGGGAAGATCATCTTTAAAAGATGGTCCTTAATGTCAAGATTGGCCATCTCAGAACACATGTTTACCATTACCAACGCCTACTGACCATCTCCCACAGACGTTACTATTTATTCTCCATTCCCAGTTTACCCATTTGTACGGGAGGGTCAGGGAAAGTTATAGAAGAGAAATCCAGGCAGTCCTAAGGAAGATCTTAAAATTACATTGACTTTGCTTGGCTTTAGAGCTGTGTGAAAGTTAATGTTTTTAGTCCATAGAAGTTCATGCAAAACTTTTTTTTTTCAAGCCTTGGATCATTTAGGTTCATATCCCTTGGGTGTCATTAGAAATTCCAATTTGAACTAACAGGAATTCTCAGAACTAAACTCACCAAAAATGGCTCAGTGGTCCCAGAGGGATTTCATGTTTAGGTGAAGTACTGCCTAGAATCAGGGGAATAGAATAGATGGTCTATTGCTATCCCTTCAGGGGCCCCTGATTTAACGATGGTAATTTTCAGCATACTTAAAAAAAACTCATCTGTTTTTGAATTGGTAGCCAAAACTCAATCGCCTCAATTTATAGTTCATTGCAAGAAATATTCCTATCTTTGCTTGATGAGTTTAATTACCATATAGCCACAAGCTGGCTTTTTGAATAGAGATACTGAAAAGTCACAGAAATGAACACTATTGGAAAAGATAGGCAGGTGTCATTTAGCTTTGTAAATGACTTAGAAAATAAACCAGGAGTACTTAATTTAGTGTCAGAGAATCTTGGTTTGAATCCTGACCCCAACAACTATGGGCAGATTCCTTAGTCTTTCCGGATCCCAGTTTTCTCATCTTTAAAATGCTGTTTAATAATTTTCAGTTGTGTCTGTCCCTTCATGACTCCATTTGAAATTTTCTTAGAGTAGTTTGCTGTTTCCTTCCTCAACTTATCTTATAGATGAGGAAACTGAGGCAAATAGGGTTAAGAGACTTGCCAAGGGTCACACAGCTAGTAAGTGTCTGTGGCTGGATTTGAACCAGGAAGATGAGTCTTCTCAATTCCAGGCCTAGCACTTTGTGCACTATGGCACCACCAAATGCTGTCCTTTAGTCTTTAAAATGAGGGGGCTGGATTAGATGGCCTTTAAGATCCTTAGGAACTTTAAATCTGTGACCATAGTTATGCTTTTATGCACCGGATAATAATTTACACAGTAGGAGTTTAATAAATATCAGTTGCTTAATTGGCCTTCATACTGTACTTTAAGGAGTAAGAAAGAAAGAAAGGAAGGAAGGAAAGAAGGAAGGAAAGGAGGGAGGGAGGAAGGAAGGAAGGAAGAGGAAGAAAAAAAGAAAGAGAGAAAGAAAGGAAGGAAGGAAGAAGGAAGGAAAGAAGGAAGAAAAGAAAAGAAAAAGAAAGGAAGGAAGAAAGAAAAAGAAAGAAAGAAAGAAAAAAGAGGGAAAGAAAGAAAGAAAATGTTTATTGATATTAATATATCTGGGTTTAAGTCTCCCTCTTCTGGGACCTACTGACCATATATGACCCAAGGCAAATGTATAACCTCTCAGTGACCCATAACTATCTAAGACTGTAAATTTGGAGGGTTGGTGGCAATCAGAAGTGGTAGATAGAATTCTTTATTTAGTAGTCAGTCAGTCAATAAAATTTTATTAAGCATCAACTATGTGTCAGGCACTGGGTGAGCACTGAGAATATAAAAAAAAGGCAAAATAGGCGAAAGACGGTCCCTGCCCTCAAAGAGCTTTCAATCTAATGAGCTCTCTACAATGATGAAATCACAGGTATGATTAGAAAAAAAAAAGGTAACTTTCAGTCAACAGCATATTCAGTTAACTATACACACAGACAGACAGACAGACAGACAGACACACACACACACACACACACACACACACACACACATCCTGAAATTAAGAAAACCTGTTCATAGCAATGGAACCCTTTCAGAGAAACTGGGAAAGCTGATTCCTGTGGAAAATTTAGACAAGAAGCGGCCAGATGTAGTTGTCTGGTAAGGATTTTGATGTTATCTCTTGAGAGCGAGACAACAGTATTTCATGTAGGCCACCTCAGTTTCCAATTTTAAAAAGTGTCTGGCTTCAATAAAAGTATGATAATAATCTGAGAGCTTGATAAATAAATAAGCTAATAAATGAGCCTTTCTAAATATCTAATTATTTATTCTGCAATAGTGACTGATTAGATCATTCTACCTAACCATTTTATATTCGTGAGGAAGGCTAATTCATTGATCAATAAAAGCCTGCTGAGAATTTCCTGATTTGATCTGAATTCTTCCTCTTTAATTTTCTGGTGTGCATGCAGCTCCCATTTACTTACTTATTCATTTTTTAATATTTATTAGATGTGCCTATCAAGGTAGTCTCTAGGTGCACTTACCAAGTTTAATAGCAAGAGAATGATCCTACATTTTAGTTTATGGCAGCACAGACCCAGGGCCTCAAAGAAATTAATCTGTGGGTGGGCATGTGAGAGTCTGAATACAAATTTTAAATGTGCTTCAAATCTCCTGTGCCAGGCTGTTGTGACGCCATGACCCTCACAATTATGATATGAGTAACTCATGTCAGAAAGGTTGGCTGAGTGGTTTGCAGCCTCTGTGTGTGTGTGTGTGTGTGTGTGTGTGTGTGTGTATTTGTGTTGTGTTAAAGACCAAATACTCTAAACCTAATTCAGAAAACAGGACAGTGTACACTGCCATAGTGGGAGTGGGAAAGGGAGTTGGAAGTATACACTGCTGGGTATTTATATCCAGAGAAATTTCTCAGCCTCCCACCTGCTGACCCAAAGCTTCCTCACTATGCTTCCCCTCTCCCCCTTTGTTCTTTTCTGCAGCCTGGCCTTCCATCTTAGAGCTCCCAAAGCCTAACTAGTCTAAAGACATTTTCAATCCAGTTGTCATTACAGTGGCTACTACAATCCAGAAAGGAAGGGGATTGTTATGAGAGAAGTTAATGTTTGGGGTGGAGGTGGGGAAAGGGGTCTTTTTGGTCCTGGAATGACAGAGTGCCACAGGCTCTATGGTCTTCACTCCTACCAGTCTATTGTAAGAGATGGGGTATGTTATTCCCACTTATATTTTAAGTTCAAAACACACAGCCAGATCCAAACCCCTTCTTTTTTAAGGCAGTGAAATCCAAAAGAATAGTTGAACTTTATATATTACTTTGAGAGATTATCTGGAATAGTGACCAATCTTAAAATCAGAAGTTTTAAATTCGAGTGCTGCCCCTGCTAAAACATTGACTGTGTGACCCTGAAGAAATCATTTTTTGCCTAGAATGTTCTCTAAGACCCTAAGTTAAAGACAAGTTGTTGATTTAAATAGACAAAGGAATTTAATTGGCCATAATGAGCTCAATGATTTTAGAAAAATGTGGAAAGACTTGCTTGAAATAATGAAGAGTGAAATGAGCAGAACCAAGAGAACATTGTATACAGTAATAGCAATATTGTTTTAAGAATGACTTTGAGGGAATAAGTCATTTTGACTATTATAAATGCTGAAATTCACCATAATGGACATATGAAGAAAGATGTCATCTGCATCAAAAGAAAGAACTGATAAATAGAAGTATGTGTAGAATAATTTTATACACATATGTACATATGTATGTATACGTGTATATATGTGTGTATGTATATATATATAGTGTGTGTATCTGTGTGTGTATACACACATACACACATATATACACATGTGTGTATACATTATGTGTGTATACACACACACATAATACCTGTTTGTGTCTAATGGTAGTCATCTTGGGGGGGAGGGAAGAAAAAAAAGAAATTTACATGATACCTTTATTATATATTTAAAAGGAAAAACAAGTCATACATAAGATATTTGCAGTTTCACTGCAATCATCTTTTTTATTATACTGTTATTGATATGCTTGTTTTATTCCATAAATTAAAATAAATAAATTAAAAAATAGGCCATAATGGGAGTTCCTCACACCTATCAAATTATTGATCTGCATGAAATAAATGTCCCTCCCAAACCCCACCTCCTACAATACACTGTTTTATTTTTAAAGACAACTTTGTGAGGTAAGTAATACAGGCATTATACGTATTTTACAAACGAAAGGCATAATGACACAGTGGATAAAGAGTTGACCTTGGAGTAGGATTTAAGTCCTGACTTTGACTCTTACTATCTGTGTAACTAACATTAAGTCATGTCATCCCTTGAGTGCTCTTTAAGATTGTTGTTGTTTAGCTGTTTTAAGGTGTGTCTGACTCTTTGTGACCCTGTTCGGGGTTTTCTTGGCAAAGATACTGGAGTGGCTGGGATAAGAACTCACTATTTGACAAAAACCGCTGAGAAAACTAGAAAATTGTCTGGCAGAAACTAGGCATAGACCAACGTCTTACACCCTATTTCAAGATAAAGTCAAAATGTGTACATGATTTAGATATAAAGGCTGATAACTATAAGCAAACTGGAAGAGTAAGGAATAGTTTACCTCCCAGGTTTATGGAGAAGAAAGAAATATGACTAAACCAGAGATAGAGAATATTATGAAATGCAAAATGGATAATTTTGATTATATTGAATTGAGAAGTTTTTGTACAACAAAAGCAATGCAACCAAGATTAGCAGGGAAACAATTTTAACAACCAGTATCTCTGATAAAGGCTTCATTTCTAAAATATATAGAGAACTGAGTCAAATTTATAAGATTACAAGTCATTCCCCAGTTGATAAATGGTCAAAGGATATGAACAGGCAGTTTTCAGGTGAAGAAATTAAAACTATCTATAGTCATATGAAAATAATCTAGGGCCCGCAAGTCACAGTGAATAGAGTACCAGCCCTGGAGTAAGGGGAACCTGAGTTCAAATCTGGCCTCAGACACTTAATGCTTACTAGCTGTGTGACCTTGGGCAAATCACTTAACCCCAATTGCCCTAACCTCCGCCCCCTCCAAAAAGCAAAATAAATAAATAAGTAAAATTTTTTTAAAAAGCAAAAAAAAAAAAGAAAAGAAAACACTCTATATTCACTTTTGATTAGAGAAATGCAAATCAAAAGAGCTCTGAGGTACCACGTCACACCTGTCAGATTGACAAAACAGGAAAATGACAAATGTTGGAGAAGATGGGGAAAATAGGAACATTAATCCATTGTTGGTGTAGTTGTGAACTAATCCAACCATTCTGGAGAACAATTTGGAACTATGCACAAAGGGCTATCAAACTGTGCATATCTTTTGACCCAGCAATACCACTTCTAGGTCTGTATATCAAAGATCATAAAAACAGCAAAAGGACCCACATGTACAAAAATATTTTTAGCAGCTCTTTTTGTGATGGTCAAGAATTGAAAATTGAGGAGTGAACAAGTTATGGTATATGAATGTAATGGAATACTATTATTCCATAAGAAATGATAAGCAGGCAGACTTCAGAAAAACCTGGAAAAGACTTTCATTAACTGATGCTGAGTGAAGTGAGCAGAACCTGAACATTTTACACAGCAACAATGTGAGGTGACTAACTTTGATAGACTTAATCTCTGCTTAGCAATGCAAGGATCTAAGACAACTCCAAATGATTCATGATGGAGAATGATATCCACATCCAGAAAAAGAACTAAGGAGTCTAAATGCAGATCAAAGCATACTATTTGCTCTCTCTGCTCTCTCTGTTTCTTCTTTCTTGTGGTTTCTCCCATTGGTTCTAATTCTTATTTACATCATGACTAATGTGAAAATATGTTTAATATGAATATATGTAAAACCTGTATCAGATTAACTATGCTGTCATGGAGTGGGGGCAGGGAAGGATAGGGAGAAAATTTGGAATTCAAAATCTTAAGGAAGTGAATGGTGAAAACTAAAAATAAATAAATAAAATTTAAAAAAGATACTGGAATAGTTTGCCATTTTTGTCTCCAGCTCATTTTGGTTAGATCAGTTGACAACTCTACCAACAATATATGTGTTACAATGAAGAGGAAACTGAGGCAAGTAGGATTAAGTGACTTACCCAGGATAACACAGCCATTAAGTGTCTGAGGATAGATTTGCACTTAGGTCTTCCTAACTCCAGTCCCAGCATTCTATCTACTGGGCCACCTAGCTGCCCCCTTTTTAAGACACTAAATTGCAAAGATGATACTAACTTACATTTTCCTACCTGAAAACTCCACCTGTGAGATCATAGATTCAGTCCCTGTCTCATCCTTATTTTACAGATGAGGAAAATGAGACTCCGGGAGATTTCAGTAAGTTGCCCAAGGTCACACAACCAGTTATGTTAGAGAAGACACTTGAATCCAGCTCCTTTTGACTTTAAGGCTAGATTTCCACCCATTTCTCTGTGTTGTCTCTTAAAGCTGCATCTTGTACAGAACTTCGGGATGTGTAATATTTTCTTGACAAAACAAAAACTGTGAGATAGTATGTATGATCATTCCCATTTTATTGATGAGGAAATTCAGATTTGCCTCATTAGTAGTTATTATTATCCCCATTATATAGTTGAAGAAATTGAAGCCCAGAAATTTCAACTACTTTGCCCAAGGTCTCATAACTAGTAAATCAGAGCTGAGATTCAAAATCAGTTCAGTGTTTTTCTCACTCGACTGCTTTGAGTAAGACCTGTACTGAAGATAAGAAAACCTGGGGTCCAAATTCCACTTGCTTCTTTCCTTGCTGTGGATATAAAGAGCAGAAGCAGTATAAAGAACAAGGTGGAAGCCTATATACTGTAGGACAAATATTAGCTTTACCTTGGAAGGCTATTTGTGGGTTGTTTCTTTATCTTTAAATTGGAATCATAATTATATGACATTGTTGTAATATTTTTAAGGCCAGTAAAATATTCTACCAATATGACCCTCTCTTTATTTTAAAATGATGATCAAATGCATATAACATCTTTATGTTTCCCTTTCTCATTAACATAAAGGGGAAATATTTCAACATAAGATTCCCTATTAGACTTTAAACTCCTTGACAACAGGGATTGTTTCATTCTTTGTATTTGTAAACCAAGGATCTAGCCTAGTGTTCAACACAGAATAAGTGCTTGATACATGTTTGCTGATTGACTGAATGATCAAAACTGACTTCTCTTTCTTTCCTTTATACCTGGTCTAGACCTGGTATAGTAGTTTAAATGAATAAGGCCTGAAAACCCATTGCAATACTACCAGTTGAATAGCATAAGATATAGTATTGGTGTTAATGTTCATTCTGCTCACTACATATTTTATTATATTTGCTTCTTTTTTTTCTTTTTCTCTCTCATCTACATTTCTTCTTCTACCTTTGCACTTATACAGTGGTGTGTGAATTACTTGAAATAAACAATGGCTACAACATGGTTTCATTTTGAGGAGTAACTCTTATGCATCTGTGCATCTCTTAGCACTAGACTGACTCAGAATACCTGACCTCACCTGGATGAAATCAGATTGACCTAGTTTCCTCTCATTTACTTAATCCCCTGTCAGTTGAGTGTTAGATTTTGTGCCATACACACATTTTGGTTGCGTTTTCAATTAAGGGTTTTTAAAGAAAGGATATTAATTACTCTAATGAAATGCATGAAAGTTGCAGCTGTTCAAGAGCACACTTCAATGACCAGTAGACATATTACAGTGGCTGTTAGTGTGGGATGTCAAGCATTTCAAGGATCATTCAAGTCCATAGTGAACAGGATCAAAGTGCAAAGTAAAGTATGACTGAAAACAAAGCAACTGACAAATTATTGCTGCAAAACAGTATAATTAATCCTTAGAAAATAAGCAAAGACCTTTAGAGAGACCTGATGGCTAATGGGGATATTATTTATTTCTCTATAATAAAGAAGTTGAAAAAACATCAAGAAGACAATTTTTTAAAGTTTCTAACCTTTGCTATAAAGAAAAATGCTTGTTTTGGATAAGGCAATATAAACACAGAAGAATTCAAGTTTGGATCTTTTTTTTTTCCTCTTTCCTTTTTTTTAACTAAAAATACTCTTTTTTTTCCCTCCCATACAAGGACATATCAAAAACATGGACTAAGAAGACCTGGGCATTTTTATTAAACTATAAATCATCCACTCCAAAGTTGAGCAGGGGTATTTTTGAAAACAAACAAATTTCTATTGGATCTTATTCCCATTGAGGAATGATGAACTCTGATAAATATGTTGATATAATGGAAAGTAAGATTGTTCCTAAATTACAGAAATTCCCAAATGAAGATGGAATACTACAACATGACTTTGAGCCATTCTCCATCTCTGTGAAAGGTTAAGAAATTTATTCAAGAGATGGAGATAAACATGCTTCAATGGTCTGGGAAACTCATCTGATTTAAACCCCATTGGATAGGTAAGGGCTGTTATTGAGGCTAGACTCAGAAAAAGGACCATTCATCAAAGGTAGAATAAATATCCACTATGATGTGTGATTTCATGATAAAGTATTAAGGAATTCATGTCAGAATCTTGTGAATTTAATGACAAAGTATCTAAAATTAGTGTAGCAAAGGAGGACATATTGCATATGAAAAGTTTTTTTTAAGATGTAAAACATTGCAAGATATCTTACACAAATCAGGAATATCAATTATTTTATTTCACCTTGTAATTACCAATTAATTTTACCTTGTAATTACCAATTAATTCTCAACTGACTACCTCCTCTACTCTATGTCTTTCACTTTTTCTGGTTCTTCCTTTTTACCCACCTTTGTTGTATGCTTGAGCCCTGCCACAGGGCACCATCCCCTTAAACTTCAGTACGGAAATTGTGAATGCTCAACATTGTTGAGTTCTGTCATACAATGGGCTTTGAGTCCAAACTGACCTCACACACTAACAGGCACTGAAGGAAAACATAGAAACACAAAGCACTCTCATTAGTCTGTAGGGGGCAGTGGATAAAGCTTTAGAATCTGGAAGATCTGGCTTTGAGTTCTATCTATGACAGATATCAGCTGTGTGATTATGGACAATTCTGCCAACCTTTAATTAACTCAAATAACTCTCAAGGTATATAAACAGATGAATTGTTTTGTATCATTGGAGGGAGTTTTCTTAATGGAAGTTCTCCACACTGATGAATTCACAGATGCAGACTTGATTTCTCTTAAAAAAAATTAAACAAAAAGCAATTTCACTATCTATATTAATCAGGCAATCAGTAAGCACTTATTAAATACTGCATGCCACACACTAAGTTAAATTATGGGAAAACAAATCCAAAAAATAAAGACAGTTTCTATCTTCAAGGAATTTATCTAGTAGGAAAAAAAAACACAAAAGGTGGGGGAGGTAAGGGAGAGGGAAATGGTCATGGTGGAAAAAGCAGTCAGTCAAATCCCAAAGTAAATAAGAAAAGACAAAAAATAGAGGTGAAGGTCACTGGCAAATGAATTCAACAGCTATCCAGGTATTTGTCAAAGTAAGCTGAAGTTTGTGTTTGGAGAACACACTAGGTAGACGGGGCATGTAAGATTTAGTTTATAGCATGGCTACATGGCACAATGAATAGAGGACCCGGCCGGGGAGTCAGCAGGACCCGAGTTCAAATACGGCCTTACATACTTAACAGGTACTGGCCGTGTGGTCTTGGGCCAGTCATTTAACCCCAACTACCCTGCCTTCCCCACTCCAAAAAAAAAAAATCTAGTTTATAAGTAAGATAGCTAGTATAGGAAAGCAACACAAAGAAGATAGCAATGTTAATTGTTTTCCAACAGAAAACATACATTTTAAGCAAATGGATCAAATTCTTAATTGCAGCCCTTCCCTCGGCATGACAAGAACACGAGGGTTCCTTGACATCTATTCCAGTCTTTCATGCTATTTAGCAGCCATGGAGAGACATTTTTTATTTTGTTGTAACAGACTATTAGGGCCAAATTTTTAGTTCATATGCTCCCAAAAACCTGCAGGCACTTGTTTTCTACCCCTCCCAAAGGCCTTGGGATGCAGTGTCAGTTTTAGTTATGAGTGGAAGAACATGTTTGGTCACTGCTGGGTTTGAGGTATGAATGTGGGATACTTTGAGGGATAAAGGAGTCCTGAGAGGTTATCCTGTGTCCTCAGGATTCATGGGGTGATCAAATGGAAAAATCTACATTTTGATATTTGTGGGTCTATAGCAGGGGTGGAGAACCTGTGGCCTTGAGATTGCATGTGGGCCTCTAGGTCCCTTAAAGGGCCACACTTGAGGGCCCTGAGACCACAGGTTTCCCACTCCTGGTCTATAATATTGTGCAGTAGGAAAATACTTCCCTAGAAAAAGAAAATTTGTCAAAGGTCTGATAAGATCGGTGTACTTATGTGGGTTATGAGGCAATCCATGGAACATGTTTAGAAGGCAACATAGCCTTCTTTGTATCTACCTCTTGTACCAAGGGCAGCTTGCTTCATATAATTGTGGGAGGTTATATTCAGGCTGCAAGAATAAAGTACTGATGTAGAAATTGAGAGGACTGACTGGTTTCTATTCTGAACTTACTTATAGTGTGGAACAGTGGAAAGAGCACTGACTCTGGAATCAAAGAATTGGGTTCAAATCCCCTCTCTGATGCTTACTACCTATGCAAACTTGGGCAAGTCAATTAGTTTCCTTTGCCTCAGTTTCCTAATTCATAAAATGAGGGAAAGTTAGAGATTGTCCTGACATCCTTTTTAGCTCTAGATTTAAAAATGTGATTCATGAGTTTATGAATCAAGTATTTCTTAAGCACTTATTATGTACAAAGCACTGCACAAAGTGCTAGTTACAAATTGAAAAGTCAGACAGACCCTGCTCTCAATGGACTTACATTCTCATGGAGGAGACAACACACATGGAAGTTTCCACTGTAGGTCAGAAGAAAATGTCCATGGTCCTCAGGGTGCAGCAGCAGAGCAGAAAGAGCAAAACCTTTTCTTTAATCTCATTTCCACTGATAAAATTCATATTAGTATGTGTTCAATCATTTGGCATTGCCAGGGACTTATTCCTGGGTTTTCAGTAAATATGGATGTAGCACCTGCAAGTGCAGTTGTCTGTTTTACATCTCTATGGGAGTTGTTTCCCAGGTTGTCTATAGGCAGTGGGTTAGAAACATTGCTTTTTTGAAAGTTCTTGAATACAGGGTCCAGGGCTATTTCCATCAGGATCTGAGGGGAGATAGTGGTCAAGTTGTTGGTTTGTCTTGCAGGGCATATGCTACCTCCTGTCTCTCAGAGTACCCTGTTTTTTTACAGTTGACTGACTTACCTGCCCTATGAGTGGCAGGTGGTAAGTTGATGGGGATGACTGGCCCCTATACAACAATCCCAGGTGATGACTGTAAGCGATTGGCTGTAAGCAGGACCAGTAGTCTGAGGGGTGAAGCCACTCTCAGGACTCCTGTTGGTGGCAGTTGGTTAGCATTGTTGCTGGTGCTGATGAGGAAGGTAGGCCTCTTCTCCATAATGATTCTCCCTTCAATGATGGCTGTAGGGGCTGCGCTGGGAGCAGGTCTGATGGTTTGCAGAGGTGGGGGTTGGGGAGATCCTATAACCAAAGGCTCTTGGGCTCAGTCCTAGTCTATCACCCTCAGGGTCTGAGGGGAGATGGTGATCAAGGCAGTCGTGACTCTTCCTGCCTGACCCTTCCTGCCTTCTGTCTCACTCTGTTGTCACCTTTGAAAGCTCCCAACTCTTTTGTGTTTTACTTTCTCCACGTATAAATTGGCAATACAGTCGTTTAATGCATCATTTCCTCCCTCTCCTTGACCCTCCTCCATCTCCCTATCTCATATTCCTTTCTCCCTCCCCCCTCTCTCCCATCTCCACTGCTCTGCCTGTTACCACTACTTTCTTCCTCTTTCCCATGGAGGTGAGAATTAATTAGATCCAATCTATAAAGTATCTTGCGTTTCTCCGAGAAAGGCACTCTAAAATACAAGGTATCATTATCATCTCTGCCTCTCAGACACATTTGGCCACAGATGTCTCCATCTTCATTCTGTGGCCGTCAATTTGAGATATTTAAACTTCAGAAAACAGTTGGAGCTATCTGACGACTTCTGAAGAGTCATAGATCTGTGGAGCTTAGTGTGAGACAAAGCAGCGGGTAGTGTGGTCAGAAAACTAGATGTGAATTCTGTGTTGTTCTTATTCCCCGTCCCCCTCGATTTCCCCTAACACTCCCTGCAACTCCCTCCCCTTTTTTCTAAAAACATAATTCTCATTAAAGAGAAAAGAAGATCTTTATTAGGGAGGAAAACTTTTCAGTGACAGAGAATCTTTATCACCTCATTTCCACTGCCCCGCCCTCCCTCTTTAAATTTAGAAATGGGTGTGAAAGGTTTGATGTAGAAAACAATATCATCTTTTCTACTGATCTGTAGCCTGGAACAGGAGCTCAAAGACACTAGTCTTTCTATTTCACACTGTGCAAGGGGAAATGGCTGGTGCTCATGTTTTATTGGAAAGACAGGAACAAAGGATGTTAAGAGAACTTCAGAGGGGCCATGTGAGTCATAACAAGGCTTGTGAAATTGTTTCAACTCTTCTTTAGCCCTTAGCTGTTGTGACAAATGTGTCAAGCCTTTAGACAGGGAACAGTATTGGGTCTTCATGGAGTTTGGCGAGATGTAGAACAGGATTTTGCCTCTAAGTCTGGGGATTGAAATAGGTAGAAGGGAAATGGAAAATACTAAGAGCAGGGATGAAGGTTTCTAACTTTGGCTCCTTCTCCTGGGCATTTGCTAAAGTCCAATACTTAATTTTTTTTTTTGAGTTCTGGTCTAGAAACAATTCTGGCTTGTACTCCCAAGGCTATGAATGTCTTTCTAGGCCATTATGAAGTCTTTTTTCTCCTGAGCCTGAAATTTAGAAACTGGAATGTTTTCTTAGATAACCCCAGTCTTCTTTTTTTGCTATAGCTGCGACTTATAATGATGAGAGTATTCTTATTTTCCTGAAGACCAGCCATCAGTAATCTGGGGCTTTTGTTCAGAGTGCTGATGAACAAGTCAACTTGAACAAGCATGTATATAACTTCTGTGCTGATGGGACCAGACATAATTTAATGTTGTTTTTAAGTCATTTTCGGTTGTGTCTGACTCTGTGATCCCATTTGGAGTTTTCTTGACAAAGATGCTAGAGTGGTTTGCCATTTCCTTCTCCAGACCATTTTATAGATGAAGAAATTGAGGCAAACAGGGTTAAGTAACTTGCCCAGGGTCACAGTCTGAGACCAGGTTTGAACTTAGGTCTTTTTGACTTCAGACCCAGTACTCTATCTACTGTGCTACTTAACTGATCATGATTTAACTTATATGATTTAGTATTCACCTTGTTTTCCTCTCGCAATGTCTATGACTGGGTACGGATATGTTTATATGCTCACATATACATATTACATATATACACTTAAATGTATACATGTATGCAAAGAATGCATGTAGATATACACACATGTACATATATAAATACATATACAAGACACTTGTGCATGTACATGCTTATATTATCTACAACAAATGTACACATATGTATACGAGACTTCATATTTCTATAAGGCAGGTTGTTTCAGCAACTTATTTAAGGAGCTTTTGCAAACATTCTAGATTTTATATGTGTGTGTTTATATGTATTTCCAGACTGTAAAGTCTTTATCTCAAACCCAAGAACACAGTAAAGGTCCATTTCAGAACCTGACTTTTTCTCCCTGACTTATTTCCCTTCATCCTTCTAGGTCATCCCATAACAGAGAGCTGGTCCCCTTTACTGAAGAAAGTAAAGGTTAGCATGTGTCCTATGAACAGAATCTGAAGTATTGGCTGGGGCTATATTTAAATTATAAAATTAAAGAGTTCATGATGTGGGGTGTGGATTTGATTTTTTTTTAAATTGATAACTGTGTTGTTAGTATAGTTGGTTTCCTTTGTAGTTCTGTGTTTTATTTTATACATTTAAAAATATTCTTCTTAGAAGGATCTGGGGATTTCACAGAGTGTCAGATGGGTCCATGTCACAAAAAAAGGTGAAAAGGAATCTTTGCTTTAAATAATTGTCTAGCTCTGAGAAGAAGTGAAAGCAGAAGGATGGAGGTTTCTAAGGAGCTGATCTAGCCTTACTGGATGGTGCTTTTTTCTTTAAGTGAAAAACCACATTGATGTAATGGGAAGAGTACTGGATTTAAAGTCAGGAGCCCCCAGTTTGAATCCTGCTGCTGCCTCTTACTACTTATATGTAGCAAATATGTGGCAACCTTAGAAGTTTGAGGTGCAAACCCTTCACTTGTCCAGATGAGGAAACTGAGGCCTAGAGAGGTTAAGCAATCTGCCTAAAGTCACACAGACATTTAGTGGCCAAACCAAGATTCAAATTGAGGTTCCCTGATTCCAGATACAATTTTCCCCTCAATATGCTTTTTTTTTTGCTTTTTGAAGGAGGGTGTTGGAAAAATAATTTTAGAGTTCTATTTTAGTGCTAAATCCGCAATCCTATTCTATGATCTCTTGGTGAAATGGACATACCTCCAGGTCCCCTTAATTTTGCAGCATACGTGATTAAACATCAAGTAAAGACATTGGAACATGGGAACCTTGGAGGCCTTCCTCTGTGTTTCCAACCCCCCAAAGGGTTAAACCATGAATCAAGATGTGATTTTTTTCACTAGAAAGCTTGCTGAAATTTATTTTAAATTATTGTTTAGTCATTTTTCAGTCATGTTCAACTCCTCATTACCCCAATTTTGGGTTTTTCTTGGCAGAGATACTAGAGTGATTTGCCATTTCTTTCTGCAGCTTATTTTATAGATGAGGAAACTGAGGCAAACAGGGTTAAGTAACCTGCCCAGGGTCACACAACTAGGAATTGTCTGAGGTCAGATTTGAACTCAGGAAAATGAGTCTTCGTGACTCCAGGCTTGGCACTCCAGGCCGCCTAGTCACTCTCAATTTTCAATTATAATTTCACCAATAAACTACTATTTTTCTGTCATTACCCTTTTTAAAGTGCTTTACATACATCATTTTATTTGATCCTCATCACACCTTTGTGAGGGATGTGACCAAAGTGTTCTTCCTCTTTTATAGATCAGGAAACTGAAGCTTTCAGGGTTAAGTGCTTCTCCTGTGATTACACAGCTAGTATATGCTAGAACACAGACTTAAGGCCAGTTCTTTTTGCTCTATCCTAGGTCTCTTCCAAGCTGGCATCTGAAGAATTGCTCAACAAATTTAATTATCATCACCATCACCATAGCTAACATTCATATAGCATTTATTATGTGCCATGCAGCTATTGGGCAGCAAGGTGGCACAGTGCATAGAACACAGAGTCAGGAAGATCTGAGTTCAAATTTGACTTCAGACATTTATTAGCTGTGTGACCCTGGACAAGTCACTTCACCCTGTTTACCTCAGTTTCCTTCTCTGCAAAGCAAGCAGGAGAAGGAAATGACAACCACTTGGACATCTTTACCAAGACAATCCCAAACGGAGTCAGGAAGAGTCGGGCTTGACGGAAACAAGTGAATAACAACAAATATGCCATGGGCTTTGCTAAGATGCTTCACAATCATCTTCTCATTTGATCCTCACAATAACTCTGGGCACTAGGTGCTGTTACTGTTGCCCTTTTATAGATGAGGAAACTGAGAGAAACAGAGGTTAAGTGACTTACCTAAGGTCACACAGCTATTAACTGTCTGAGGCTGGATTTGAACTTGAGTCTTCCTGACTCCAGGCCCTGCTCTCTATTCAATGCACCCCAGAAACAATTCAGTTAAACAAACATAAGGAAGTAGTAATGGGAAAGAGTCCTAGATTTGCTGCCAAGACACCTAAGTTTGAATCCCAGCGGTACCACTTATACTACCTGTGACCTTGCCCTTGGTCTCTTGTAGCTTACTGTGTTAGGTATGAGGATTAAAAAAAAGTCTTTGCCCTCAAGGACTTTACCTTCTTTTGTACTTATTCAGCTAATTGTATGCAGTGCAATGCTGGACATGGTAGGAGGTGAATCACCCTTGGCAATGACCTTAGCCATGGGAGTTAAAATAGCAAGCTCACAATTGAAAATTGGCAATTCTGATGCCAGCCAACACAGAGGATATTAAAGCTGGCAACTAAGAACCTTAAAATATTTCACGACTGGTCAGCAAAAGCCCAACGCCAAAGGAACAGACAAATAAACATGCTTCTCTTTCCCCTCCTCTTTGGAAGAGCTCAAAGCCCATAGGTATCAAAGGCCCATCACCTGAGAAAGCTAAGAACTAACAACATGGCTTATTCATCAGAAATTGTCTCTATTTCTTGCAGGAGATCCAAATGCCTTTCAGCTCTTCTCTGCATAGTTGATAATTCAGAAGCTTTCCCCTATGCAGTAATTAAAGGTGAATTTTCCAACTCTGTTGAAAAACCTCCTCAATTTAGCTCTGACAGGTTGTATTTTATAATGAGGTGAAAGGATATCACTGCTGGAGAAAAAAACACACCCATGGATTCTGCTACTCACAAAAGGCTGTCAGGTAGGATATACCTCAATGTAGTGACTCATTGTGAGAGAAATGCTCCTGTTTGGTTCCAGATTTGCCCTGGCACATTTGTATTCTCAGAACAAACAGCGGGGAAAGAAGCCAGGAAACTCTAAAAACACTTAAACTTGCAATAACAGCTTAGGCTCTTTCCCCCTCAGAGATCCCCACAGCAGAATTCCATACGCATAAATGGCCCTTCATTACCCCTCTGCTTCCCGCTTAGGAGATGCCTAATTAAAGCCAAGCCTTCTGTATTAAAGGCAAGACAGAGGTGAAGGACAGACTACCACAAATTTCTCCAGCATGACTGTAAGTGCTGGGGGGTCTTTATCAATAACTATCTTTTCTTAGATCCTACTGGTGGGCCTTCGACCCCTGTCATTCTTCTTTGAACATGGTTGGCAAAATTAGAGTGATTATCTTTACCCTAACAACAACAACAAATTACTTAGCTTTATTTCCTGTTTAAATTTATACCTGAGCATCTGTAGAAATAATCTTGCATAAAAATACTTTCCAAGCTGAAGCTGTCAGGTCAAGGTTGGTTTACAGCTTTGAGTGCCACCTCCAATGGGGCAGCTTTGCCTTTCAAGGACTTTCAGTCATTTTGCCCTTTGGAAGTGGTCATCTGAATCTGGGATCTGTTTCATGTCCTGTGACTCTTTCAAACACAGCCAGCTGTGTGAAATCAAGAGTAGGCAGAAGCCTTCTTCATTGTTCCACTAAGTGTTTCAAAAACTTCCTGAACAGGGTTATGTTGGTCTCATTTTATTTCTCAATCTCAGTAAGTTGAGGGATGTTAATTTTTTTTTTTAAGGAAAAAAAAGGAGCAGAAGACCTTAGGGAAAGAGCACAGCTGTAAATGATAGATAAGAAGTCAAAAAGGAAGTGTGGAACAGGCGCCCCTAGTTTTTTGCTTAGATCTGTGACACTGGGGAGTCCAAAGCATAAACAAACCCAAAAGGGGAAATTAAATTTGTCAGTTAGACAATTTCATTTAAAAAATAGTCACTGTTAAAGGAAATATTACCGATTATATGACACTGCTTCACCTTTATTTATCCACTTGTTCATTGCTACAGAGTACATCCTAACCTTGAGAGCAACTTTAAAAAATTCTTCAAGAGATTTGAGTCCTTGATTTTCCTATTTACTTTCAATAATAATTCAGATTTTGTGTCAAGATAATGATAAATATTGCCAAAAAACACAAATTATTTTTGGACTTTGGTTCACATTAAAAACTAGGAGGAAATGTGTTTGTTAAATATTAACTTCAATAGCTCAAAAGTGAAAATACTGGGAACCAAAATATGTTGGACAAATGGCATTATATCTTAGTGTATCTAGGAGAGAAACTAGTCATAAACTAAGATCTTTTAAGATTTATGCCCCTTTGGGGTACTGCTATTTCACTGTATTTTGTTTGTTCTTTGTTTGGGTCTCTATATCACTCTCATGTTTATTATATTTTGGTATATACTTAATCTTTATTGCTTTATCTCTAAATTGTTACATCTGTAAGATTATGGTCCACTGAGTACAGTCCATTCTAATTTATTGCAGTGCCATCTAGTGGCTGAATGATTGATTTTTCTCCCTTGCTATAGAAGTGGTATTAGATAAAAGAGCATGCTGGGAGTGGAAGCCATGTTGTATTGATCAGTGGATAAATAAAATGGGATAAAGTTCAATTCCATTTATATAATGTGCAATTGATATACATACATATTTTCATTAAAGCATGAGGTTCTTAGAAGACAGTGGTGGCCTATTGGAATCTGATTGTTGTAAAAATTAAAAGCCTTTGTTAATGATGACATTCACTCATACTATACCCAATATGTAAATGACATTTAAATGTCTCTTAGATTCTCAATCTCTTCTGGAAAAACTGGGAAGGAGGAAATACAGTTACATAGCAACCTACAGGTTTTCATTCTGATAGTTGCCATGTTTTGCTTCAGAGTTGATTGTTAAACCTTGGGAGGGGTTGCTTGGTTAAGTTGACTACTAAATTGCCTTTTCTGGGACATCTGTAAAAAAACAAATGACATTATTATACATAATGATATAATAATGAACCAGGCTAAGGATAGGAAGATGTACTAAATGGCCTTTCAAAGTGTACAACCCTAGAATGCTATAATTTCATGGAATTTGATGAGGAGACAATGAATTTTGGCATGGGGCAACTGATTATGCTCCACTGAAAACAGAATGAATGTAAAACTGGACCACACAGAATAACAGTGCTCTGTTAACTGTAAATACAATAGAGAGGAAGACTGGCAGGTTACAAATTTGGTACGAGACCTAGGGGATGCAAATTTCCTATTGGGCTTTGTTTCTTTAGAGATTTAAAAGCTGGGAGGAAATGCAGTTTTAATTTAAAAGTAAAAAGGCTGGTGATTTGGAAAAAGATAGAAAATGTAACTAGAGGACCTCCTATTGAGAAAGATATTGACACATTCTAAGACTATTATAATCTAGAACCTGGAAGGGATAGGTAACCCAGTCATGCTTTGAGGACCTGGCTTGCTTCTCTCTCATTCATTGCAACTCCACATTGACTTTATTTATACATTGTTCTTTTGGTCTTGCTCTCTTTATGCTGCCGTGTTATATTGGTGTTATTTTAAAAGCTAACAAAATATTGAAAGAAATTATATTAGTGGGGATTTTATGTAGAAAAATCAGGAAAGAATCCCTTTACTGGTCCTGCCATTTTTATTGTTTTTTTGTCACGATGTGACCATAGAGAAAGAAAAGTAAAGCAACCAGGATAGAAAAAAAAGGAAAAACATATATTGGAATTACTATTGGACAAAGACAGCCAAGCATGTATCTGTAATCCCTGTTGCTGCTGAGGCTGGTGGACTGCTTGAACTCCGTTCTGAGCTACCATTGGCTAAAATGATTGTGTGTCCACAACCATATGAAAGTGTGGGGGGGGGACAGCAGGTAGCCTAGGGAGGAGTGAACTAGCACAAGTAGGAAAAAGAACAACTCAAAGCTTTTTTGCTGATCAATAGTGGGATGGGGCCTACTCAGCTTGGGCAAGATAGGAAAACTTAGTTTCAAAAGAAAAAAAAGGCCAATATGTTATATAATAATCTATTTAGGTAGAGAGTCAAAAAAAACTCTGGTCAAATACAATTGGTAATGTTTTATCATATTGCCAGATGTATTTGTCTCTCTTAACAATAGCTAAACTAGCTATTTTCAAAGAGTTTTTTGTTTTGAAAAGTATGTCTAAAACATTTGAAAATCAAAAGAGTAATTAAAGATTGCAGTCTTCGCGCATATCTTTTAAATTTATTTTTGTTCTCTTCACTCCGTATCACTTCTTAAAAATCTTCCTCTGTTTTCTCTTAATTCTTCATATAGAATTTTATGTGGTACATCTTATTATGTTCACATACCATAATGTGCAACCATCCACCAAATACTTAGCACACTTGTTTCCAGCTTTTTGTTACCACAAATACTGCTGCCTTGAACATTTTTTCATTTATATGACTATTTACTATCAGGAACCTTATGCCAGTATAGTCCTAGTAATAGAATCTATGTCAAAGGGTACAAAAAAATTTCATTACTTTTCTTACATCATTCCAAATAGGTGAGTAGTTCTAAAACTACTGAGCAAATTCACATTTACTGCAATAGCTAATTACCTCTCCCTCATCCTTCTCTTACCATACCCTTTTTTTAATCTGCAGTATGACCCCATTGATTCGTCAGTTCTGCCCTAGGCCATCTCCTCTGCACTAATCACTCTCTCCTCTTTTCCCCATTTTGACTTCTTGATGAATGAATTCAACTCCACACTGTCCTCCTCTCTTGACATTTTTTTAAACCCCCTTAACATTTTGCAAATTGTATCCTGCTAAGCTTAAGCTTTGGATCACACAACTATTCTGACTGGCTCTGCTACAACTTTGTGTTACACAATATCACCTGGGCCCTCACTATTGCTAGGCAATCCTACTACACCACCATTATCAATTCACTATCTCACTCTCCATAGCTACTCTTCCAAACTTTTCGTTCCTTTTTAAACCCCTAATGGGTTTCTCTTCCACCCATCCTCTCAGTTGAGAATATTGCTTCATATTTTACTGAAAAAAAATTGAGGCCATTTGCCATAAACTCTCTCCTTTCTTTTGCTCATCTCATGCCACCCAGATGCCTTTGATCTTTATTTCCTCCTTCAATGACATCACATGTGATGATGTGGCATTAAGCACATTCCACTCTGTCTTCGTTAATAGATTGTTCCCTCTATCATCCCTACTTTATCTCTTATTTTCAACAAGCTGATCTGGCACATTCCCTATTGCCTACAATCATTGCCCACAACCCCAAGTTCAGAAAAGTAAACCCCCTCAAACTCCTAAACCTCACTTGAACCTACCATCCCTGCTATCATTCTAACTGCCTTCTGTCCTTTGTGGCTCAACTGCTTGAAAAGGCCATCTACAGTAGGTACCTTCACTTATTCCTCTCTCACTCCCTTACAGTCTGGCTTCTGACCTCAGCATTCCACCAAAACTGCTCTCTCTAAAGTTGCTAATGATCTCTTAATTTCCCAGTCCGATGGCCTTGTCTCAATTCTCACTCTCCTCAACTTTTCTGCAGCCTTTGAAACTGTTGATCATTCTTTCCTCCTTGATACCTCTTCTCTCTAGGTTGTTAGGAGACCGTTCTCTTCTGGTGGTCCTCCTACATATGTGACCTCTCCGTAGTCTCCTTTGCTGGATTCTCATCCAGATCACACCATCCAACTAGAGGTGCTCCACTGGGTTCTGTCCTAAGCCTTCTTTTCTTTTCCTTCTATATTATTTCACTTGATGATCTCACCAGCTCCTATGGATTGAATTACCATATCTATGTTGATGATTCTCAAATCTACCTATATTGCCTCAATGTCTCTGCTGACTCCCAATCTTGCATTTCCAACTACCTTTCAAACATCTTGAACTCACTGTCCAATGGACATCTTAAACTCATCAAAACTGAACTCATTATCTTTTCCCCTAAAAAAAAAAAAACACCCACCCTCCCTTGTAACTTCCCCATTATTGTCTTTTTTTTTCTTTCTTTTTTTTTTTTTTTTGATTAAACAAATGCTTTATTATCTTCTGGTTTACATCATTCATTTCCACCAGATTATGAGTTACATTTTCCCCCATTTTTTCCCTACCCACTACCCCAGAATAGCAGTCCCACTAGATATCCCCTCATCCAATCTGCTCTCTCCCATATCTTCTCCCATATCCCTTTTCGACTTTGCTATTAGGGCAAGGTGAATCTCTGGGCCCCAATGCCTGGACATCTTATGAAACATTTAATTTTAAAACTTCAATTTTCAGATCCATTCCCTTCCTCCCTTGTCACATACTCCCTCTGAGAAGATAAGCAATTCAGTATGTGTTGTACATGTATAGCTATGCAAAACATTACCATAGTAGATATATTGTAAAAGACTGCTTATATTTCCCTCCCAACCTGTCTCACCTCCCACCTGGTCCATTCCCTACTTTGATCCTGTCCCTCTTTGATAGTGGGTACTTCCAATCTCCCCTCCCCCCAGAATGCCCTTCCCTCCATCATCCCCCCTCTCATCCTCCTTTTCCCTACTCAGGAGAGTGAGTGAGGGTAAGATATTCAATTTAGTATGTATGTGGTTCTCTCCTTGAGCCAACTTCAATGAGAATATGCTTTTGCCTTTTTGCCTTCCTGTTCTTCCCCTCCCCTGCAACTACTTCCCCTTGCCTCTTCTACATGAGATAGTTTACCCTACCCTGTCTCTCTCCATCTCCTCTTGCCACTTTCCTCTCTCACCTCTTGACTCCACCCCTTAAGAGTCATCCCCTCCTTGGGGCGGCTAGGTGGCACAGCGAGCAGAGCGCTGGGCCTGGAGTCAGAAGGACCCGAGCTCGGATCCGGCCCCAGACACCCAACACACAAACAAAAACCCCGGGCAAGTCATCCAACCCCAACTGCCCTCCAAAAAAAAAAAAAAAAAGAATTATCCCTTCCCATCAGATTCAACCTGTGCCCTCTATCTATGTATACCTGTGAACATATGCCATGTACCCTTCAATTATTTTCATAATGAAAGAGGTTTCATCAAACACAGTTATTGTTTTTCCATGTAGGAATGTAAATAGTCCAACTTTGATAAGTTCCTTTTGATTTCTTTTCCTTGATTACCTTCTCAAGCATCTCTTGCTTCTTGTGTCTGAATGTCAAATTTTCTATTCAACTCTGGTTTTTGCCTCAAGAATGCTTGAAAGTCCTCTATTCCACTGAATGACCATATTTCCCCCTGAAACAAGATACTCAGTTTTGCTGGGTAGGTGACCCTTGGCTTCAATCCCAGCTCTTTTGCCCTCTGGAATATCATGTTCCATGCTCTTCGATCCCTCAGTGTAGAAGCTGCCAGATCCTGGGCTATTCTGATTGTGTTTCCACAATATTGAAATTGTTTCTTCCTGGCTGCTTGGAGTATTTTCTGATTGTGTTTCCACAGTATTGAAATTGTTTCTTCCTGGCTGCTTGTAGTATTTTCTCCTTGATCTGGGAGTTCTGGAACCTGGCTATAATATTCCTAGGAGTTTCCTTTTTGGGATCTTTTTCAGGAGGTGATCGGTGGATTCTTTCAACCTCTATTTCCCCCACTGGCTCTAAAACATCAGGGCAATTTTCCTTGAGAATTTCTTCAAGGGTGATTTCTAGGTTCTTTCTTTGATCATGGCTTTCAGGTAGTCCAATAATTTTTAAATTATCTCTCTTGGATCTATTTTACAGGTCAGTGGTTTTTCCCATGAGATATTTCACATTGCCTTCTATTCTTTCATTTGTTTGGATCTGTTTAACAGCATCTTGATTTCTCATAAAGTCACTAGCTTCCATTTGCTCCATCCTAACTGTGAAGGAATGAATCTCCTCAGTGCGCTTTTGAGATTCTTTTTTCATCTGGCAAATGTGGCTTTTTAAGGCATTCTTCTCCTCATTGCCTTTCTGAGCCTCTTTTGCCATTTGAGTTAATCTATTTTTAAGGTGTTATTTTCCTCAGTCAGGCTGTTGACTGTCATTTCATACTTTTCTTGCATCTTTATCTTTTCTCTTCCCAATTTTCCCCCACTTCTCTTATCTGCTCCTTAAGGTCCTCTATGGCCTGTAGCCAGCTTGTATTTTCATTTGGGGCTTTTGATGCAGGAGTTCTGACCTCACAGTCCCCCTCCATGCTTTGATCCTCTTTGCCCCTAGAATAGGAGTCCAATGTTGAGTTTTTCTGTTTATTTTGTTTCTTTTGCCTAGGCCTGTTGCCACTTAATTACTTGATTTTTGGGCTTGTTGCCACAGTAGGACTCTGCCACCATACAGGAGAGCTTCCATCCCAAACGTGGGGTCTTCACAACTAGGTTGGGTGGCCTCTGTAAAGCCTCCACCCACTCTGGCAAATTGGATACCCACCCCAAACCTCCGCCCCCAGACCACAATCCAGATCCAGGCAGTTTAAAGCAAGAGCCATTAACCCCCAGGCTGATTGCTGGATCTCTCTACAGTTCACAGACCAGGAGCTAGAGCCGACACTAACACTGCAAAATGGCTTCTGTGCCAAGTTTCTTCAGCAGCTTTTCACCCCCAGGGGAGGAAGTTGACGTGTTCCTCAAATACTGGTCCTGAAGTCCATAGGGCACTAACCTCTTACTTTGTCCTAGGCATATCTGTGCTAATAATTCTGGAATTGCCACAGCTGCTGGTGTTCTGGGGCCCCTCCAGCTGGCTTCTGGCCCAGCCGCCCTGGGGCTAAAACCTTGGCTCAAGCGGGCCTGGGCTCAGCTCCCAGAGTGCTTTGCTGTCAGTTCCCAGCATGCTGTGCTGCCTGCTCTCAGGGTGCTGCGTTCCCTGCTCCCTGCAGGGCTGCTGGGCTGTCCTCAGTGGGAGGTTAGCTTCTCTGTGTCGTTCTGTGGGTGCTGGGGCTCCACAAGTTGTTCAGAGTCCCCTTTTACATTGTTTGGAAGTTGTGTGGGGCAGAGCACCTTGGAAGTGCTGTTTCTACTACATATAACCTTTTCAAAAAGGATAATACTAAATTAAAGGTATGCTTAACAGACTAGATTGAATTAGACATTGGATCTAGAAGTTCTCCTTTTTATGTTTAATATGGATGTACAACAATAAATTTTAATGTTATATTTAAGTCTGAGCCACATACTTACATCCTTTATAATAGATTTTAGTGTTGTGCTCTTCCCGGACACAATTTCCATATCATGCTGTGTCTACACTGGCCATCATCCTCATCTCTCTTTTCCTCCTCCACCCCTCCCTACCCCCCAGTAAAACTGCAGACTCTACCTGTGAGACTTTAGATTCTGATAAGTGGACTTTGCCTTTTATCTTGTTCAGAACCAGACCTCCACAGCACTTCCGGGCTACCACTTCCATCCCGTCTTGCTATTGTCCTCTAACAATCATTCTTACCTCCTCTCTCCAACCCTAACCTTGCATTCTGCCCTATCACACTAGACTCTGATACACGAACTTTATCTTGTCTAGAACTAGGCCTTTACCATAGCCCCCGCCACTCCCCCTCCCTCCACCCACACCCACACCCACACACACACACACACACACACACACACATCCCCACTGTTTTTGAGCTCCCTTTTTTGTATTGTCTTCCTTAAACTAAAATCTCCTTGAGGGTAGGGTCTCTCTTGCCTACTTGCATTTATATCCCCATGACTTAGCACATTACCTAAGTGGGGCTGGGACTGACTCAGATCAGTGTCTTCATAGATTTGGTTCAGTATTGGCTCAAAATGAGACACTTGTTGGTCATTTGACAGTTAATTAAAAAAAAAAAGAAAGAGCTCTATATAGCTATAACAGGAAAATACATAACAAGGGTAGACATGGAAACCACCCCTTGTTGACTCATTTGAATGAATCTCCTTTGCCTAAAGTGCCCATTGTGATTGAACAGCCAAGGAATGTGGAACTCCTTTTGGAAACTTTATACTCAGTCAACCAGAAAGTGATTTCAACAACATGAGTTTTAAGTATACTGGATGGTCTTAATACTTTTAGAGAAAAAAACTAGCCTAACACATTGAGGAGAGGGCTTATAGTATTGTTCCTAGCACATTGGCACAAAATAAGACCCTGCATTCATCAGAGTTTGTCTTTACAATATTGTTATTGAATAATTTTTCCCTGGTTCTCCTCATATTGCTCTGCATCATTTCAAGTTTTCCCCTGTTTCTCTGAAACTGCCCCTTTCCTAATTTCTTATGGCATAGTAGTATTCTATCATATTCTTGTACTATAAATTGTTCAGCCAAATGGGCTTCTTTTCTAATCCCTTAGTTTTCAGTTCTTTGCTCCTACAAAAATAGGTGATGGGTACACATGTATATGTGTGTATACATGGATATATAATATGCAGATGTGCACACACATATGAATATACATATATATGTAAATATACAGAATATATCTAAATATACACATATATGTATGTGTACATGGGCACATTTTCCTCTTTCTTTGATCTCTTTGAGGACATAGTTTTATCACTAGATCAAAGACTTTGTACAGCTTAATAACTCTTTGGGTATAGTTACCAATAGCTTCCCAGAATGACTTGACCAATTCAGAATTTCACCAATAGTCATCAATGTACCTGTTTTCCAACCTGGTTTGTCATTTTCCATTTTGGTCATCTGTGCCAATTATATAGACGTAAGGTGAAACCTAAGATCTGTTTTAATTTATGTTTCTCTAATTATTAATTATTTGGATAATTTTTTACCTGACTACTAATAAGTTGGGATTTCTTCCTCTGAAAATTTCCTATTCTTATCATTTGGCTATTTAACAATTTGGAGAATGGCTTTTTTCTTATACAGTTACATCAGTTCCCTATGTATCTTAAAAATGAGACCTTTATCAGAGCTGAAAAGATTCCCCCCACCCCATTTACCTGTTTCTTTTCTAATTTACCTTAAAAAAGCATTGCTTTTTTTAAACCGCAAATCCTTTTTAATGTTATGCAATAAAAATTGGCCATTGTATTTTCTGTGATCTTTTCATTTCTTCTTAGGTCATTAACTCTGCTTATCCATGTAGCTGACGGGAAATATCTTCTTTGCTACTGTAATTTGTTTATGATGTCACCCTTATGTCTAAGTCATGTAACTTTAAAAAATCTTAGTATGAGATCCTGGTCTATATCTAAATTTTACTAGTTTGTTCTCCACATTCCAAACAGTTTTTGTCAGAGTGAGTTCTTACCCAGATAGCTGGGATCTTTGTGTTTGTTAAGCACTATGATTCTGTGCTTCTTTGTTTCTATATATTGTATATATAATCTGGTCTACTCACTGACCTATTTCTTAATGACTATTAAATTGTTTTGATGATTTCTGCTTCTTAAAATAGTATGAGATCTAGTCCTGCTAGGTCCCCTAACTTTCCATGTCCTGCCCCCCATTACTTCCCTTGATGTTCTTGACCTTTTTATTACCCCTGATGAATATTTTTTCTAGCTTTATAAAGTAATCTTTTGGCACTTTGATTAATATGGTACTGAATAAATAAATTGATATGGGGAAGATGTTTATTTTTATTGTATTTGCTCAGTCTATACACAAGCAACTGATATTTTTAAAAAAAATTAAATTTGTATTTTGGTAATTAGTGTTTTGTAGTTTTATTCACATAATTCCTATATTTTTCTTGGCCAGAATATACCCAGTATTTTATAAATTAGTTAAATATTTTAAATTGAACTACTCTTTCTATCTTTTTCTGCCTGCATTTTGCAGCATTTGAAACATCTGTATGTGTGTTGCTTTGCAGCATTTGATGTATGTGTATTTCCCTTTTTATTGCCATTCAATAATCCTTACAGGTTTGTGATACTTAATTAACTTAAAAAGATAGTCTTAGGGTCTTTAACTTTTTTATTTTAAAATTTTATTTTTTATATGTAATAATAATTTCTGCGGGTTTATTTTGTATCCTGAAACTTGTTGAAGATGTTACTCACTTCATTTAATTTTTAGTTGATTTTCTAAGATTCTTTAAATACATTATAGTGATGATATCACCTATAAAGAGTGGTAATTTCATTTTCTTTTAGCCAATGGTTATTCATCCAATTTCATCTTTCTTGTCTTATCATTGTAGCCTGCAGTTCTAGCAGTACATTGAATAGTAATGGTGATAATTGACATCCTTGCTTTACCTCTGATCATATTGAAAAGTTGTCTAGTTTATCTTCATTACAGGTAATGCTGGTTCTTGATTTTAGATAGAAACTGCATGTCTTTTTAGAGAAAAAGCTATATATGCCTATATTTCCTGCTATTTTAAACAGGAATAAGTATTGTATCCAGTCAAAAACTTTTTCCTGTACTTATTAAAATAATCTTGTAATTTTTTTGTGCTTTTTTGTTATTAATATAATAAATTATGATTTTAGTTTTCCTGATATTGAACCAGTTCTTCACTTCTGGTATAAATACAACCAGGTCATAGTGTATAATCTTTGGAATATGTTGTTATAGTCTCCTTGCTGATATTTTATTCAAATTTTTGCATTGTATCCTCCCACCATCTCCTTTTGTAAATAAAAGGCCACTACATGCCAGGTAATTTTTTTTTGTATTGGTCTTGATTATGGATATTGGCATATAGTTTTGTTTATCTACTTTCAATTGCTTTTGTTTAGGTTAGCAATATCACATTTTCATCGGGAGAAATTTAGTAGGGTTGTTTCTCTTTTGAAACAGATTTTATAGCATTAAAACTAGTTTCTCTTTAAATGTTTGATAGAATTCCTATGTAAAACCAACTGGTACCTGATGGTATTTTTTTTCCTTTGGAAGCTCATTTATTTTTCTGAGATTGACTTTATTTTTTGTTCTGTTGATCTGTAGTAGTTTCATTAGTCTAATATTTTTATAAATATTTCTCCATTTAATTTAGATTGTAATTGGGGGGTATGAAATTTAGTAAAATTGTTTCTAAAAATTTCTTTTATTTATTTTTCATTGTTTATGAATTTGTCTTTTCATTTATGATACTGATAATTTTTAAAAAGTCAAATTGGGTAATGGCATGTCTATATTATTGGTTTTTTTTGAAGCTCCTGGTTTTATTTACTTTCCTTTTTTTTTCTTTCAGTCTTGTTTATCTCTTCTTTGATTTTTTTTAGGATTTCTATTTTAGTGTCTAATTGAGGATTTTTATTTCATAGTTTTCTCTCTTTTTAGTTGTATGTTCAATTCATTGATCTGCTTTTTCTTTCTTTTATTAAGGAAAGTGTTTAGAGATATGTTTTCCTTAAGGACTGCTTTGACTGCATCTCCCAAATTTTGATGCATTGTCTCATTGTTGTCATTATCTTTAATGAAATTAATGATTGTTTTATAATCTGTTTTTTGACTCACCCATTCAATAGGATTGTTACTTATTTCCCAATTAATTTTAATCATTTTCTCAGCAGTCCTTTATTGAACATAATTATATTTAAATCAAGTCTAAGAAATATATTTTTATATTTCTGCTTTTCTGCATTTGTGAGGTTTTTATGCCCTTATACATGGTTAGTTTTTGTGAAAGTGCCATATACATCTGAGATATTTGTATACTCCTTTCTATTGCCATTAGATAATCTCTACAGCATTATTCTGAAATTGCAGTCAGGTCCTAATTTATTTTTATTTTTGGTTAGATTTTTCTAAGTTCAAAAGGGAACAAATTTATGTCTCCCGTTTTCTTAGTCTTAATGTCTGTTCCCTGTGACTTATTTAACTTGTCCTTTACATATTTAGATACTGTTAATTTGGTTTACCTATGTTAAATATTGATCTTAATTCATTATTTGTCATGATTTTCAGTAAAATGCAATTTCCCTCTATCTCTTTTCATTAACTTTTTTTTTTTTGCTGTTTCCTTGTCCTAGATTATTATTGCTACCTCTATTTAAAAACAAAAACAAAAACAAAAAGCTTCAGTTGAGGCAATAGTAGATTTCAGCCTATATCTTTATTTTAATTCTGTTTGAATCTTTATATGTTAGGTGTTTTTCTTGGAAACAGCAAATTGTTGAGCTTTGCTTTCTAATTCAGTCTGCTTTCCTGCTATCCTTTTCCATTTTATAGGTGAGTTCATTCTATTATATTCACAGTGTATGATCATTAATTGAATATTTTCTTCCATACTATTCTTTTATGCTTTTCTTTCTTTTTGTTTCCTGCTTCCTCTTTATAAGGATGAAGAGGGCGGTGAGAGAAAAGAAGTCTACTCAGCAGTCTAGGTTTGGTACAATCTGTTTTTGCTCTTCCAACTCTTTTTTCCTTTGCCTAAAGCCCAATAACCAGTTCGTATCTTTTCTTTATTTTCTTTTGAACTCCAGTCTTCGATCCACTTTCTGCCTTTAGCTTTTGCTTTGCTTTGGACTGATCCCTTCCTTAATCTTTCCCCCCTCTTATTCTCCATCTTTCTCATCCCCTTTTATTTGTATTTCTTTGTTGGATAAAAAATGTATGTACCCAAATGAATGTGTATATTCTTTTTTTTTCTTTTGAGTAGTTCAGATGAAAGTGAAGTCCAATTTTTGCCTCTTCCTGCCCAGTCCTTCCTCCTTGTTTATGTGATTTTACTTGTACCTTCTGATTATGTGAGATAATTTTCTTCATCCTTCCTCTTTCTTTCCCCAAAGTAGCAAATTCATTTCCCCTTTTCTCTCTTTTATTTCTTCCTTTAATATCATGAAACTAAAACAAAACTTTTCAGACACTCTGTATTATTAGACTCTGTCTGTGATCCCTGATGATTAGGTTCTTAGGGGATAGATGTATCATTTCCCTATATTAAAATGTAAAAGAGTTTGTCCTTGTTTCATCCCCTATGATTGCTCACTTATGTTTATCTTTTTATATTTCTCTTGACTCCTGTGTTGGTCTTTCAAAATTTCTATACAGCTCTGGTCTTTTCATCAAGAATGCTTGTAAGTCTGGGTGGCTATGTGGTGCAGTGAATAGAGCCTCGGCCCTGGAGTCAGAAGGACCTGAGTTCAGATCTGACCTCAGACACAACGCACACACAAATAAAAACCTAGCCGTGTGACCTTGGACAAGTTACTTAACCCCAATTGCCCTCCAAAAAAAAAAAAAAAGAATGCTTGCAAGTCCTCTATCCCAATAAGGTCAATTGATTTCTCCCCCACACCTTGTAGGATTATACTTAGCTCTCCTGCATCATTATTCTTGATTATAAGCTTAAATCTTTTGTTTTCTTGAATATACTATTCCAAACTCAGTTTCTTCATTTTGGTGCCTGATAAATGGGCCATATTCATAGATATCTGTAGCCCAAGACAACAAATGAGGAATATATGGGAGAACTTACTGCTGTATAGAGTACAGCAGCCATCTTGAAATATCTAACTGCTAAGGTATTTGAGCTGGCAGGAGATACTTCCAAAAATTTTCAGGTTAATGCACGGTTCCTTGTCACTTACAACTTGCCATTCATGAAGAAAAGTAGGATTTATACTAAGGGAACAGTTGGTGGTGGTGGTGTGATTTCAGACATCCACAAATTTCTGATCTGAAAGAAAGGACAACAGTAGACTTGTTTGAAGGATGCCTAGATTCCATGTGATCTCAGAACTTTAAATATTCTGACACCTCTGAATTGTTGGTGATTTCTGGTGAACTGTATCTCTGTGAAAAAAACAATTTTATATTTTTGTGATTATATTTTTGTTAAGTAGAAGCTTACTTGACTTTCTAGCCAACAAGATTTGTACATTAAAGACAACCATATTTCAGTGTTGCTTTGGCTTCAAAGAAACTATTGATTCTGAATTAGTGGGTTTTGATTAAATTGACTTAAAAATGAAAATCTTTTTGAATTTTTTGAAAGGGAAGTCATAGTAACAAACATTTGATTTTGTATATACTTTTATTTCCACTTTGGTAGATGTTTGATAAAGGTAAGTTTTAACAGGTCAATAAAAATGCTATATGTTCCGTTGTAGAAAATCATTTGCAAAAGGCTGAAGGGTCTATATTTTTCCTGTTTCTCACTGTCTCTCTGTATCTCTGTCTCACTTAAAAGGAAGTAATTAAGGGACCATATAGTAAATTATTGAACAAGTGCACTAACTGACTCCTCTGGTTGCTGAAGAGAGCTAATGCATTCCTTATTTGTCAAATAAACACATCACTTCTCCTGCTGAAAATAACATCCATAGTCTTTTCTAGTCTTTTATAATTCTTGCTTCTTTGGAATACCTGGAAAATTATTTTGTCGATGCCTTTAAAGTGTTTTCTCCAGCTCATATGTGCTCTATTTATTTTCCTAATTTCACCTCTTTAAGTGTTATTGCTATATACTGATACAATACGCTGGTTACTGAGGTGGTAAAGTTAAAATGCTTTAATACCTCTCTCATGGAGATGACATAGGTCAATATAAATAGGAGAAAATGTTCCATTCATACCTATTGTTGCCCTTTTTCAGTTCCATCTACAAATATCATTAGGATTCTCTCTCTGGGTGAGACTATATGTGGATCTCAAATTAAAATTTCCATTTAACAACTTTTTACTATTAGTGCTCATGTATTTATAATCTTCTACCATCCTCTTTACAAATGTTTTGCAACTTATACTCTAAGTCCATGTAGACTCTGATTTCATGACTCTGATTGGCAAAGATTTCAAACATTTAATGGCTGAGACAATTTCTGGGTTCATTTGATCTCCTCATTATGATGATTGCTTTCGACAGCTACATTTCTCTGAGAAATAGTGATGGAGAAAATGACTGCTTTTGTCTATTTCCCATGTTTTTCAGAATTGATGTCTTCTTAAACAGGTTGTATCAGTACTGCTGTAATTGTATATAATATCTTTTTATCCTTTGTTTTAATTTGGTATTACTTTTGATCTTTTTTTTCTTGTATTCTAATCAGTTGATAATCTGACCAAACATAACCGCTTCTGAAGTGAGTGCTCTGTTGGTAACCAGAAAGACAGAGTGGATTTTATTTTTTTATGATGTTGTTTGGTACATATGGAATAAAAAAGTTTTCAACAAAACAATTCATTATATATAAATATAGTTTCTAATGTAACCATCACCATTCTCCTTTGTCCCCTCAGCCTTGGTATTGAAATCTCCTTTCATGCTTCTTGTCATTTGAAGGAATATATGACATTGTAACTTCTTTGTGGTCAGAGAACATGTTATATATTTTTATATTTACCAGAATTCCTAGCATAGTTATTCATCTCCATTCAGCAAGTAATCTGTGAATGAAAGAAATATTTTCCTGAAAGTGCTCTTCTAAAAAAGATTATTTAAGGGAAAAAGGCAGTTTTGTCTGTTGTGATATTTATCAATGTTTTGATGCTAACACTTGTCAATTGTATCATTGTAGATTTTTCTTCTGTTTTACTTGGGACTCAAAATATAAATTTAATAAGCTGTTTCTGCATTTTTGGTGCATTGTGAATTATTATTTCTGTTCCCTCAGGCATAACAACACACAATTCAGATACCTTTGAGAAAGATAGCTTTACTACTTAGCCAAAGTATCTGCTTAGAGTATTCTCTAAATAGAGCAAAATCTTCTAAGTACATTTTGCCTGAAGACTTGTCTGTTGTCTTTTTCTTTGTCTGTCTACCTGGTTTAGACATTTACAGGATGGAGAGATAAAAATATGCCAGAACCAAAAGTCGTTATGATATTGTCCAATGACATAAGAAGGTACCAATGAGAAGACCTTCTGTGAATACCGGAAGTTGGAGGTAGGACATAGAAGCTTATGATTAACCTACCCAGATCAGAGTATTTGATAGTGTCTCTGAAACCAATAGTTTATGCTGCTCACCTGAATGAGGGTGAGTTAATTATGTATCTTAATGATTCTTCAACACTGTCCCTCCCCTTTTGCAGTAGAATAAATGTGCCCCAAACCATATTGCTACACCTTGGTTTTCAATCTCATTATTCCTCTGTGTGACAATACAAGACATCCTTAATACCGGCTTATTTTACTGTTACCACCTAAGGTATCAAAAAGTTTCTCTAATTTAGAATGTCATCTTAGTATTGCAGCTTAGATACATATTTCTGTTCCGTGCCTCAGTTTGTCTAAAACGAGTCATCTGCACATTAAATGCTTCGTCGTTTTTTGTGGAGGGGGGGGGTAGGAAGTAATCTAGACTTATGATTTCATCGATGTAGAAAGTTCCTAGTGAGAATACTCCCTCTCATGTTGCATATTAGCAACTCCTCTGACACAGTCTTACAGAATTGCCTGAGAGAACTGAGGGATTAGTGACTTACCCAGGGTCACAAATCCAGTTTATGTTGGAAATGAAACTTGAACATGGGTACTTCTTCCTGACTCTGAGGCAAGCTTTCTATTCAATACCTCACTGCCTCTTGTCACCACAGACAATTATACTGAGTACCAAATTTTACTACAGTGTGAAGAAATTTGGGATGCATATTGTATACACATGCCTATGAATATACATATATTTATATCTGTATTTATGGATATGCATATGCATATGTACCTACTTGAGTATTAGCTGGAATAAATGGTGTTTAACTTGGAGGGCATGCCATTCTCATAGTGAGGAATTTGTCTTATTCTGCTTGGCACCAGAGGGCAAAGAGAGAAACAATGGGTAGAGATTCTAGAGGGGTAGATTTTGGATTTGACATAAGGAATACCTTTAGGACAATTAGAGTTGTCCAAAATTGGTTGTCTCTGGGATAATGGGTTTTCTATCCCTGTAGGACTTCAGGCAGAGGCTGAATGGCAATTTGTGAGGGATTGTTGCAGACTTGGTTCCTATATGAATATAGGTGAGGCTAAATGTTTCTTCAGTTCCATTTCAACTAGGAAATTCTGTCATGTCCTAATGCTTGTGTCAGAGGCTCCCTCATGACACAAAAGGTCCAGGTATGTTGGGAATCAGATACTTCTTTGACTCATTGTCCTCACCCAGATGATCTGGGAGCCTCAATATCTTATACGCCCTTGAGAGTAGTCCTCATATTACTCATCTAAGCATATAGTATCCCAAGGCTCAAAATATTACAGTTTTATTTACAAACTAATGGAAATCAATCATTCAGCAAGCATTTGTTAAAGTTCCAAGAAGTGTGTTAAGCAATGTGGCCACAGTGATAAAAGAGAACCATTCTCTGCCCTCAAGAAGCTTATTGGACTCCTAGGAAGGAGACCCATAGTGAGCAAACTTCCTTTAGAGATTTTTTTTTTGCTTTTTGGAGGGCAATTGTAGTTAAGTAACTTGCCCAAGGTCACACAGCTAGGTTTTTGTTTGTGTGTGTGTTAAGTGTCTGAGGCCGGAACCGAACTCAGGTCCTTCTGACTCCAGGACTGACGCTCTACTCACTGCATCACCTAGCCACCCCTCTTTAGAGATTTTAATAACCCCTCGAGGGACTCCAGTTTGGGGCATTTGGAGTTTGTTCTACCACATTCGTAATACCTTTCATGACTTCTCCATTGGAGACTTGTTACCTTGCTTCCAGCAGCTCTTATCTTCTACCACTCTCAGGAGTGACCAGTTACTGCTCTTTCTTAGTATTTCCATTTTCTGTTGTTTTTCCACTATTCTTCAGCATCTCTCAGCAGATAGTGGTGGTAGCCTTGCCGCTGGCACTATCTTCTGTAACCCCTGCATCCTGCTGCTTAGCTCCAGTTCTTTTTATTCACCTCTACTCCCAGAACACTAGCTTCCTTAGGTTAATAGTTCTACTTTTCCCCAAAATATGATTCTTTTCACTTTTGCTTTCTGTAGCTCAGCTTTCACTTTCCTTAGTTCCTCCCTTCCCCTCCCCTCTCCTCTTCCCTTCCTTCCCCTTCCCTTCCCTCCCCTCCCTTCTTCTCCTCTCCTCAGCCCTTCCTGAGTCCAGCCAACCACGTGTACTAGTTCAGTGCTTGTTACTAGACCTTTGTTTTTTCAAAGAGGACCAAATTCTCCCTCTCCCTCTCCTCTTATTTATGAATAGATGATACTCATCCTTTTTCAGTGGACCAACTCTAATACTTGCATCATTTAAAAATCTTTTTGTATGTATTCCCCACAACACAAAATTTCTCATAGTTCCTGGTGAGATATAGACTAAGCATTTCTTTTTCCTTCCTGAATGTCTTAGGAGAACTGTTGTTTTATTTTGCTTTTTGAACTTTCTTAGGATTGCTTCCTGAAGACAGGGGTGGGAAAGACACTAGTTCTTAATGTGGGTATATATACATGTATCAATGTATCTATATTTGTATGTACAAATATGCATTGTACATATGTGTGTATATATTTGTGAATATACATACATATGTATATGTTTTTAAATACTTGAATAGTTTTGAGATAATGGGAAAAGGAGAGATTTGTAGTTTCTTAGCACAGTTCTTCAGTGCTTAACACACAGAAGATGTTTAATAAATATATACATACCTATTTCCCTAAATCAGGGACAGATAAAATAGATAAAGGAAAATTATAGACCCAAATCTTTACTGATATTTATATGCCAGTACTATCTATGATACTTGCAAGTAGCATACAATAATAAATAATGTCAAATATATAACATATAAAATACATTATCAAATTAGTATATTATGCTAAAAAATTAATCATTGTGATGATGTTAGCTTTATACCAATAATTCAAGGATGGTTAAAATATTAAAGCAATATTTTCAACTTATGTCATTCAATACTCAATAATTTCCTCTCTGAATGTTTGTATATAAAAATTTAAATATGTATGTATACATACATGTATATATACACATATTTGTATATGCATATATGGAGAAATATCGAAGCGTATAGTATGTGATAACTTGCTAAATGCATCTTGATATGCTTGGATTTACTGTCTTGTTACTAATATAATTAATTATATAGTTTTCTTAGCATTGCATTTCTCACATAAATCTAATATTATTACATTGGATAATTTAAAAATATTGTAATTGACTATTTGCTAGTATTATATTCAATATTTTTATATTAATAGATGATAATGATGTTGTTCTATGATTTTCTTCTACTGCTTTATTACTTTTGAGTTTTAGGATCCAGGAAATGTTTATATCATAGAATAATTCTGTTAAAATGTCCCTTTTTTTAGTTTTTGAGAACACTTTATGTAGCACATGAGTAATTTGTTCTTTAAATGTCTGATGGAATCCTCCTGTGAATCCACTGGATCAAGGTTATTTGTTTGGTTTTATCTTGGGGAGTTGATTTATTACTTTCTTGACTTCTCTAGCTGATATTACTTTATTTCCTTTTTTGATAATGGGGTATTTTATACTTTCATAAAATCTAAGAGGAACTCAGAGGCACATAATCCAACTTATTCTTGAACAAGAATCCCATCTATAATACCTGAGAAATGCTTTTGCAACTTTGCTTGAAGACCTCCAGTGAGAATGAACTAACTACCACCTGCGAAAGCCCATTTCAGTTTTAGATAACTCAATAATTAGGATTTAAAATAAAGTATACTCTTTAAAATCACTTGAATTTTGAGGTAATTATTGACTCTCCTAGAATCTTCTCTTAGAAGGGCCTCAGCAAATTCCTTATACTAGACACTCCTTGCCTACATTAATTCATATAAAAGGTCTTACTCCTTTCTCTTTAACCTTGACAACATTCTGTGAGTTGCTATAATACTTCTGATCTTCCCTTTTCTTAGGCAGACACTTTGTCTCATCCTCTGTTCCTCACCATTGAAATATCCAAAGGTGTGCTGGAGCCAGCTCTAACTGACTTGTGAAACTTGTCTGTTGAATTTTCTGTGTGAGCATCTCTACCTCAGAAATTGGCAATTGCTACAAATCAGGGCTTAATTTGTTGTTTTCTTAATTTCTAGACTTAAGAAAATATCATTAATGTAAATCAAATTTAAAAGTGTGGGGTTTGTGCATGTGTATGTGTGTGAGCGTGTATGTGTGCGCATATGTTTCCCCTCTTCCCACCCAGAGAGGCAGGAGTTGAGTTGAGCAGGAGGGCAATAGAAACCTCAGGTAATGGAGTCATCATGAGACTAGAGGACTGGTATCTATAGGCTAATAATAATTATACTAAGAAATGTTATTTATGTAGCACTTTAAGGTTTGCAAAGTGCTTCATATCCATTATCTTATTTGAGCCTCACAAGAGCTCTGAATATGTCATTTCTTGTTTCCTCTCTTCTAGATCTCCATTACTACCCACTATCTTCCCCTCTTCTTTGTGGTTTTATCAAGAAATACTGTAGAATGAAAAATGTCATGGAGTAGAAATAAAGACTGATGGTATCTGATCTTGACTGTCACTAGTTGGTTTCATCACTTTAACCATCTGTTTTAAAAAGGGGTGGAGCCAAGATGGTGGAGTAGAAGCACAAACTTGGCATGAGCTCCCACTCCAGACACTTCCGATACATGTAAAAAATGACTCTAAACAAACTTTAGAGCTACAGAACCCACAAAGTGACAGAGAGAAACAAATCTCCCACTGAAGGCAGCCTGGCAACCTGACAGAAAAGGTCTATCATAGTATGCTGTGCAAGTGCAGTCCCATGTGAGCCACGGTTCTGGCCCCAGGGCAGCCCTGACCAGCTGCAGCCAGAGCAGACTTCAGGAGAATGAATCATGCGCAGCTATGGTGGTTTCCAAACCTCTCAATCCACAAACACCAAACACAAAGTAAAAGGTCAGTGTGGAACTGTTAGAACAGGGTTGGATGGAAGAGTGCGTTGCAGGGGGGCGGAGCCAAGATGGCAGAGTAGAAACAGCTTGTCCAAGCCACTCTGCCCCCAGATTCCCCCCAAACTATGTAAAAGGGGACTCTGAACAACTTCTGGAGCCCCAGCACCCACAGAACGACACAGAGAAACTAACCTCCTGCTGAGGACAGCCCAGCAGCCCTGCAGGAAGGACCAGCGCAGCGGTCTGGGACCTGGCAGTGTACAGCGTGCAGAACGTGGGAAGCCGAGCTGAGCGGAGCCCAGGTCCGTGTGAGCAGAGGTTTTAGCCCCAGGACGGCAGGGCCAGCAGCCGGCTGGAGGAACTCCAGAACACCAGGAACTGTGGCGACTCCAGAATTATCAACATAGACATGCCTAGGACAAAGTAAGAGGTTAGTGTCCTATGGACTTTGGGTCCGGTATTTAGGGAATGCGTCTGCTCCCTCCCCTGGGGGCTAGAAGCCGCTGAGGACAAACGCCATTTTGTAGTTTTCAGAGGCAACTCCAGCTCCCAGCCTGCAATTAATTGTAGGGAGATCCAGCGATCAGTCTTGGGGGGTAATCGCTCTTGCTTTAACCTCCCTGGATCTGGATTGTGATCTAGGGTGGAAGTCGTGGGTGGGTTTACAGCTTGCCAGAAACGGAAGTTGCCCCCCACACGTTCGGGACGAAAATTCCTCTATCTGGCCTTAAAGCCATAGTGTGGCAACAAGCCCAAAAGTCAAGCAATTAAGTGGCAACATGCCAAGGCAAAGGAAACAGAAAAATGCAACCCTAGACTCCTATTTTGGGGGCATAGAGCGGGAAAAGGACTGTGAGGTCAGAAGTCCTGCTCCAAAAGCCCCAGGGGAAAACATGAGCGGGTTGCAGGCCATAGAGGACCTTAAGAAGGACTTTAAAAATCAAATAAGAGAAGTGGAGGAAAAATTGGAAAGAGAAATGAGAAGGATGCAGGAAATGTATGAAATGAGGGTCAACAGCCTGACTGAGGAAAACAACACCTTAAAAAATAGACTAACTCAAATGGCAAAGGAGGCCCAAAAGGGCAATGAGGAGAAGAATGCCTTAAAAAGTCGAATTTGCCAGATGGAAAAAGAATCTCAAAAGTTCACTGAGGAGATTCATTCCTTCAGAGTTAGACTGGAGCAAATGGAGGCTAATGACTTTATGAGAAATCAAGATGCTGTTAAGCAGATCCAAACAAATGAAAGATTAGAAGGCAATGTGAAATATCTCATGGGAAAAACCACTGACCTGGAAAATAGATCCAGGAGAGACAATTTAAAAATTATTGGACTACCTGAAAGCCATGATCAAAGAAAGAACCTAGAAATCACCCTTCAAGAAATTCTCAAGGAAAACTGCCCTGATGTTTTAGATCCAGAGGGCAAAATAGAGGTTGAAAGAATCCACCGATCACCTCCTGAAAAAGATCCCAAAAAGAAAACTCCCAGGAATATTATAGCCAGGTTCCAGAATCCCCAGATCAAGGAGAAAATACTACAGGCAGCCAGGAAGAAACAATTTCAATATTGTGGAAACACAATCAGAATAGCCCAGGATCTGGCAGCTTCTATACTGAGGGATCAAAGGGCATGGAATATGATATTCCAGAGGGCAAAAGAACTGGGAATGAACCCAAGGGTCACCTACCCAGCAAAACTGAGTATTTTGTTTCAGGGGAAAATATGGTCATTCAGTGGAATAGAGGACTTTCAAGCATTCTTGAGGAAAAACCAGAATTGAATAGAAAATTTGACATCCAGACACAAGAAGCAAGAGATGCCTGAGAAGGTAATCAGGGAAAAGAAATCAAAAGGAACTTATCAAAGTTGAACTATTTACATTCCTATATGGAAAAGCAATAACTGTGACTGATGATATCTTTCTCACTATGAAAATAATGGAAGAAGGGTGTGTGGTCATATGAATACATATGTGAATGTGTGTGTATATGGTTACAGTTATATATGGATAGAGGGCATAGGTTGAATTTGTTGGGAAGGGAGAATACTCAAGGGATGAAATTATGAGGTGAGAGAGGAAAGTGGCAAGAGGAGATGGGGAGAAACTATCCCATGTAGAAGAAGCAAGGGGAAGTGGTTGCAAAGGAGGGGGAGAATAAGGAAGGCTAAAAAGGCAAAACCACATTCACATTGAATTTGGTTCAGGGAGAAAATGACATACATACTAAATGGGATATCTCAACCTACAGCAGGATAGGGGGAAGGGGGATGAGAGGAGGGATGATGGATGGGAGGGCATCCTTGGGGTGAGGGGAGGTTGGAAGTACCCACTATAGAAGAGGGACAGGATCATGTAGGGAATGGACCAGGTGGGGGGTGGGATGAGTGGGAGGGAATTATAAGCAGCCTTGTACAATATATCTACTATGATAATGTTTTGTATTGCTAGACATGTACAACATATACTGAATTACTTATCTCCCAAGAGGGAATGGATGACAAGGGAGGAAGGAAATGGATCTGAAATTCGAGGGCGTAACATTAAATGTTTCAAATATATATAAATACTATTATTAATACTCTTTTGCTTGTAATAGGGAGATAAGATGTGCAGGCATTGGGACACAAAGACTCACCTTCCTCTAATGGAAAAGTCGATGGGGGTATGGGAGAAGGTATGGGACAGAGTTGATTGAAGGAAGCGATATCTTGTGGGACTACTATTCTGGGAGGTTGGGTAGGGGGAATAATGGGGGGAAAATGATTGTAACTCAAAATATGGTGGAAATGAATGATGTAAAACAGAAGTTAATAAAGAGTGCAGTGAAGCCCCTGCCCCTGCATCAAGAAGTGGTGAAGGCAGGGTGGCTACACCACATGGCTGCTTCAGGAGCTCCTGGCCTGCAGATCATAGGGGGACCGAGTGACCATTCAGAGGGTAATTGCTCTTGCTTTAACCTGGTTCGATCTGGATCATGGTCTTGGGTAGTGGTACCAGGGTGTGTGGTCAGTGTGCCAGAGCTTGTGGGAGCTGTAGAAAGGGCACCCTCCTCATAGCTCCGGCAGCTGTGAAAACCCCAGTGATTTGGGACATAGCTTGCTACAATCTGGAAGCAGAGTTTTACCTTGGCAAAAGAGCTCAAAAGTCAAGTAATTGTCTGGCAGTATGAGCAAGCAGAGGAAGCACAAACAGACCATAGAATCCTTTTTTGGGGACAAAAAGGATCAAGGCATGGAGCAGGAGGAAGACAATGAAGCCAGAACTCCTGCGTCAAAAGCCTCCAAGAAAAATATGGATTGGTTACAGGAGGAGCTCAAGAAGGATTTTGAAAATCAAGTAAGAGAAGTGGAGGGAAAATTGGGAAGAGAAATGAAAATGATACAAGAAAATCATGAAAAGTGAGTCAACAGTCTGCTAAAGGAGACCCAAAAATACTCTGAAATTAAATGTTAAAATATAGACTGACTCAAATGTCAGAAGAGGCCCAAAAAGCCAGTGAGGAGAATAATGCCAAATTTGCCAAATGGAAAAGAAATTTCAAAAACTCACTGAAGAGCCAAATTTGCCTAATGGAAAAGAAATTTCAAAAACTCACTGAAGAGAATAACTCTTTCAAAATTAGATTGGAGCAATTGGAATGACTTTATGAGAAATCAAGATTCTATAAAACAGATCCAAACAAATGAAAAAATAGAAGGCAATGTGAAATATCTCACTGGAAAAACCACTGACCTGGAAAATAGATCCAGGAGAGATAATTAAAAAAATTATTGAATTACCTGAAAGCCACGATAAAAAAAAAGAGCCTAGACACCATCTTTCAAGGAATTATCAAGCAAAATTGTCCTGATATTCTAGAGCCAGGGGGAAAAATAGAAATCAAAAGAATTCATTAATTGCTTTTTGAAAAAGATCCCAAAAAGAAAACTCCTAGGAACAGTATAGCCAAATTCCAGACTTCCCAGTCAAGGAGAAAATACTGCAAGCAGTCAGGAAGAAACAATTTGAATATTGTGGAAATGCAATCAGGATAACACAAGACCTAGCAGCTTCTACATTAAGGGATTGAAGTGCTTGGAATATATTTTAGAGGTCAAAGGAGCTAGGACTAAAATCAAGAATCACCTACACAGCAAAACTGAGTATAATGCTACAGGGAAAATATGGTCATTCTAAACAGAAAATTTGACTTTCAAATACAAGAAGCATGAGAAGGTAAATAGGAAAAAGAAATAATAAGGAATGTATTAAAGTTGAACTATTTACATTCCTACATGGAAAAATGATCATTGTAACTCATAAGACTTTTCTCAGTATGAGGATAGTTGAAGGGAATATATATATATATATATATATATATATATATATATATATATATATATATATATATATATATAGTGTAGGCATATGTATGTTCATGTATACATAGACAGAGGGCACAGGATGAGTTGAATATGAAGGGATGATATCTAAAAAATAAAATTAAGAGGTGAGAAGAATTTATTGAGAGGAGAAAGGGAGAGATAGATTAGGGTAAATTATCTCATATAAAAGAGGCAAGAGAAAACTGTTACAATGGAGGGGAAGAGCAGGAAGGTGAAAGGGAATGGGACAACCTTATTCTCATTGAATTTGGCTTAAAGAGGGAATGAAATACACACTCAACTGGGTATTTTACCCTACAGGAAAATAGAGGGGTAGGGGATAAGAGGGGGATGATAGAAGTGAGGGCAGATTGGGGGATAGGGTAGTTAGAAGCAAACACTTTTGAAAAGGGATAGGGTCAAAATAGAAAATAGAATAAGTGGGGGGTGGGATAGGATAGTCTTTCACAATATAACTATTGTGGAAATGATTTGGGTAACTACACATAATACAACCTATATTGAATTGCTTATCTTCCCAGTGGAAGTGGGTAAGGAGGGAAGAAGGGAAAAATTCCGGAATTCAAAGTTTTAAAAACAAATATTTAAAAAAATTTTACATGCAACTGGGAAATAAGATATACAGGCACTGGTTATAGAAATCCATCTTGCCCTACTAGAAAGTTAAGGGGGTGATAGGGGAGGATATAAGAGAGAACAGATTTGGGAAGGTTTATTCAGTAGGCTTACTATTTTGGGGTGGGGGCTAGGTGTAATGGTAATGAAATTTAAAGATCTCTTTGTATTGGAAAGCTTAGAGGTACTTAGCACCTAGTTCAAATTAACAAAGAAACAGATGTTATAAACTCCTGTTGCTGACATAACAGGAAGGGGCTGAAAAGGGACGAGCAATACTGTATGTAAGGAAAAGCCTCAGAAAGGGAGAGTCTGAACTCCTTGGGATAAGCTTTGTGGAGGCAGAGGCAGCTGCTGCTGAGGAGGCTGAAGAGGAAAGGCCCAGACTGGAGAGAATGATTTTGATTTTGGGAACCTGGGTGAAGTGATTTTCATTCTGGGAACCAGCTGGAGCTTCTGCCGGGAGCTACCAGCTTCTCCTGGGAGCTGCCGAAGACTGAGGAAGCATGGCTGTGATACTTTTTATGAACTTGTTTGTGGCTTTGTTAAGCCTTGACTTCCTGGGAACAGAGAGACTGTGAAGGATTTAAGATGGATTGGACACTGTGAGCTTCAGCATGGAACAGGAACAGCATGGAGAGCTGGACAAAGAACTGGGAGCTGTCTGCCTTTGAACCCCGGTGGCAGGTTGGTGAATCCAGGTAGGAGCTGGGACCATGGAAAAGGATCCAGGGAATCTGAGAGACCACCCCTAGGTAAGCTGAAAGAAGACTTTACTTGGATACTGTGTACTGACTGAGAAGATTGTAATTTATTTGTGACTGAGAAGTGGATGGCCTCTGTATTTTATGCTACCCCCTAAGAGAGTGCTAAGTACTGATATTGTAATTTAGAGTGCCCCATGAGTGGAGAACTTTGACTGTTGTATTTTGTGACCCTTAAGGAAGCAAACCTCCTTAAGGATGATTGAATTGATTGAATGATTGAGTTACTAAGTGAATGATTGACTAAATGATTATAATTTGTCCAAAACTTTGTGGCCACTATGGTGAAAACTATGTGGCCCTTTTCTGTGATAAGTTGTTGTGAATGCTGTATTTTGATTATCTGTGATAAGTTGTAACACTGTGAATGCTGTACCTTGATTTACTGTGAATGTTTTGCTCTGATTTGTTATTGGATAAATAGAGTGTTCACTATACTATGTAATCAAAACTTTAAAAGCTGTTCACAGCAGCAGTCTTCTGGAAAGTTGCTCATGCTTGGCTTTTCAGTAGGGGAAAGACAGGGAGAAAAATTATAACTCAGAACCTTGTGGAAATGAATGTTGAAAACTAAAAATAAATAGACAACTTTATTAATAAAAAAGGGAGATACAACTGATACACAGATACATAAATTCTAGGAACTCAGCTCAGTTTGCATTTAGTGAGATAGGATGGTTTAGTTGAAAGGACATTAGTTATAAAATCAGGAGACCTGAATTTGAGTCTTTGTTTTAACATTTGCTTCCTATATGGCCTTTGTCAGATCTTTTCATTTTATTGTTTGTTTGTTTCCTAATTTTCAAAATGAATAAGTTGGACTAGATCAGAGATCTATTAACTGTGGTGTTCTCATTCCTCCCCCAGAGACCATCATGGGGGAAAGATATAAGACCTTATTAGAAGGAATGTGAAGCAAAATTACTAGATATTAGTAGTACAATTCCTGAATTAATATATTCACTTTTTTCAATGAAAACCAAATCAAGTCAACAAATGTGAGACTAACATGGGGAAATATTTTCAACTGATACTAAATTTAGGAAAACAATTATTTAATATGGTATGTGCAGATGAGGTCAAATTTGAGTTAACACATGTTGAATTTCAATGCTGGTACAATCCACCACTATTATTATCAGTAGGCTAATGACACAGATGAGTTGTATCTCCTCACTGCTTGCTGCACTTTAGTGTGGTCTATAAATGTGAAGTTAAATAACATTTGAATAAAAATCAAAAGTCCTATCCTGTCCATTATGTTTCTCAATATCGTTAATTTGGGTAAATATAATAAAAAAGTTAGTTTCCAAAATAATTCATTTTAATGATATGAAATAACTTTTAAAAGAGTTTTTTTGAACTTTCAATGCTTAAATTTAAATTTAATTATCTTAATTTTTATCATATTTAATTTTCAACAAATAGCATTCCTTTTTGATGTAAATGTGTACAGACATTTCAAATAGCAGAAATATAAGCAAAAATTCAAATTCATAAAATATGATTCAATATATTTATCGTAGGGAATCACAAATGCTATCATCAATATTGACTATTATGCAAACACTTTGGCCACTGATAGCATGAAACCTAATAAATCAAAATGACATCTTGAAAGTGTATATGCACATACACAGACGAACATACACACACAAACATACATATATATTATGATGGCAAGACAAGATAATTTTCTATAGAAAATCAGATATTTGACAGGTTTACCAATCAGAGGTGAAGCAAACTTAGAGGCCACTGAATCTAAACCTTACATCTTTACAGATGAGGAAACTGAGGCAAGGAGAAATTAAATAAAGTCACTTAACTGAGCAAGTACCCAGGGTCAAACAGTAAGTATCTGAATTGGGATTTGAACCCAATTCTTGCCAACTCCAAGTTGAATGCTCTACCTATTACATCATGCCAATTCTTTCAATAAGATTTTTTTTTTACAAAGTTGCTTAGCTTAAAATAAGTAATTTAACAAGAGAATGTTGATGCTATCTGAAATTATTGATATAGTTGCAACTATAAACTATATTTAAAACAACTCCAAATGGTTTCACTGGATAATATGATGAAAGAGAGAATTGTGAATATTTTTGAAGAAATTTTTTATGAAAATTATTGAAAAAAGTAAGCTCTATTTTGCATTACAAGTAATTGAAATTGACATTAGAGATAATTTTAAACTTTAAAAACCAACACAAACACACTAGATCAATATGATTGATGGTTTTAAAAATGAAAATGATGTTACAGATAATTTTATACTTTGGAAACCAACACATAACCAGATCAATATGATTGATGGTTTTGAAAATGAAAGTGATATAATAGCAGAATTGTACTAAACTCTTTGTTGACAGAATTTAATTGATGTGTGGCTTAGATATAGGTCTATGTGCATTAGTTAAAAAATGTGGCCCCTTTGGCAGAATTTATATATTGTATGCTTCACAGACAATCACTTTTACCAAGAAATATGAATAAGGAGCTACATGAATTTTTCAAGTTATTATTAGAGTAATCATTAAAATCTACTAAAGTTGTTAAAAGTAAGGTTATTTCAAAACTTGTATGATTCAAGGGCAAAACTTAGGAATTTTTTTTGTTATTATAAAATATTCCAAGTTTTTTTGTGACAATGTATTTCAGAGGATGTATAAAATAGGAGAAATTACTATATTTTTCTTAGTGTTAATACTAAGAAAAATGAAGCAAATTCATTGAACAACAAAGATTTTCTCTCAAAATTTGTATAGTTGGCATATGCTTTTGAAGAACTTAATATTCTAAATAAATTGATGTAAGGTTCTCAAATTCATGGTCTAGTTCAGAAAGATAAAGTGATTGTCTTTATAAAAGTTAGAGCTACAGGGCATTTACAAAATAATATTTTTGTTTCCCTATGCAAATATATATGTATACACATACATATATACACATATATACATACATGCATATCTCTATCTATCTATCTATCTATCTATCTATCTATCTATCTATCTATGCTATCCCTATAAATGAAATAGAAAGAAAGTAAATATCTGCTTGTTAATCAGTAGAATTGTACTCACAATCAACTTTCCGTTTATTTTAAAGATGTCGATATTTCTAGATATTAGTGGATAAGGAAGCCATTTGTCATGAACAAATATGATGCATTTATTCTTGTTCCATTTGAACAAGAAGAATTAACAGACTCGCCTCATGATAGTACATTGAAAAAAAAAGGTTTTAATTTGGAAATTATTTTATCTATGAGTGATTAGAGAGATGTTTTTAAAGATACATATTTTACTACCATACGTTACATCTTATTTCTGTGAAACAGAATTTTTTGTTGCGTCTGCTATAAAGATAAGTTATCAATCTCAATTAGTAGCTGAGAAATAATTACAGGAATTTTCAATATCATTCTGTATAATGATTTGAGAAATTTGGACTAAACACTCACATATCACATTGATATTATTATAATGACTATTTTATAATTTAACTTAAAATAATAAGGAACTATATCAAAATATATCCATATTTGTTAAATTATTTTGCAACATGCTTAATATTTGTTTGAATGACATTTATTAATTTAATTTTAATAAATGAGTTAAAATTATATATGTATATTGTTTTATAAAAAGTGAATGGATGTAGTTTTTTTTATTTAGAGCAGTGTTTTATAATTTTTTTAAAAAAAATTATACTAGATCTCTACAATCTCTTTGAATTCTGAACTCCATTACCTTATGATCTCACTTGAATGACTTTAGATATCGCTATTATGAGTTGCTAGTATCTCTCCTCCTTACTAAAGTTACAATGCTTAGCCATGAGCATGTTGGCAAATGTCTAACAGTCAGCTGTCTAGGGGAAAATGTATTAATGACACATTGTTAAGTTTAATTTTATTATTAACATTTTCTCCATTACTTTCTTAAGTTTAAACAATCAACAAAATGATAAATCAAGCCCTGATTTGCAGATTCCTGAAGTGTAAATGCTTAAACTGAAAATTTAGCACTCAACTCTCTTGAACCAGTTTGAGCTGACTCCTGAACCCCCTCCCAATGTATTTATTTTTAACCTTATTTATTCCAGACTACCTTATTTAATCAAGGTCTCCATCATCCTTCTAGTCACCTAGGTTCATGACCTCAAGGTTTAGCTCAACTTTCTACTTTCACACACCACATATTCAATAAGTTGCCAAATCTTAGTTGTTAGTTAACAAACATTTATTAAGCACATTTACCATATGACAAATGTTGTACTAAGCACAGGGAATGCAAGTAAGAACACAAAGACAGATGGTCCTTGTCCTCAAGGAACTAATATTCTTTTGAGGGAAGACAGGACACAAAAAGAAGCTGAAAAGTGTGTGGATGGCCAGGGAGATGACAGTATCTTAGATGAAAGATTGGGGCATGGCAGAAAGTCCTTAGAGTATAGCCTGGAGAGGAATTAGACTTGGCTGGCCAGAGTGATATTTTTAAGTGTTGTTTTGGGGAGAAACCGTCCAATCAGAGGGAGAGACTTCTGGGACTGAGGGTACATCTAGTGTGTGAATCCCACATGTGGAGTAGGCTTCAGGATGAAGAGGTTTCTTGGATGTAATGTCTCTCAAATCTATCTTCTTTCCACTTAATACAAATATTGCCAGAGGTTTTTCCTTGCCCTGAATTGCTACTTGGCTTGCCATTCCCAATCAGTAACTCAGGATCTTTAAGCAGTCAGCAAAAAGATCCCTGCTTGACTGAATCCCACTACTGAAGGAAACAATTTTACATGAAGGATAGGAAAAAAAAAACCATTTGCATTCTTTGTGAAATTTCTGATTCGGTTAAAACATGTAAAGTCAATAAAAATACAATACACTATAATGAAATGAAACACCTACTATAGTAAGACACTATAAAAATGCTTTCTGTAAACTTAGGCTGCAGTTCAAAATTACAAGAGGTATAAACATTTCTATAAGTGGGACCAAATTTGATTGTCTCCTAGGACTTATTTGAGTTTGCATTGACATGAGGCCATGATGACTTCCCCACTTCAAACCAGAGATATAAAGCATGAGAGAGAAGTACTCTAAAGGACAATGTGACCAAGTCTTCTATTTGGCTTATTGTTTTTCCTTCCCTCTCAAAGAAGATCATGACATCAGGAGGCTGATGCCATGACTTGCAAGGGAATTGGATTTAAGTGAGGCAGAACTGTGCAAAGTCACCAGCCTCACTTTCTCCTCTGGAGCCATCTAGGTCCAGTGGCAAGATATAGACTAGAATGACTAGAGATGGCCCTGGGTCTAGTGGGAGATGTTGGCCTTTTTAAGCTAAGGTCTTTCCTAGGTCCCAGTTTGCAAGAAGCAATACCTATTCAGTGATTAAGGCTAGGTAAGAAATGAAGGAAAGAATGGCCTCTTTTACCTAGTCAAAAAAATCAATCTGGGAAGGGAAAACCCTCAGGATTTCTGGCCAAAATAGCAGAAAGTGAATAAAGAGAATAAAAAGAGAATGAGGCCAGAAGACTTTTGCATCTTTATGCCTTTCTCATACTTCTGTTCTGGTGAGATCACATATAATCATATTTTTTCTCATTGATGGTGAGAAAGTTGCCTCACTACTCCTGAGGGTAGGAGGTAACATTTTGCCTCGGTCTGCCAAACTCTAGGCTAGATCTCAAGGGTTAATAAAGAGAGCTGTCCCTTTTAAGGGGAGAAGTTTGTTTTTATTTTAAATAGTTCTAACCTTGTTCATAACAAGAAAAAACTGCTTCCTCAGTCCAAATACAACAACCCAAAACTGCCCCCTTTTTACTGAAACAGTTTTATGTCTGAGGTTGTGGGTGAAGGCCATCCTATTATGTCAATAATTTCAAGTTGCTAGAAGGTGACCAGAGGGTCAGTTGAAATTTTTGGTAATTCTAAGAAAGTTAATATTTAGATATCTAACATTAAGGCCCTGAATATAAGCCATGCCCCTAAAAGGAAATCTCTTTGAAAGGAATACATGTATATGTATATGTGTATGTGTATGTGTATGTGTATGTATATGATGTGTATATATATGTATATGTATACATACACATCATACATTTAATATATACATATATATATGGAGAGAGAAATTTTAAAAATTAAAAAATTAAAAAAACATATAGAGAGAAGATGGGGAAGGAAAGGACAGAGAACAACATATGAAAGGTTAATTATTTAAAATTTTAAAATATGGTTGTTTCTTATTAGAATTTAACATAATTGCCATCTTATGCTACATAGTGTTCTAGTCAATTTCAAACTCTGTAAAAATTTTCATTAGGGCTGCTCTGTGACTGAAAAGATGATATGTGTAATCATGACCCTAAGATTATCCAAACAATGAAGTTTTTATTGTTGTTTTAGGCATTTATTGTTGTTCAGTTGTTTCAGTCATGTCTGATTATTTGTGACCACATTTGGGGTTTTCTTGGCAACAATACTGGAGTGTTTTGCCATTTCCTTCTCCAGGTCATTTTTCAGATGAGGAAACTGAGGCAAACAGGGTTAAAGTGACTTGCTTAGTGTCACACAGCTTAGTAAGTTTCTGAGGCTGCATTTGAACTCAGGTTTTCCTGACTTCAGGCCTGGCATTCTATCCAGTGAGTCACTACCTGCTCCTTCTGAGGCATACATGACAGTGTTTACATGGTCCTTCAAGAAAAAAGTTCTAATGGAGAAAAACCAAGCAAATGAGGTGGCTGGATAACATGACCTCCTCTATTGATTCATTCTTCTGAGAAAGTGTCATCCTAAAACTGTCATGCACACAAAAACAAACTGATTTTAAAATTAAAATTTTACCATTCAGAATTCATAAAAGAAACAAGTATAAAAGAAATTTAAATCATTACTTTCACATGATTTTTTGTACACTAAAACTTTTGGGACAGACTGTATATAATCTTTCTATGTGTGTATGTAAACATACATGTATGTACATATGTGCACAGTGGTAAATAATTACAAAAAAGCTCTATGTGTATAGAAGAGGGTTTTTAAAAAATATGTTTTAACATTTCTTTTTATTCAGATAAAGATGTTTTATTCATTTTCATCATAATTGTTTCCTATATTGCTATCATCTTCCTTGTCATTTTCTTACTGAAAGTAGAATTACAGGCCACAAATCAGGCTTCATACAAGTCAGAATCTTGGGGGAGAAAAGTGAGGCCTATATTTGGACCAGTCTGGTAGTAGCTCAATTAAAATGTGTTGAACAAATGAATTGAACCAATCTTCCTAGAAGTTAAAAAAGCTGCTGATGATATTGTATCTCCTATTCAACATCTGCCTCCAGGTGTTGATAAATTAAAGCATTTACCCTTTACAAAGCAGTTCTTCCTGTAGGTATAAGTTGCTTTTTAGACATATCAGGATAATTAAGCATAATGTGCTTGCTAGCAGTGAGAGAGGTTACTGGTCCAAATTCACATTTTTAAAATCTGTCTCGATTGTGAACGCTTTTCCCCCCTAGTGACCTCTTCAGCTACTAGCAGATGTCCTTTTGTAAGCAGGAAACAGAAATAAAGACAAAAGAAAAAACATCCTATTTTATCCCCTCTCCACACCTCCCCCCCATACAAGTGCTAAACATGTTTAGTACCTTCAAAACATTTACCGTTTCTTCGGCTTTTAAAGAAAGCCCCAGACATGAAATGTAAATACAGTATGTGCCTCTCTTATATTCTGACCTATAAAATTACATACTTTTAAACTTATTTTGAAACTCTGAAATAGAAATGGGAGCTTTAAAATGTAACCATTGTCAACACATTCAAAAATTTTTATAGGTTTGAGCTTTCAGGAAGGTACTTATTATTATCATTTCTCCTGCTTAGAGTCCCATTTATAGAGTGACTTCTTCCCCAAGGATCCCCCAATCTGCTTCACCCATTTTGCCTACCACTGATATAGAGAGCCACCCCTAGGGTGGAATGCAGCTACTGTCTAATACTGAATAACAACACTACCGGGCTGTCAAGCTATGACAGCTTGAATGAGGGAAGATTTCAAACAATTATGAGTGGGATTTTAAATGCCTCACCTGAAATACATTGCAGGGGCCTTATCATAAAAGGTAGAGACTTTCAAAAATACTGCCTTAAAATCTATCCAAGAGGAATTTAAGTGAAACTTGGCAGGTGTTCATGACACAACAGTTGAGCATAAGAAAAGAAGAAGGGTACTGAAGGGATTTCGAGAGGTTGAACATAATCACTGATGTAAGAATGAGGCCAAGGCCCAGGAGAGGAACCTTCTGCCCTTTGTGAAAGGGCCTTCAGTGACTGCAAATATCCGGGGCCCTTTATTTTTTGTGTCTTGTGCCAAGTAATGTTTTTCTTATTGAATAAAAATAGCAATTATCTAGTGCACTCAGGACCAGATCAAAGAGGAAGGCTATTGACATTTATATATTCTTCCTTTTTTTTAAACCTTTGATAACACTGAATATGAAGTTGGTTGGTATTATTAAGTTTGCTTTGCTGATGAGGACTTTGAGGGATAAAGCAACTAATTGGACTCCCTACTCTTAACTTTTCTCTAATCCAAACTTTGCTCCATTCAGCTGCCAAAATGATCTTCCTATGAAGCACAGGTCGGAGAATGACACCCCCCCATTACAGAGTTTTCTGTGACTTTTCCTTGCCAGTAGGATGTGATTTAAACTCCTTGGCTTGGCATTCCAGCCAAACTGGCCCAAGGTCCTGTTCACATCAGTGATAGAGATAAGATTGAGGCTTTGACACGTCATGCTTTCTCTGTTTTCTAGACGGCTATGCCAATGTCTGATAATGAATTGTCAATTTCTGCCTACTCCATCTTGGAATTTCTTGGCAGGCTAGTCCATGCACTAAGTTTCTATTTGAAGCATTCTTTGACTGTCTTTTCACAGAGAAACTTTGTCTCTTTTACTTTTAGGTTTGACCATGTTGAATTTTGATGAAATTTGCAGGACGACATGGATGAAATCTAAGTCACTTAACCATACCCTTGTACTTGACTTGCCTCTGGCAATATTCTGAAAATTTCTATGCCTCTCCCTTAACTTCCATTTTTTACCTCTTTCTACTGCCTTTGTATACATTCATCCATAAGTATTTCAATAATTTTTTTGTAGACCTGGCCTAAGTATAATACTAAGAATTAAAAGACCCTTGATATTGAGAAGGAACATATATTGATACCCTGTAAAATGTTATATACTTTACTCCCTTTTGTTGTTCAATCATTTTTCAGTCATGTCTGATACTTTGTCACCTCATTTAGGGTCTTCTTGGCAAAGATGCTGGAGTGGTTTGCCATTTCCTTCTCTAGCTCATTTTATAGATGAGGAAACTGAGGCAAACAGGGCTAAGTGACTTGCCCAGGGTCACATAGACAGAAGTTGTCTGAGGCCAGATTTGAACTCAGGGGATGGGTCTTCTTGACTCCAGGACTGGTATTCTATGTACTGTGCTAAATAGTTGCCCCACTTTACTACCTATGCCCATTTAAATATTGAAACTAGAGAGAGAATGGCTTTTCTTTTCAAAGCATCATCTTATTATAAAACCCAGAACAGTTCAGGCAACCTTGGGCAAATTGACTTAGATATCTAAAACTTCATGAGAAACTTGGGGTCTTGTAATGTTTACCAATCATTTCCTACAATATTCTAAAGGAAGAAGAGGAAACAGGTATTACATGTTCATATTTTTATTTGTGGTTCTGATCTCTTGAATATAAGTAGAAAAAGAATTACATTAATGTGAAGTTGTGTGGAAAATATATTTTTTTATTCTGTATCAATATATATATATATATTTTCTTTTTCTTTTTTTCCAAATGCTTTATTAATTTCTGGTTTACATCATTCATTTCTGTCAGATTTTGAGTTACATTTTTTCCCTATTTTTCCCCTACCCACGACCCCCGAATAGCAGTCCCACAGGATATCCCCTCATCCAATCAGCTCTCTCCCATCTCTTTTCCCATACCCCTTTGACTTTTCCAGTAGGGCAAGGTGAATCCCCCTGCCCCAATGCCTGCACATCTTATCTGTGTGGAAAATATTTTGATGTTAACTTCTGACTCTAGTCATTTCACAGGAGCATTTATCTAGTTCTAGAATCTCAAACAATAGCTAGTTTCAGAGGTGTCAAATTCAGAAGGCTATGGGTCAGCTTCTCCCCAGTGTGCCTAAAACTGATTAAAATATAATTGGGAAATGTTTCACAGAGTAAAGATACAATGCAACATAGCATTAATTTATGGTTTTCTAAGTCAATATATGGCTATAGAGATCTCTTTCTATTTAAATTTGACACCACTGATCTAGTCCAGCACCCCTGTTTTATCAATGAGGAAACTGATGCCCAAGGTTATGCTGATTGCCTCAGATGCAAGGTTATGCAGATGGCCTCAGAAGTCCCCTCTAACTCTTTGGGATTTATGATTCTGTGATTCCAAATGTAGACCCAAAAAGGTCTAAATAAAAGAAAATAACAATTTCTTTTTTAGTAACACAAACTAATGTTGACACTTACTTGCAATAAACCCTTCCTTAACTCTAACCTATGTATCTTCTATTGTGATTTAAGGCCATCATGGACACTTATTAATTAAAAATTGATAATTAATAATGAACACATATGTCATATTACTAGATGTGTCATGCCTAAACTATTGTAACAGCCTTCTGGCTGGTCTTCCTTGAGTCATCTCACCACACCACATTCCATTCTCTACTCAGCTATCAACACAAACTTTCTAAAGTGTAGGTCTGACTATGCCACTCCACCCCTGCCCCTCATTCAATAAATGTCAGTGTCTCCCTATTCCCTTCAGTATAAATTATGAAATCCTTTGTCTTTTAAATTCCTTCAAGTACCAGCTCAAATCTCACCTTCAACAAGAAGTCTTTACCAATCCCTTTTAACCAATTCCCTCTGTTGATTATCTCCAAATTATCCTGTCTATATCTTGTTTGTACATAGCTGTTTGTAGATTGTCTCACTCATGATATGTGCTCCTTGAGAACAAGGATTTTTATTTTTTGGGTCTTCCTTTATATCCCTGGCACTTAGCACAGTGGATGGCAAATAGTAGGCGCTTAATGAAAGCTCATTTAATTTTTAATTGACTTGACACATCTTTTTCACATATAAAAGAGCACAAATTATACCATCATTAACCAGAAAGGTTAGTAACTAAACAAAAATCTGTATTTTAGCTCAGGACTACCTTGGGGGGAAATAAACAAGCTGCAGCAGTTTCCAAGCTTCCAAATGCCAAATTCACTTTGTGTGTCCTACATTATGCTCTCTGGACCCTGTAAACATCTGAAAATAAATTGGCTTAGATTTATTTATGGTCACTTACTTCCCCAAAGGGCAATAGTCTGTTTCAGGAGTTTGGAACTACCTGGCCACTCAGAAGTTATCACAGCCCATCCAAAACGGAGCTTAAATTTCATTGGAAGACAAAGAACACCTCTTGTGAAACCTCCTGATTCCTCTTGCCTTACTTCTCTTAACAGCCTGAGCAACCCACCACTGCTAATGCAGATTCTTTGAGAATCTCATTCTAAATGAACAGCTTTGCTCAGAAACAGGTGTTCTTACTAGTATTAGTGATATTTATATGGAGAGGGTGTGTGCTCTTTAAAGACCCATTATAGAGTATGGAAGTAGTTTGCTCAGGAACATGGAAAGGTAATTTAAAAAATTTATTAAGAGTTCTTGAGATATTATCTCTAGGTTAGAAACTGCTTTGTAATAAAAAAATTCAATGATAAAGATTTCCATAATTTCACTCTAGATCTGGAAACCCTTTATATCAAAAGGAAATTGTTTATATGCAATTAAGATCTTCAGACACATCAGATAGCCGTAACATTCTGTTTCATAAGGTCAGCAACACCATCAATTCAATTAATCCTCTCAAACTATCCCCTACATTATTAAAAAGCTGTTCTTGACAGAGTGGCAAATGTGGGAGCATCAGTGATCAGGAAGGCACATATTAGCGTTCTGGGGGATTTTGTTCATTGTTTCTCTCTACAATATCAAAAGATTTATAGGAAAAGACTTCCAGTGTCTTGGGTTTCTAATTTTTTAAAGTCCTCCCATTCTGCCTCAACTCAATTAATAATGTTCCGTTCTCTAAATCTGGTAGAGAGACAGTAAATATACTTTGTCAGCATTTACTTTAATTGTTGTGTATATCTACTTGCCTGCTGCCCTGGCAGACCATAAAATGCAAACCTCTTTTAACTCTTGGTCCAGTTTACATTCCGAATAATTTTGTCATATGCTTGAGACATCCCATACTAAGCTTTACCAGGATGATCTTGAAAGGACTTATCAAAATGCTAGAAAGGACTAGATTTCTTATTTCCCCTATAGGTATATAGCTATTTTACAGAATCATAGGGGCAGCTGGTACAATCCTCTCATTTCTCAGATGAGGAGACTAAAGCCCAGAGAGGCTTTAGCTTTTAAATGACTTATCCAGTGTCATAAAAGTAGCAAATGGGATTTGAACCCATGTATGCTTACCCTCAACTAGATGGGTAAGCTAAGTGGAATAATGGATAGAGTGCCAGACGTGGAGACAGGAAGACCCATGTTCCTAAGTTCAAATCCAGCCTTAGACACTTATTAGCTATGTGACCATGGGCAAATCACTTAAACCTGGTGTGCCTCAGTTTCCTCATCTGTAAAATGAGCTGGAGAAGGAGATGGAAAAATGCTTGACATTTTTGCCAAGAAAACCCCTAACGGGGTCACAAAGAGTCGGACACAATTGACCAAAATTCTTACCCCCAATCCAGCACCCTTTCTACTCTACAACTCCTTGCAAATTCCTTCAATCATTCTCATATAAAGTATTTTTGTTGTTTGTTATTCTCTTATAAGGAAGTGTGGTGTATTGGGTAGAAAGCAAGCAACCTTCAGTCAGGAATACTTAGTTTTAAGACCCGCCTCTGATCCATGCTGGACCTCAGGCAACCTCCAGACAACTCTTTAAGACTGTAAACTGGACAGGAGGTGCCAGTATGGACGGGAGAGGGAGTTTCCTCCCAAGAAGTTCCCTTTACTGGTGAAATTAAAAATCTGATCCAAAAGGAAAGAAGCATTTATGTGTTTATTACTATGTTCCCTTAACTGTGTTAAGTACTTTTATAGATATTATCTCATTGGATTCTCACAATAACTCTGGGAGGTAGTGCTATTATTATTGTTCCCATTTTAAAGTTGAGGAAACTGAGGCAGAGGACTTGTCCAGGGTTGTACAATTTAGTAAGCATCTGAGGCCAGATTTTAACTCAGGTCTTCTTGACTCCAGGCCACTTAATGACCTCTAAGGGGGAAAAAGTTCATTTGTGTCCAATTCTTCCTGACCTTATCTGGGATTTTCTTGGCAAAGATACTGGAATGGTTTGCCATTTTATAGGTGAAGAACTGAGGGAAACAGGGTTAAGTGACTTGCCCAGGGTCACATAGCTACTAAGTGTCTGAGACCAGATTTGAGCTCAGGAAGATGAGTCTTCCTGACAAAAGGGTCTGCCTTGAATATCTATTACTAGAATGGTTTTAGAGAGAGAACACTAGACTTACAATATAGTGACACAGATTTGAATCCTTGAATCTAGGTTTTCCTCTATTTAATTGTATCACTGTAGGCAAATCCCTCACCCATGCAGAATCAGAGTCTTAGGGTTGTCTGAGTCAGGATTTGAACTCAGGATTTCCTGATTCCCAGTCCAGCATTGTGCACTGAATCACCTAAATGCCTATCAATTCACCCACCCTTACCAGCCTTAAATGGTAGCTGGCAACCTTCCATTGAGGTGAAAGAGTGTTAAACTTGTTCTCATAGCTTGCCTAAGTGAACACCCCATTTTGTTGCCAGCTGAGTAGAGGATTTAGGGTACTTTTACAGTTGACCAGAAGAATGTGTGATTCACTTATTCATGTGGCCCATCTCTAAGAAGAGCTGTAACACTTCCCAAGAGAAACAGAAAAGTGGGAGGGCAAGTCAGAGAACCATTGAAGAAGACAAAGCTTCAGCAGATGATAACTATAGAGGCACACAAGCAGATGCAACCATTTTGAAAGGAGGAAGTAGAGGCAGAGGACACAGCCCCAGCAAATGACAGAAGAATAGTATGGTGGAGAGCAGCAGCAAAGGGGCTGATGACTACACAGCTCTGCCTCACTCAAATCCAATTCACTTGCAAGTCAAGACATCACACTCATGATGTCATTGGTCCTCTTTGAGAATGCAGGATGAACAACAACAATCTCTATTATCTATTTCCTTCCATATCTATCGTCCGTGTCTCTCTCTCTCTCTCTCTCTCTCTCTCTCTCTCTCTCTCTCTCTCTCTCTCTCTCTCTCTCTCTCCCCCCTCTCCATCTCTCCATTTGTGTAGGCTAGGACAATCTAGGATTACATGCATTAAATGATGAGGCATTAGAGTTGTCTGGTAATGAAGACATCAATCCTTATCAGAAATGAATAAATGTTAAAAAAGAAATGGTAATATGTTTGGTGTTTTCCAGTCTCATTCTCTCTTGCCTGTTATACTTCCAATATAAGTTGAAGAAAAAGGAAGAAAAAAGGAGTAAGCTCATCTTACTGACCAGAGATGGCACTGGTTTGGTGAACAACTTAACCTTAACTTAATTCCCTTAAATTTAGATTCTAGTCATAAAATTAGAGAAAAGAGGCTTTTATATCAATATTTAAATAACATTTTGGAGAAGCAGGACAAAGAGCTTGCCTCTGTATCTATATAACAGGTATGTTCATTAACCCTTAAAATGCCAATAGATCCAAAACAAACAAAACCCCACAAGACAAAATTGGCTTCTTTGATGCCTTTGCCCACCTACATAACCATTATCCACAGCCTCCCCATCAATCACTTTTTGGCTTTTAAATACCCTGAACTCTCTTCAGAAATGGATACTTGAGAATTAAAGATATCCAAGTAGATAAAATACTACATATCATCTGTCACCATTCTAAAAAGAACAGAAATATTTTTTAAATATAAAGGGTATATAGAATATCATTCAAGATAATTTAAGCTTCCTAACTTGCCTTCTTTCCTGATTATTTAGTTCTCCATTTTTCTATTTCAAGCTTATTTTTCTTTTCCTTTTCTACAATAACCTACCAAGTAAGTTTTAATTTCTCTCTGGCCTCTTGTAAATATCATTCCTAAAATATTTTTGAATTTTTCTGAGAGTTGGTTGTAAAGGTGAGGAAAGAATAGGGGAAGATAAGGGTCTGGGAGTTAAAATTCTAGGAAAACCCTGAAGCCAAATGGTCTATGATAAGTAGCTGCCACGTACAGCATAATGAGTATGAAGCAATGTTCCTCTTTCTCTATTCTGATAATGAAGAGCCAAAGACCTCCGAAAGCCGAAGATGGGTGACAGCATCAGATTCCACTTACGTGGGGTTATAAAAGAAAGAGAAGGTACGATCAATTTAGAAGTTATCCTGAGAGAATTTCTCTCTGCTGGTTTAAATAGTGTGTGAAGGCTGTTCAATCTGTGGCAAGGATAATGAAGGAGTGAAAAAGAGAGATTTTATTTTCAGTTCTGTTCACATTATGATAAGAATTTCTAATCCTTTTTTTGGGGGGGGAGTAGTAATCTGCTGTAAATCACCTGGAAACTTTAACCTCATCATATGACACCCAAGCCACAGGAGAGAGGTACAGCCAGGGGTGTACTGGTGAGTGTTTAACAACCAGCTCTTGGGTGTGGTAGGAGAATGTACTTATTAAACTTCCAAGTTTAATTGCATTATTAACATTTTCTCCATCACTTTCTTAAGTCCAGACAAAACTGAATCGAGCCCTGATTTTTCTAGCATTTGCTGATTTCTGAGGTGAAAATATTCAGATGAAAACATTTAACAAGCAGATTACATAAGCTAGCACATAACTAGATATAGCAGAGTTGGAAGTCTGAAATGAATAAGCTGAGGAAATGTCCTCTAGTAGACAGAGGCTGTGTGTCTTAACAGCAAAACACTAACTTTTTACCTCAGAACTATCTGCTAACATTTAGGACCAGAGAAATTTAAAAAAATACACTTTTTTTCACCCCTGAACAGAATAGAAAATAATGTGTAGAAGCAAATAGAACTCTATATAGTTCTGACAGTTCAAATGATACATAAGTACACAGGCTGACAAGGGCTGGTTTGTCACTGTAGTTCATTTTGCTCAACTCTGCATGGTTCTAGAGGACAATGAAATTCAAAGCACTTAGAATTTCCCCAAAAAGTGAGCTCAGATTCTTTTAAAAGCATTTCTATGAGAAAACGGATCATTTACATGCCAAAAGCACTTTTAATGTGACATATTTAGCACATGTATTATTTAGAAGGAAAGCTGCTTGAACTTGGTGAATTTTAAAGTCTATAAAACGGCACCCCGCTGAGCAGAAAGGGAGCTATTCCCCGTTATGTGATTATTTTGAATAATAGACTTGTACATAACTTTTTACGAAATTAAAGGTATGACATTTGCTTCAGTTTCGCCCCATAAATTGCACTTTAGAACATAAAGAATGGGCTGATGTATGAATTTGTTGTTCCTTCAAGCAATTTAACTGATTTTTAAAGAACAGTTTTTATGTTTCAACTATTGAGTAACACATCAAACAGTTATCTTAGTAGATTTAATGAGGACCCACGGATCACTTAACTCTTCCACAGAACAGTCGGAGACCTTTCAAAGGAGAAAGGCGGATATTACAGATTTCTTTTATGGTCGCGGTTCCATTTGAACCCAGAACCAAACCAAGCCTAATGAATGTTTTATTTGTTTGGTTGGAGTTTTTTGGTTCAGTGCCTTCTCTGGTAGAGATGAATCCTTCTTGGGAAAATTCCCTCTACTGTGATTATTGAGAAGTGTCCTGCAATTTATAGTTAGCCTTCTATTGCAGCAAAAAGTTATGTTTCCCAGGGTCAGAGAGGTAAGGCTTCCAAGACTGGTTCTCTTTCTGGCAATACGATCTCTCTGACAACTGCTTTACAGGTACTGAGGCTCACCTGAATGTAAGTCTTATCGAAATGGGACCAGAAGAGCTAAATGAAATCTTTCCATAGCAGAATAAGATCATGAAAGGAGTCAGATTTGGGACATCTTGCTCCACGATTTGCTCAGACCAGTCTCTCATTTTGAGCTCCAAATAACAAGAAAAACAGACAGTGCAGTAAATGACCCATAAAGTCAACCAATGATTTGATTTTAATTGAGAAATACTATTTAAAAAAAAACCAAACCCAAGTTATTAGATCCTTTTAAAAAAGCCTGTTAGAAAAGTTGAGTTTGAGGAATGTTTTTTTCCCTATGTTTTAGTGATACTGACTGAAATGAAACATCCAGATGACAAACTAATACTTAATATTTACATGCATATAATGACAATTAGAGGGAATATGGGGTAGTGGATAGAGAGATAACCACAACTATGGACAGGTAGCTCAACATTTCAATTGTCACTAGTAGCATTCTAATGCTAAAAATTGAAAACAAGGGAGCTGGTGGCAGAAGTTTCCACATTAGGAGCTCCCTATGTGATGAAAATCACAGGTCTGGTTTCCCCTTCTATCCTGTCTCCTCCACCCTCCCAATGCCAGAAAATTAACCCATATTTCTATTTTACTTTAAAGTTTTCAAAATGCTTTTCTCACAACTCTGTGAAGTAGAGAATGTGTGTGTTGTTTCCCCCTTTCTACAGATGAGGAGACAGATGGAGAGTTAGAAAGAATAAGCAGGCTTGTTCATGGTCATACAGCTTATGAGTGCTGGAGCCAGAATTCAAACCTGGATCCTTTAATTCTGAGACCAATGCTGTTTCTTCTATGTGATGCTGCCTCGCACAGACTGTTTTCTGTAGCTTGGCCACTCAGAATTACATACAACTTCTTTGCTGGCCTAAAAAAAAAAATGAATACTGAAGCTAAGATACTGGGAAATGCCACACGACATCTTCTGGGCTAACTATATATGTGTTTACAAAGCCAGGCACACAGATATAAGTCCAACCTTTGTTTGCTCAAAACACTGAATGCATTTGTAGTTGGGTATTAGAACAGTGTTATTCGTGCAGCAGCTGAATGCAGGGGGGGGGGGGTTTACTGTTTCCATTTTTAAACCCCATACCCATCCCTACCCCAGTTGCACACCCTCCACCCCAAGAGATTTCAAATGACAGTGTTTAAATTTGCTTCAGGCTTGAAACTTGGCATTCAGGAAATTGGCTCAGAAATCCTTCTTCAGTCATTTTCCCTGGGTTTCCAGAAAGACTCTAGCTCCTTTTAAAGTCATCGAGATTCAATTCAAAAGCAAGAGTACTTTGGCAGCCTCCTATATTTGCTTTGTGTTCTTGCAGCTCTAAAAAAGGGGTTTGTTTTTCCTTGAAGGAAATGTTGCGTTTGCTTAATACACAACATGGAGGTTTTGTTTTGACTTCCCAAATTAAAATATCCAACTTTTGGATGTTTGAGAATTGGCACCAACAAATCCACAGTATTTTTTTAAATGTTTGAGGACTCATTTCCGTACTGCCATTGTCATAGGGCTTATTCAGAATGGGATGAAACTGAGAGTAATGGATGGATGGTCGACCCAAAATGTAGAATTATGATCACTGGAGCCAATAGCTTAATTATGTATATTTATCAGTTATGTAGCCCTTTGAGTCTCAATTAATACTCTTGATTCTACTTTGTAGCCACTTTGAAACAATTTTGACTTCATCAGGGCAAAAAAAATAAGGTTAAATCCTAAAGATACTTTCAAATATAAGTTAAGGTTATATATTAAGTGTCAAGAAAACTAGAGCAAGAGAATCCAATTCTTAAGTTCAGGTTCTCATCCTTCCCTCTTTTTGATCACTTTGCCTCCAAATGAAAATACTAATTTTAAATCAATTGCATCATCATCATTATCATTATCATCATCATCATCATCAGCAGCAGCAGCAGCAGCAGCAGCATTTAGCCAGTATTACTTATTCCCACCCAGGTAATAGTCGCTTATGCAGAAGGGCTAGAATGTCCAGAACGTCACTTTGAATCATGCCTTCCTGGCATGGATACTGAATTTCTGCTGTCAATATGCCCCTCACTCATTGCCCCTCTACCCCTCCACCCTCTGTGATTATGAAGACTTCTCATTTTTTAACCAAAACTTTAGCATTGTTTTGAAGTCTGGTTCATTTCACACCTTTTCCATGTTATCTTTAATGTAAGTAAGCAGGATTCCCTAATCTTCATACCTTGCCTCCAATCCAACAGTTCCTAATATACACATGTTTGTGTTGGTGAAGACGAAGGTTGCTTTTAGCAGGCATGAGGCAAGGTTTTAATTTGTAGCTGATAATTTGCTACTGGAAGCTTACCCTGATTAGTCTTCTTACTGCACCAACAGTTTCTGAGGTGGTGTGAATTACCTGCTGTGTATGTTTTTACCACTCACTCAGGGATGAAAATGAGTTACAACCTAGCCCTCAATTAAAGCTCGGAATAAGACAACCTCAAACTTCTTTTTTATGTCCTCACTTCTAAAGAATAGAATTAGTTGCTTCTGATATTATTGGAATTGTAATTCACACCCTTGGAAATCCTGCAAGGGATCTTTCAGCCCCACTCAAACAAGCACATTTCAGCTGTTAGCCAATTACGCTGCCTCTGCTCTAAGTCAAATCATCATCCAACAGCTGAGAATTGAAACAGACTCCATTTGTGAAAATGAATGGTGTGTTTATCTGGTAATGCTGAATGTTTTTAAGTGTTAGCTCTCCTCCTCCCGAAGAAATTAATATGGTATTATTTCTTGGGTTGCTAATTGCAAAGTTGCAGATACCCGAGTTGAGGGTTTCTGTTGCATTTCATGTTAAGATTTTGGGTATTTTGTATTTTATGGGAAGTTTATTAAAGAATCTGCATGATGAGAGAGAAAAATATCAACAAAGATAGTACTTTCTTCACTAAACATTCCAGGTTTTAGGTCCTAGGTGAAAATCCCAAACACTTCTGGCCAGTTGGCTACCAGTCATTGGAAACAAATAGGACATTTGCTTTACAAAGGGAAATCCAGTAAAAAAGCAAAAGGTTCCCAGGGTGTCTTGTCCAAAACATTTATGAGCATTTGTTGAGCACCATTTATGTGCTGGTACTATATTGGGAGGAGTGGGTATGCATGAGAAGGGTAAAACTTGGTCTCTGCTTCTTCAAAAATATTTTTAAAAATCTTAAGAATCTTGCTTACTTAAAAAAATCTGTGATTTCACCAGGGTGGGTACTTCCTCCACCTGGTTTGAGCAGCCCTCTCTTCAAGAGGAGCTGTGATAGAAAAACTCACTTCCATGAAACCAGACTGGTGAAGAACCTCTCTGAACTTAGGTTTGTCCTCAGAAGATAGTCACACAGTCCACCGCAGGGTTTGCCTGAAGGTGAAGCTTTTCCAGCAGTGTGGGACCTACAAAAGCATGTGCACCCCAGGCAGAGTCTTTGAGAACCCAGGAGTTCATGCGACAATGAGGAATTGTAGTAGCAATGAGACCGCATGTCAAAGTGGGGAGAGTGCCTGGCTTGCAAGCAGGTAGACCAGGGCCCAAATGCAACCTCCAATACTAGCTGTGGGACCCGAGACAAATGACTTCACCTGTCACGTGAGGGAGGGAACTTGGACATAATGGGCATTAATTTTTACTAATAGAGTCCTCTAATCCCATCTGCCCATCCATATCTTTCCCTTTGTTAAAGGTGCAACTCTGGTGATACCTTCTAATTCCCTCCAACAAGAAATCAATATAATTTCCTTCCTTCCTTCCTTCCTTCCTTCCTTCCTTCCTTCCTTCCTTCCTTCCTTCCTTCCTTCCTTCCTTCCTTCTTTCCTTCCTTCCTTCCTTCCTTCCTTCCTTCCTTCCTTCCTTCCTTCCTTCTTTCCTTCCTTCTTTCCTTCCCTTCCTTCTTTCTTTCTTTCTTTCTTTCTTTCTTTCTTTCTTTCTTTCTTTCTTCCTTCCTTCCTTCCTTCCTTCCTTCCTTCCTTCCTTCCTTTTTCTCCCTTCCATTCTCTTTTTATCTTCTTCTCTCTCTCTCCTTCCTTCCCTTTCTCCTTTCTTTTCTCCCTCTCTTCCTCCTGTCCTTTCTCCCTCCTTCACTCCCTTCCTTCTCTTCTTCCTTTAAGTAAAGTTCAAAGAAAGAAAGAAATTTACTTAGTCCTATCCCCTCCCCTTTATCTCCCTCTCATCACAATCATCTATCTACATTTTCCTCTATCTCATGGGATTAGAAATTTAGAGCTCAAAGAACCCTAAGAGACCATCTAATTCAATCTATTCATTTTACAGAAGAGGACACTGAGGCACAAGGAGGTTAAGTGTCTTGCTCAAGGCTTCACAGGTAGTATGTTGTAGAGGCAGGATTTGGACTGACATCCTCTGACCCCAAATCCATTATTATTTCACATTGTATCATCAGGTTATAAATTTCTTGAAGGAGGATCTGAATTGTATTCTGTTCTTTGTATCTCCAGTACTGCAAAGTCTTTGGGTACAGTAGGCATTTGACAATTGTTTCTTGATGGGTAGAATTGGGTATATATATTCTTTTGAAAGATAGGGTTTGGTAAAATTCTGCCTTTGTTACCCGTAGGTGAAGGAACTAGATGGCATTTGGTGGGTTTTGGATTCAGAGGCCTTCCTGCTTAAGAAGTAAAATAATCTATGAGTCATAGAAATATAGCAGCAAATTCTACTTCTTGGCTAAATTTCTGCTTTTCATCTTACAGGAGAAGACTCTCATATATATACTCAGGCAGAAAAATTGAAGATAAAGGAGAAAAGGAGAAGAAAGGCTGATAGGGGAAGCTGTCTTATTGGAAGGCAGTAGAGTATAGTGGAAAGAGCAAGAGGGTTGGAGTCAATGGACCCGAGTTCCAGTGCTGAGTCAGTTTCCTAATAGTGTTTAGACCTCATCTAAATAATTTACCTTGATCCACAGTCTTCTGCTGCAACTACCACCACCACCACCACCACCACCACTACCACTACTACTACTGCCATAATAACAGTGACTACTAGCACTATTACTACTATTTCTACTGTGTTGATTGATTAAAAGACCTGAGCTCCAAAACTGTACTTAGCTTTATTGTGTCCTTGAGAATATTCAGAGGCAAATTGAGAGATGGGAAAAACCAAGGCCAGAAGATCTATCTTTAGCAATATTTCTTTTGCTTATACTATTAATGAGGGGCAGCATGGCTAAATGAATAGAGAACTGGCTTCAGAGTCAGAAAGTCCTAGATTCATTTGTGCCTCTTTCTTGACTCAGAGGCTAGTTCTCTAGAGATATACTAACTGGATAGAAGAAAACTGCCTCTGTAAAGTTAAATGTCTTTTGTAAAATAACCAAACAAAAAGCTTATAAAGATCTTATATTCTCTCTATATGTCAGTTAATTATATGACCATAAAGATGGCCATCTGCTATAGAGAGTCATTCATTAAAAATTGCCTATTTATTATTTTATGTTTTTTTAATTTTTTTTTAAATTGATAATGCCTTTAATGTTTGCATCCAAAGACAAATTGGGAGAGAGCGACTTTGGCTTTGCCCTAGGGCACCATGTTTAGAGGACTCTGGATTTAAAAAAATATATAGATGCTGACAGCATCTATATTGCTCAGAAATTAGATGGTCTGGTAGGTAAAGTACCATGCCTGGAGTCATGAAGACCTGAGTTCAAATTTGACCTCAGACACTTACTAGCTGTATGAGCAAGTCATTCAACCTCCATTTGCCTCAGTTTCCTCAACTGTAGAAGGGGAATAGTACCTACCTCTCGGGATTGTTGTGAGAATTGAATGAGAGAATATTTGTAAAGCCCTTAGTTGGATGGTACCTGCAACATAGTAGGTGATATATGTTATTATTATCATGTTATCAAATTATTGTCTAACAGGGAATAATGAGCCTGGGGACAAAAGTGGTTTCATGGCATTATCTCAGGGTCTATGCATCCCCATGATGGCATAATGTATTGCTTTCTCTCTCCCACCCCACTCAACTAAGGGTGCCCTTCATGCCACTCTCTCAACTTCAGTTTGTGGCATAGAAATTACTAGTAACATCTTTGCATTCATAGACTATTCTCCTAAAGATTTCTATCACAGTGCAAATGTAGACATTTGGATGGATAGTTGGTAAGGATTTTTTGGTAACTGTCTTTGCTAAAAGCACTCTGTGTTGTATATTATTATTTCAGCTCCCATATCAAACAAAAATGACTTTGTAGATGAGAAGGGGGTCCTAAAGCCAGACAAATTAAGGCTCGAGTTAGCTGTGAGAAGAAAATGACATTTGCCATCAAATAACCTTTAGCAATTTTTCCAGCATACATATATACTTCCTCATAAATATTCAAAAATTTAAAGTTTAAAATGTTTAAAACTGCATAAGGGCTTTATGATTACCATAAAATTGTATAAATTGGAAGTTGATGATTAGTTGCCCACTAATTTCGTTATGAATTTGGAGAGGGTGGAGTTTGAAGAAACTTCAAGTGAATTCACATTCAGGATATTTACTTTCAAGAGCTCAGAAATGAGAAACATCCATCCCCTGTTTTTGGTACTCACTCACTCTGATCACTTAAAGTAGAAGGTTCCCATGGTCCACATATTTTTGTTGTGGTTGGGTCATTTTCAGTCATGTCTGACACTTTGTGACCCACTTTGGGGGTTTTCTTAACAAAGATACTGGAATGTTTTGCCATTTTCCTTCTCCAGCTTGTTTTACAGAGAAAAAAACTGAGGCAAACAGGGTGAAGTGAGTTGCCCAGGGTCAAACAGCTAGTAAGTGTCTGAGGCCAGATTTGAATTCAGGAAGATGAGTCTTCCTGACTCCAGGCCTAGAACTCTGTCCATTCACTGTGCCACCTCGATGCCCGTGCTCCACTTATGCTATATTGGAATTTGTTTAAGGAAATTTTACTATGTGATTTGGTTAGATTTGGTGTCATTATATATGACTTTCTCTCTCTCTCTCTCTCTCTTTCTCTCTCTCTCTCTCTTTCTCTCTCTCTCTCCCTCCCTCCCTCCCTCCCTCCCTCCCTCTCTCCATTTTGGATATCTAGGAGGAAGAGTGGATATATCTTTATTGGCCTGTTGATAAAATAAATAAAAAGTATAAACCACCATACAGTGATAGAATGAAATAGAACAAAAAAAGACAGATATTTTAATCACTTGTGTATTGAATAGCCATTAAGAGAGAAGTAGAGGGTTGGCTGAAGTTTAATCCATGCCTTGTGTTGAATAGGTAGGCTGTGTCTCTGATGTTGGCATCAACTAGGTATTGACTTTATTTTCCTAAGCAGACATGGGAGTTTTCTAAAGTTAAATCTCGGCACAGGTCTTTCCTCCCAAGACTGAGTTTTTTCTTCTTGTTTTATTTGTTTTTGATTTTTCAAAAGATTGACTGCCAGTTTAGATCAACCAGTTTTGATTTGAGATTTTGGGATGTGGATGACTTTCCTCTATGGGCTAGATGGCAGCCACTAACATCATTATATATACAGAGAATGGATTATATGTTTATCATTGCAATATGATAACAATAGTGTTAATAGTGAATAGTTAATTAATAGTTCATAGTGAATGAAATGATCTGTGTGGTTATTTGGTAGATGGGAGAATGGGGTAGGGAAATTTGGATCTGAAAATGCATGGATGTGGGAATCCCCATTGTGGAAACTCTTTCCACAGATGAGAACTGAGAATTGTTTGGATCACTGAGGGTTAAATATTTGCTGACTGGTTGAAGTGATTTTCCAAGGTTCACATGGCCAATATGGTCAGGGGTGAGAGTTGAGCCTAGGTTTTCCAGACTCCAAAGCTGTTCCTCATTCCGTTACACTCCATAGTCTCTCCTACATTTTCATAAAACTGGAAAATTGTGCATGGTCTGCATATTTTTGTATGTAAGTTATTTTGGTAGGATCTTATTTGACTTTAGTTATATCTACAAAAGCTTCTTGGAACAAGCTAGAATTTAACTAGGGCTTTCACTAGCACAGGAATGGCACCAGTTCCAAATTGTGTTTCCAAGTGGAAGCTATTCCTAAGTATTGTGATTTGCACCTTTTGAAGGCTGATGAAAGTCTAGCTTCCTGTTAGACTGACCCTGCTGTCTCTCTATTCATTGGACAACTTGGTCAAATCAAATCATAAATATTGATAATTTGGGGTGAACACAGTTTTAATAGTGTACTCTCTATATCCCCTCCAAAAAGCATATATTAACATGTACATATGTAATTTCTAACTGCATTATACTATGCAATCAATTTATGAGATGATCTAGTGACTAGAAAGGTTAGAAAGTATGAAATACAATCCTTAACTATAGGACTATTTCTCTCTCTCTCTCTCTCTCTCTCTCTCTCTCTCTCTCTCTCTCTCTCTCTCTCTCTCTCTCTCTCTCTCTCTCTCTCTCTCTCTCTCTCCTTTTTGGAGGGGAGGGGGTAGAACAATTGGGGTTAAGTGACTTGCCCAAGGTCACATGGCTAATAAGTAAGTGTTAAGTGTCTGAGGCCAGATTTGAATTCAGGTCCTCCTGACTCCAGGGCTGGTGCTCTATTCATTGCACCACCTATCTGCCCCCTGGACTATTTCTCTTTGTAGCTAGCTGGGTCACTTAGAGTAGAAGAATTCCAAGCTCTAGATTCTATTTTGTTTTTCTCACATGTCAGCCAAAAATTCCAAATACTCTATAGGAAGTCAGACTGGGAGTGAGTTGCCAATGGCGGAAGTTTTAAAGCTATTATTAAATACTTCCAAGTTTCTTTGGGCAAAAATATGGAAATTTGAGTGATTTTGGATTCACATAGCATGGAAAAGCATTTTGCTTGACTTTCAAGTAATTTATTACACTTAGCATGTGATAGTATGTATTACCATAAAGTGAGATTGGGTTGGAAGATTAAAAAAAATAATAATGCCACCTTGAAAAGTTACCCTTATATTTTTGGGGGGGAAAAGGACTTGGGAGTCTTTAAACTAAGTAAACCTCATTACCTTAATGATTCCCTACTGTTGGCCACCTTTTCAAATAGTGCAGTGAAGAGTCAGCAGAGAGAGTGCCAAATGGGTAATTTTAATGTGGAATAATGCATAATTTTAGCAGTTAATTTGAAAAGAAGATTCTGTAGTAAATTTTTGAGATTTGTTATCAACATCATAACTAACCAAACTTATCTCCTTGAATATTTTTAGTTTATCTGGATGGATACAAAGCTGGTAGTCTTGTGTCTGACACGTACTGGTTCTGTGCCCCTTGGCAAATCACTTAACCTATCAGGGCTCAAGGCAGCCCTCTTAAAGAGGAGGTGAAGATATATATTCATCGAGGGAGTTTTCTTACCTTGGGGTTCCCTATATCAATGAAATCATGGATTCATTGTATGGAATAGACTATCCTTTGAACCACTCCATAGACTTGTATTTCATTATCGTCAGAGTTAGCAGAGATATCACCATATCATCACTTACAGAATGCTATGAAGTTGACAAATCACCTATCTCACACCATCACTGTGAAGCTGGAAATGGAAATGTTAAGATCTCAATTTTTCAGATAAAGAAACTGAGACTGAGAGAAGTAAAAGGATTTGACCAGAGTCACCAGTAAGTAGGAATCAAAGCAAAGACCAAACCAAGGCCAATACTCTTTCCATTAAATAGTGCTGCCTAATAGACAAGCAATTAGCCTATCATTGCTTCTTCCTCTCCAAGAAAAAAAATACTTCTGAAGAGAAATGCTGACAAAAATTAACAAAATTGCATAATTCAATCAGTTGTATGGAGTGGAGGCCTTTAAAAATTACGAATTAATCCACTAATCAGCAAGCATTTATTAAGTGCCTATGGTATGACAGGCAAAGTGCTGGGTTTTAGAGATGCAAAAAGGAAAGTGAAACAGTTCTATCCCTCAAGGGAGCTTACATCTTATGAGCAAGACAAGACATCCACATGTAAATAATATGCAGGAAAAAAATACTAGGTTAGGGAAGGAAGACACTAGCAGTTGGGGAATGAGAAAAGTGCCATGCAGAAGGAAGGGTTTGATACTGAATATGCAGACCCTGAATATGTTAGCACCTGTTGTATTCTTTATTCTGTCAATTGTCAAATGTGTTAGTTGTATGATGTCTTGTTAACCATAATTCTCATCTGTCTCTCCTACTGCAATTTGTTAAATATACAATTCCCATTTTGAGTAAGGCTCAATCATTAACAACAACCTTTCATTTGTTTCTGAGATACAGACCTTTCCATAAAAAGATTTCTAGTCATATATATGTATATGTGTGTGTATATAAGTCGAGTTGGCAGTATATTGGAGAAATCAGTAGTGATATGTTGGGAACATAGAGATAGGAGTTCTTTCAACCACTCAGCATGTTTCAAGGCATTGTCCCAAATGGGAAAAGATATACCCTGTATTTTTCCCAAATCTCGCAATTGCTTAGACAGTGCTCAGACATGTCTGCAACTACTGTCCAGGTTTAATGCTAATCAAATGCAGAATCATAGAAAACTACTGGGTGATCTAACCCCCTTTATCCCCTCAGGATCCAGAAAAAGTAATAAGGTTCATTATGTCCCCAGTTAAGTCTTGGCCTAAGATTAGCTTTCATTATTCCCTCATGGTCAAAACCCTATAGGAATTTGAAAAATAAGACACTACATAAATCCCATGTGGCTCCTGAAAAGTGTTTTAGGAACTTCTCAGAGGGCCGTGGTGGGTATTCACTAAGCAAGTAAATGGGAATCCATGAAGCTCCCTAAAGCAATGCTAATATGTGAGTGAACTGATGGTAAACGTTCCTCAAACATTTACCAGGAGAGTCAAATATTACTTTGGCAATATTAATGAGCTGATTTTGTTCTCAATTGAGGGAGAAAGGGTGGGAGGAGTTGAGGGGAATTAAGGGAAACGGAGTCCTGTACGATGACACCTGTTTTATATTTTTATTTTTTTAAGGTCACACATTGTTCTTAAAGAAAGATGGTCTTGTTTTGGCAGGTAGACTTTGGATATTAATTTCCAGTTTAGAATCTGGGCTAAGAAAATTCCATCACTTAGGCAGGTGCTATTCTAGTCTGAGTAAACTTCTAGCCAATGCTATTGACTGGGTAGATAGAAATAATGTGCTAAGACAAAAGACATGAATATACTCAGAGAAAAAGAGATGGAGAGAGATGAAAAAGAGAGACAGAGAGAAAAAGAGACAGACAGAAATAGAGAAATTCACTTCCTGCTTTTCACTGCCATATGCCCCTCCAAATAATTGTAATTTAATGTTCTATTCAGAACATATTTATACCAGGGCAGCTCAATATTAATCTAAGAATCAGAAAAAATAACTTGTCATTTATTTAACCCCAGCAGGATGGGAGGTTAGATTCACTACTGAAAGCCTGTTACAAATAGCTGGGACATTTTAAGGTCACCAAATGACGGCTGTCATTTTTGTATTCAGCCCAATGATGAAAGAGCTTTTCAATGTTTGGACATTCAATCTATGTAGTGCCACGACCTGGACATACCCTTTTACTAAACACTGGCCCACTAAATCCTCCTGGAATGTTGTTTACCTCTAGATAAATCAAACCTGACAATGTAGGTTAACTTCCCTGATTCATTTTTCAGCCGCAAATGATTAATAATTTTTTACAGAATGAAAGCTACAGACTTCTTATTACACGGTGGACTACAGGGAGTGATATAATTCTTGGATGTCATGTGAAATGCGAGGCCATTTTTCTTGGACTGATGTCCCCAGTTCTCTACTAAACACAGTAGCTCCCTTGCCTTTTCTAGAAGATCATCCAGCAATGAATGACCTTATCAATTACAGTAAGTCAGCATCTTTTCCCCCCAGAGTTTGAGCAAGCTGTTCTCTGCAATTTGTACCAGTTGGCCCAGGACTAAATCCCGAATCCATTTCCAAGCCTAAGCATGTCACATACTGTAGTGGTGAAAGACGTATTGCTGTGGTAAGCAGAGCCATGGGGTCTGTGAGAAAAGGAGAGTTTTGTTGACTGACCAGCAGCCTTGTAGAATGGAAAGGAGCCAAAGTGCAGAGATGAAATGACAATGAAGGGAGTCAGAATGGGGGGAAAAATCCCAACCAATAATTCTTTCCTTGGGCTTCTGAATTTTGTGCCCTAGAAAGAATAAGTGGCAAGGGCAGATGCTACCCTTAAATGAATCCATTCTTGTTGTTTTTGGCAAGAAACACCTCCTCTTCTCATGACCCTGGCATGTCGCTCCGTGAGACATGGGGCATTCAAGGATCGGGGTATAAGATCAACAAGTTCTTGGCCACAGGGTCCTTGAAAAGTCACACGGTAACTTTGGATTTTGTTTTGCTAGAATTTCATTGATATCAAGATTGCAGTGGCGGGAGAGGGGAGGAACACAGCACAAGTCTCCAAAAAGAGATGGGGGAATAGCTTCTTCCCCTCTTCAATATTGGAATGTTCTCCCTCTTCAATATTGCCTCTTGGAAGCCATCCATCTGCTCAGGGCTAATTCCAAGTGTCATATCCTACTGGAAGCTATTTTATACCCCTTCCCTACTCTTCACCTTTTTCACCATTGGCAGCTAGGTGGATTAATGGGTAGAATGCTGGCCTCAGAGTCAAGAAGATTTCAGTTCAAATCTTGCCTCAGACACTTGCTGAAATAACCCTGGGCAAATCATATAATGTCTCACAGTCTCATTTTCCTCGTTTGTAATAATAGTGATGTGGGAAAATAGTAGCACCTACCTCACAGGATCCTCATAGGGACTAAATTGAGCTAACACAAGTGAAACCTTTTGCAAATGTTCAGGTGCAATATAATAAACCCTAGCTATTGTTAGAAATCTTTTTTGATATATATGAATATGTATATATATACTATACACGTATGTATATTTTGGGGCTGCTAAAATAGCTATCTTCAGATATTTGAAGGGCCATCTTGTGAAAAAGAGGCCAATCTGTGGTCAAGGAAACAGTATGCCTTAGTAGCCATTTGCATACATATCTCCTCTGCATTATAACCCAGAGAAGTAGGTACTTGGCATTTGGGGATACAAATACAAAGCTTGAAACAATCTTTACCCTCAAGGAGCTTATATTCTAATTCTAATGGTAATGTCTATATTCTGTAGTGGGAGAGATGGGAGATAATGTTCACAAGTCCATAATCTATAGGGGGAAAGGAATGTTCATGAAATTGCCTGGGGTGGGTAGGTATGTGGGGAACTGCTCTAACAAAATTCTCTTTCATAGACAAAGGCAATTTCATAGAAACAATTCCACAAAAGTATTCCACAAAAGAGGAAGAGAGTAAGCAAACATTCATTTGTTACCTATTATATGCCAGGCACCATGCTAAGCACTTTTTTTTTTTTGCTTTTTGGAGGGGGGAAGGCAGGGCAATTGGGGTTAAGTGACTTGCCCAAGACCACAGAGCTAGTTTTTGTGTTAAGTGTCTGAGGCCAGATTTGAACTCAGGTCCTCTTGACTCCAGGGCCAGTGCTCTATTCACTGCACCACTTAGCCACCCCCCTGCTAAGCACTTTTTTCAAATATTCTCTCATTTGATCCTCACAGCAACCCTGCTCTTATTATCCTCATTTTACTATTAAGGAAACTGAGGCAATCAGAGGTTAAGTGACTTGCCCAGCCAGCCAGGGTCACACAGCTAGTAAGTATCTGAGGCCAGATTTGAATTCATGTCTTTCTGACTAGCACTTCATCCACTGTGCCACCCTGAGGTCTATATATTTAGAACTGGAAGGAACCTAAGAGTCTAGGCCAGAGGTGGGGAAAGGCCACAGGTCACCTAGGTCCTTGGGTGCAGCCTTTTGACTGAGTCCAAGTTTTAAAGAACAAATCCTCTTATTAAGGGTATTTGTCAAGTCCAGCTTACATTTAAATCCTGCCTCTGATATTTATTAGCAAGCTGCTTAGCCTCTTTGAGCCTCAGTTTCCCCATCTGGAAAACAAAGATAACAATACATGTCATACTACTTACATAATAGTCATCCTCTAACCTAAGCCTCAGTTTCTTTAACTGTAAAGTTGTCTTAACTCCTACACAGACTTGTTAGACTTAAATGATATATAAACAGAGCTTTGAAGAACCTCCATGTGCTATAAAAATGTAGGGTTCCCATTTCAAGGGCTATTGACTTGTTCATGCTTCCTTGGCTTTTGTGTCCTACTCCCACTGTTGACAAGCAGTATGTTCAACTGGTGAATAGTAGTGAGAGCACACACCATATTTTCAAGAATGACCTGGCAAGGCAATGAGAGAACTCTCAGGGAGATAGGATCTATTCTATGGTTGAGACAGAAATGTTCTGTATAGGCTTTTAACTAAAAAAAAATCTATAGTAAATTCTCTACTGAGAGCCCACTATGTGCTTAGTACTTCTGGTCCTGAGCAAGAAAATCAATGCCTTTTGTACTATACCATGCGAGCCAGTGCACGAAATTTTGGTATTGAGACAATATATATCTTAAAATTTTGTTCATGCTATTTGTTTTTACGTTACAATAGTTTTCAGATATACCCATTCCCATACCCTAACCTGCCCAGTGAACCTTCCCTTTTGAGGTTTTTTATTTAATTAAGCAAAACCATCAGACATAGTATTTATATGTGATGGTAGAGACAGCATTCTATGATCTTCTTAGTCCCTAAAGAAGGGAGTTGGGGCCTAAATATTAGTAGCTAATGACTTTAGGTCTTATATTTCTTTCTTGTTTTTATTCCATTGGGAATGAACAAAAAAGAATGGGATGGGATAGAAAACAGTGTCTCAATGTAGTATGCATTTAATAAATGCTTATTGTATTGACCTGAAGATGGATAAATGTGGGGGAAGGAACCCAAGAAAATCATTTTGGAAACAAAATTAACCTCGATGCATCATGATATAAGAAAGAGTTGATTTGGATGGTTGGAATTTGGATTGAAGCTTTTAGGGTAGCTCTAATTTTATCTCTCCTGCCATCCTTATTCTAACCCCTTCTGAAGGCCACCATTTCATTCTTTCATAATGAAATTATGGTCTACTGTGTAGTTAAGGACTTGAGCCGTTATGTGAGACATACATTAGGCAGGCATTGGACACAAGGCTGAAATGATTTCCCTTCAGCTGTTCTTTTCTACTGTGTAATTACATAATTAGGATGCAGACTATCCATCATAAAATTCTTTTTGTAAATCCATGGGAAAAGCTACTGAATATGGACAACAGATGATTTTTAGCCCTCAATATCACAGCTGGTTTACATTTCTGCCCCCACCCCCCGACCCTGTAAGTGGGCAGGCCACGTTACACAACCCTTTCATGCCAAATTTCCTTTTAAAAATTGAAACCGGTTTGGAGTTAGCCAAGAAAGAGGCAGCGTTTAAGATTACCCAACTTATACTTACCTGAAGTTTTGAAATAGTCTACTAATGTTGTTTTTTAATGAACCTTTCCCTTCACTTTGAAGTCATCCATTATCTTTAATCCCTAGGGCTACTGATGCCTCTTCTCCATTTTTTCTCCTTCTACATTTCTCATCTCTTCAGTCTTCTCAGTCACTCAACTCTCTCCTTTTCTTCCTTATTCATAGTCTTCTCACCTTTCTGACCTTTCCCACAATCTCTGGCCCACAAGTAACTTCCAACTTGCCTAAATGACCAGCCCTCTAAATTCCTCGAGAGCTTGGTTTGACAGAATCCTAAAATTTATGTTCTCTCTAATGCCTGAAGCCCCCACCCAAACTCCATCCCCTAAGCCTCCACAATAATACCAGGTCTCTGTATGTCCACAATATATCTAAAGATAGTTCTGTTTAACAGCTTTTGCAATATATTATTATTGGCACAATTAATAACAACAGTGAAAAAGGAATGACTGGGGCTTAGTTTGTTACTAGGATACTCTTGGTTCTTTGACTGTCTGTGAGTCCCTCCACATAAGTCCTACTGAAAAGCTTCCTCTTGACAGAGAGATGAGTCTGGAATATAGCACAATAGAACAAACACTGGGTTTGGGTATTTTCAAATCTTGCCCCTGTTATTCAATGATAGCTAGCATTTGTATAGTGCTTACTGTGTATGCCAGGCACTGTACTAAGCACTTTATAAATATTATCTCATCTGATCTTCACAAAAACCCTAGGATGCAGATGCTATTATTATCCCCATTCTACAGATGAGGAAATTGAAGCTGACAGAGTTCAAGTGACTTATCCAGAGTCATATAAGAATTGTGAGACCAGAGTTGAGTTCGGGTCCTATTATCTCTGAGATCTCTAGCACTCTCTCTGGGCCTTAATTTACCTATCTGTAAAATAAAGAGATTGAGCCAGCTGGCCTCTGAGGCTCCTTCTAATTCTGAATCTATGATTCCCTTGAAGTTTAGGCTAATAGAGCATGAGCTTTGGAAGGGACTATTAATAAGGAGAGCCACCAAGCCCTACCCTAGCTGAGAAAAGAAACGGTAATTTCTAATACTTTGGCTGCTAGGAAACAGATTCTCCAGCCATGGCTACTCAGGTAGAGGCTTTACCAAAATATGACACAAAGGAAAATGCAAAATACAAGATGGGAAAAGATCTAATTGAAGAAATAAAGTCTTGAAAAGAAAGCCAGATTGTGAGGAAGGAGGTAGCGATTGTACCTCCATTTGGTCAATTACTATAGCAATTAGACTTTGTATGTTAGCTCCTCATGGCTTAAGTTTTTTCATCTTAAAATTGAAATATTCCTGGGGAGGGGAGGAGTCAAGGTTCATTAAAGGAATATGGGAAACTAGAGGTGATCCTTGGATGTTATATCAGTACATAGAAATGGCCTTATTGCAATATTGATGAGGTTTCTGAATGCTGATCTTATTAGAACAAAGTTAGTTTGATAGAGTGGGAGGAAGAAACATGTGAAGCAAAAATCTCAGAGGGAAAAGATTTGGGGCTGTGGTCCCTGAAACTGGTCTGATTTCTATATAGTTTTCCTCTCCTTTTTTTTTTTTTTTGGAGAGTACAAGCCCGAGTGAAGTTCCATCTCAGTGGGCACAAGTCAGTATCTTGCTTCAGTATATGCCTTCCAGATGGAACAAAATAATTACCTTCAACAGGCTTAAAATAGAACACAAATTCAGATTCAATCCATTCTCTCAGCCTTAATGCTTACTCTAGATGACAATCTGAAACTAAATTTCCTTTTTTTTTTTTGAGTGCATGAGAGAATGAAAGGGGCATGAGCATAAGGGAGAGGTGCTTAAAATATGGGAAGGAAAATATCTTAATCTTGTTTTTTCTCAATATTCATAGAATATATTAAAGGCTTGCATTGCCTACTCATAAAAATTCTTTCTCTTTTTGTGATATTCAGTGTAGTTATCTGGAGTTTGGTTTGTAATTCTGGTTTTGAGTGGAGATTTTACAATTTTTGTTTATATTTATTTCTTATTTTCAAATTTTAATAAGGAATATATGGTAATACATAGGATGTGGCTCATAAGTTCACAGAATCCTATTATCTTAGGGTTAGAAGGGACTTCAGGCTATTTTGTCCAATCCATATCTGATCAGGAAGTCAACCTCTATAATATTCCTAAAAAGTGACCATCCAGATTCTGCTTGAATGCTTTGATATGAAAATCATTCATTTTTGAAGGCAATTCTTTCACTTTGGGATAGCTTGTAAAGAAGGTTTTCTTACCATCAAGTCCTCTGAAATGTTTACCTAATAATTCTGGTTCTGTCCTCTGTGGTCAACCAAAGTAGTGCCTATTATTAGGCACTTCATAAAGTATTGTTGACCAACTGACCTCTTTTTCACATGGTAGCCCATCACATATCTGAAGACAGCTATTTTAATGTCCCCAGATCTTTTCTTCCCCAGTCTCAAAATTCCCAAGTCCTTCAACCTGATACTGTATGGTTGCTAGTCCTATCTCCCTTCTGATCATTCCCTTCTAGCTGTGCTTTATCTTGCCAATATCCTTCCAAAAACATGGTTCCCAGAGATTAATGTAAAGCATTAGATGTGAGCTTATAAGAGAAAAATCTACAGCAAGACTATTACTCCTTTTGATCCATATACTATGATTATTTTAATGTGGTTTAAGTTTACATTCATTTTTTAAACAATGCTGATAGCTTTTTGTTTTCACAGTGCTTCTTTTACTAAAATGTTTTTCCCTCTTCCCATGTAGAGAGCCATCCATTATTACAAGAAATTAAAAAGAAAGGGGGAAAGGAAGCAGTTTAGAAAAACTGACCAACATACTTGTTAAATTCAACAATATACCAATGGAGTATTTAACATCCACATCTGTAATGATGTCATTTAGTCTGCCACATCTATAAAGAAGGGAGGGGGATAAATTCTCATATCTCTCTTTTGGGGCCATAGTTGATCATTCAATTTCAATTTGTTGCTTTTGTTGTTCCTTTCATTTACATTGTTGTAGTCATTATATTTGTTGTTTGTTTCTGACTCTGTTTACTTCACTTTGCATTAATTTATATGTGCTCCTGCTTTTGTTCTTTTAGTTGTTTAGTTGTTTAAGTCATATCTGACTCCTTATGAGCCCATTCGGGGTTTTCTTGACAAAGATACTGAAGCAGTGTGCCATTTTCTTCTTCAGCTCATTTTATAGATGAGAAAATCTATAGATGAGAAAATGTAAGGCAAATAGGGATGAAGAGACTTGCCCAGGGTCACACAACTAGTATCTGAGGCCAGGTTTAAACTCAGGTCTTCCTATGTTGTTCATAATTCATAATTTATATCCATATATATTTTCCTGGCTGGTATATCATGTTGTTGATTTATATTGAGTTTGTAGCTCACAATTACCCTCCTGTCTTTTCACCTATGAAACATTGTTGCTTAGTGATGACTTTCCTATCCTATACCTGTGTAGTTCATTTATTCAGTCAAATAAACAAGGGAACATATATTAAGTACCTACAGTATAACACCAGGTGCTGGGAAAACAAAGACAAAGCCTAAATAGTCCTTACCCTCAATGAGGACATCTAATGAAGGATACATATGTTCATACATGTATGCATATTTACCTACATATATGTTCATAGACACTATACATACATACTTGTATGCATGCATGCATATGTACTTACTACATAATCTTAGGAGAGAATTTACTAGCTCCTGAGGTAACCTAAAAAAGTCTCATGCAGAATGATAAGCTTGAGTTGAGTCTTTAAGCAAACTAGAGGTACCAAGAAGCAAAGGTGAGGAAGGAGAACATTTCAGGAATGGGGAAGGTTAGTGCAAAGACAACGACATACAAAGTGGAGTAATATGTTTGAGAATAGCAAGAAGGAGGAAGTAATGTGTAAGAAAGATGGAAAGGCAAGATGAGGGTTGGTTGTAATGTTTTTAATGCCAAACAGAGACATTTAGATTCGATCCTAAAAGCAATAGGAATCCAGTAGAATTTAGTGAGGGGGGTGGGGATATGATCAGACCTTCAATTTGAGAAGATATCTTAGGCAACTCCATGGAGCAAGGGTTGGATTAGAGAGAGACTTGAGTCATGGAGATTAAATGGGGGGATACTGCAATAATCCAGGGGAGAGACAATGAAACCTTGAATTGTGCTGGTAGCCGTGTGAGTGGAAAAAAGGGAACACATATACAAGATGTGCTGGACATAGAAATGGTTCTTTACTCAAGTACAGGACTTTATATTTATCATTGTTCAATTTCATCTTTCTATAAACCTTAATAACATATATTCAGCATGTAGACTTCATGTCATTCTTTGCCCATCCTGAGGAGTCTGGGTTACAAATCATATACTCTTAGATTTGAAAGGTTCTGTGGGTTCATCTTCTTTCCCAACCTCTTACCTAATGTAAAGTTTCTTCACTTTCTTCTATGGCAGATGGTAATCCAGACATTCCTTGTTTCATTTTGCTGGTAATTCTAAAACTATGCCAATGAGGGTTGACTCCATTTCAGACAAATTTAGAGAAGGTGAAAGAGTACGAGGAAACATTTTTGGATGAAAATAATAAGAATCCCTATACTAAGAAGGATCCCATCCAAACATATATTCCCTGCCTCCCAATCAAACCTGACAAAAGATATATTATGTAATATATAGAACATTCTGTTGCTAGTTTTTTTTCATATTTGCTCATTTGGGGCTAATATTGGTCAAAGTTTCTGGAAGTAGAGTGGAGCTTTATTCAGTATCCATAGTCTCAGATAAGACTTTTAGTGTTAAAGAGATAAAAAACTGTTCATTTTCTCCTAATCCATTATTTCATTCACAGAAAAGCTTTTAAACAGCCATCTAAGAACTCAAGTTTTAGCTATTCTAAACATAATTATCTTTTCAGTAAAAGTAAAGTGAAATATAACTCTCCTAATGATTGTTGAATTATTTCTAAGAGTCCTGGGAAATTAATAAGGACTTCTGAACTCAAAAGTTACCCCCTTAATCCTTACATATTTCATTTTGATCCTGATTCAGAAATCTCAGGAAGATCATCATATCCATATCTCTGAGTGGTAATGTTAGTATCACTAAGATTAGTTGGAAGGATTTAAAGAACTAAGAGCTTGGGCATTTAGGATAGGGGTGTAGGAATGATGAAGAGAGGGAGTAGGATTCTCTTTCCTGGAGAACTGCTGAAAAGCTACAAATGAATTTTCTCTTTAGTGTCTCATTTTCAAGAAATTTATTTTCTCCCTCTTCCTCTGCCCCTGTTTCTGTGACTTTGTGTCTGTCTTCATCTTGTCTGCCTCTGTCTCTCTCTGTTTCTCTTTCTCCCTTTGTTTTTCTGTTTCTATCTCTGTCTCTGTCTCAATCTGATCAACTATTTATGACAAATTTAAGGAAACTGAACTCCAACTCTGGGTGGATTTTCTTTATTTTCTTGTTCTCATAGAAATCACTGTTAAATTGCTACCATCGGTATTGGCTTATTTATCTTTTGTTGAAAAGGACCCCCATAAGACCATTCGTCAATCCTACACTGATGCTCATAGATTCTCACTGGCCATTTTCCTAGTTTCATAACAATCACAAGAGAATAATTGTGACTGTCTGGAGCTTATCCACATTGTCCTATATCTATTGATGAGTACACGTGCTTGTGTTGGAAATTCGGTATCTAATCTCAACTTTGGAAAACTCAATAGATCTTTGTTATAAGGGGAAAGTCTGTTTAGTTGTGGGGGGAGGGTATTAGGAAATGATGGTGATAGAAAAAACATCAATACTATAATTTTTTGAGAGAAAAGAAATTGAATAATTTATATTTATGTTTATTCTCATTTTAAAAATTAGACTTGTAATTTCACTGGTATAGAAAACCTTTACTGAAGACCTTCCCTTCCCCTACCCAATGCTTATTAGTTTCTACTCTGCAGCTTGGAGATGTGCCTCTTATACTGAGAGAGTAAATGGCTTGTCCAGGATGACACGGCAAATATGCCAGATGAAGGAACTGAACTGAGATCTTTCTGACTATGAGAGGCCATCTTTTTCCATCAGGCCATGCTGCCTTTCTGGTAGTATTCTTTCCATATATTGCTCCTCCTCCTCCTCTTCTTCCTTTTCCTGCTCTTTATTTTCTCCCTTCTCCTATTGCTCTTCCTTCTCTTCTTCCCCTCTTCTTTCTCCTCCTCTTCCTTTTCTTTCTCTTCCTCCTCCCACTCCTCCTCCTTCTCCTCAGTGCAGTATAATTTGCATAGCACTTCACATGCATTATTTGATCTGATCTTTACAGTATCTCTGTGATGCAAATATTACAGCCCCCTAAGTGGAAGAGTAGATTGCATGCAAAACTCAGTATAGGAAGACTTGAGTTTGAATTCTGCTTTAGATACTCATGAACTAGGTGATACTTGGGCAGCTTACTTAATTTCTTTCAATCTCAGTTTCTTCATCTATAAAATAAGGATAACAATACCACTTCCAAGCTCCAATAGCACTTCCAACTTTATAGGATTGTTGTGACAATCAAGGGAGACAATATAATCAAAGGGCTTTGGAAACTTAAAGCATTGCATAAAATATTGGTTATTATTATCCTAATTTTAATAATGAGGAAACAGGCTGAGAGAGTTTCAATAACTTGCCCAAGGGCCAGAAAGCTAGCAAATACCTAAAATGATTTTTCAGATAGTTATTGGCTCCAATGTAGTAAACACTTATTGGTTCTATGCTCTATCATCTGGAATTTGACAAATAACAAGTGCCATTGTAGTATGCCTCCCTGTGGAATATGTGTGATGTTGAGCCTTTGCGCTGGTCACTTCCTATGACACATGAACTTTGGTCTCATGTGGAACCAGAAGCTTCTGGTCAGTCCCTATATGCTGCTTCCTGTGTCTTCCTCCAGAACCTCTAAGGGCCCCAGTCAAAGAGGATTGGCCTCTGAACAGCACAAGCTGCCTACTTAGCACACATTAACAAGTGAGGCAGCTTCTACTTTCCATCCCTTCTTGTTCTCTTCTGAATGAGTGTCATGGGACTCATATAGCACTCCACTCAGAAGCTCAGACTTCATGTGGCAGGAGACAAGCAGGGTTATATCTTCCCCACCTTCCCCCTATCATCTCCCAGTTCTTGTCTAAGTGAACCTAAGACTGGAATTCAAGTATCTGGTTGCCTCTTCTATTTCATGCTTCTTTCCCAGAGTACAACATCACATAACTGAAATAATTCTCTCCAAAGTTACCAGTTCTCCCTTAACTATAAAGTCTAACGGACTTAACTCTTTTCTTTTTTTGCAGGGGGAAGGCAGGGAAATTGGGGTTAAATGACTTGCCCAAAGTCACATGACTAGTAAGTGTTAACTGTCTGAGGCTGGATTTGAACTCAAGTCCTCCTGACTCCAGGGCCGGTGCCCCATCTCAACTCTCATCCTCATCTTTCTTGACCTCTCTGAAGCCTTTGACAAGGTCAGTTGTTCACTTCTCTTTGATACTCTCTTCTCTCAAGGTTTCCATAATGCTGTTCCAACCTGGTTCTCCTACCTGTTTGATTATTCCTTCTTAGTCTTCTTCTTCTTTTTTTTGTTGGGTCAATTTTATTTTATTTGCTTTCCATTTTAACAACCAAGTTCTGTACAACTAACCAGCCCAGATCTGTAGATTGGCCCTATAAGTAGCAATTTGCTCCTGTAGAAAGATTGCTGAACTCAGGAATCAGAAGATCTGCTTTCTTATTCCAGCTTTGACACTTATTAGCTCTGTGTCCTTGGGCAACCTCAATTTCCACAACTCAAAAATAGAGATTATAGTTCTACTCCTTACTTCACAGAGTATGTATAGAATCAAACCCTCATCTTCTGGTTCAATGTTGGGATTTTTCCTCTACTTAATCATAGAACAAGTCCAATCTGACCACCTGTACGTGGGTTAGTTATTCAGTCATTTCACTTGTGACCCATTTGGGGTCTTCTTGGCAAAGATACTAAAATGGTTTGTCATTTCCTTTTCCAGCTCATTTTACAGATGAGGAAACTGAGGCAAACAAGGTTAAGTGATGTGCTTAGAATCATATAGCTAAGTAAGTGTCTGAGGCCAGGAAGAGGAGTCTTCCTGATGTCAGTCCTAGTACTCTATCCACTGTGCCACCTAGCTGCCCTAAGTTAGTTTTTTTTAATTAATTAATTTTTTAATTAATTTATTAGTTTAGTTTCAGTTAACAAGATTCAATTCCATAGTTCCTTGATTTTCAAATTTCCTTTACATCCCTTCCCCCTCCCCCCATTGGTAGATCAATAATTCTTAAGTTGTCTCTCCTGGATCTGTTCTCTAGGTCAGTTATTTTTCCAGTGAGATATTTTACATTTTCTTCCAATTTTTCCATCATCTTGTTTTGTTTGATTGATTCTTGCTGCATCATAGAGTTCTGAGTTTCAGTTTGATTGTTTCTAATTTTTAGCAAATTATGGTCTTCAGTTAGTTTTTGAAGTTCCTTTTTTATGGAGGTATTTTCTCCAATTACTTCACTGAGACATTTTTCCAAGTTTGTCACTGCCCCCCTGATTTGGTCTTTAAAATTTTTCTTAAGCTCCTCCAGGAATGCTATTTGGGCTTGAGACCAGATCATGTTTCCTTCTGTGGTCTCAGGTGTGGGTAGAGAGTCTATATTGTCCTGTGTATTTTGTTGTTCTTGCCCTGCATAGTAGGCTCAAATAGACTTTCTTGCCTTCCCCTTCTCCTTCTCAGCTTCCTTTTTTCCCATTGTGACTTCCTGTTTCTTAGTTTCTCAGGCTATGAGTTTAGGGCCTGATCCTTGACTTTGAATACCTCTGGGTGGCTAGTTTATGGCTAAGTCAGGGAAGTCAGTGAGGAATGTAGATTCGTAGGTGGGGGTGTGTCTGACCACTTCAGATTTCTGCCTCTATACCCCTGGGCTATAAGTAGGCTTTTGTTGGTGAGGTGAGGTGGGGCTTGTTGGGACCCCTCCCTCTCTCCTCTTCAGACTCCTGGCTGTCTCAGTTACACCCCTTCTTGGAGACTCTCAAGCCTGGGGCTATTTCCATTAACTTGGGATTTCAATCTGGGTGGGAGACTTATCTGGGTTTTCTGCTTCATGAAGGAGGGATGGGAGGATCAGAGCAGCTAGAATTTACTTTGCCATTCCAGCCCCTGTATTATACAGGCAGGCAATCTCCAACCTTCCAGGCTGGGGGCCGAATGCAGCTGGAGAAACCACTCTCTCCCCGGGGGCCCGACTCTCCTACCTGGCTCCAATAATTCCTCCCGTCCCTTAGTGAGATGAAGAGGAGATGACTGCGATTCGTCCTTGGTAAGTCTGTAGGCTGGGGCTTTTTCTCTCTCTGGTGTAGTCTGCTTGTCTGCTCTTAGGTCTGAGCTGTGCAGACCCCACGTGCTCTGCGCTTGTCCTGTCCGGATACACTGGGCAACCTCCTGGGCTGGACTCTGCCATGCTCTGTCTTCCAGTGGGCTCCGTCACTCCGGAATCCGATCAGATTCACCCTTTGAGACTTAGTAACCGAGGAGCTCATCGAGGTTACTGCTTCCTTTCCACCATCTTGGCTCCTCCTTCTTAGTCTTCTTTGATGGATCTTTGTCCAGGTTATGATGGCTGATGGTGGGTGTCCTGCTGGTCTCTGTTCTGTCCCCTCTTATCTTCTTCCTCAATACTATTTCACTTAGTGATCTTATCAGCTGCCATGAGTCCAATTATCATCTCCATAAGGATGCTTTTCAGACCTATTTATCCAGTCTCTCTATTCTGTTTCTCTCTATTCTATACTCTTCTCTTCTATCTATTGTATATCTCAAAGTAGAAGTCAAATGCTTGATTCACTATCTTCCCTCACAACTTAGGAACTTTCCTATGACTAGGGGATCACCATTATCCTAGTCAGCCAAGATTGGCATCTAAGTGTCATCCTTGACACTCTTATCTCCTGTATCCAATCTGTTGCCCAATCCTGTAGATTTACCTTCATACTTCCTCTCATATAGACCCCCTTCTCTCTCTTCTGATACTGCCATTAACCTAGCACAGGACCTTATCCGCACATGCCAAGGCTATTGTAATAGCTCAATCACCTCTAGGATCAAATACAATATCCTCTGTTTGGCATTAAAAACCCTTCATCATCTGGCCTCTTCCTACCTTTCTAGTCTTCTTATACCTTACTTACTCCCATGTACCCTGTGATCCAGTGAAATTTACCTTCTTACCGTTCCTTATACAAGACACTTCGTCTTCCAACTTCAAGCATTTTCACCAGCTGACCTAGGATATTCTCCCTCCTCATCTGTGGCTTCCTTCAAAAGTTTTTAAAAAATTATAAACATCATGGTTAGTCTGCCTCAAATAATTTAACCAGCATAAAAATCTACTAACAAAAGAGTAGTTTTTAAGCCAATTACTAGCTGTATGACCTTGAGCTAATTACTTCCCCTGGATAGAACTCACTTTCTTCTGTGTAAAATGGGGAAGGTGAGACACAGTGGCCTTTACTATTCCTTGAAGCTCAAAATTTATGGGTTCTTGTTCTATATCATCTTTATCTCGAGGTTTTTGGAAATGAAAGGGATGGTTGATTTGGGCTGAGTAGCTGATTATTTTAAAGGTAAGTGATTATTAAGAATATTTAGCTAGATTCAACTGGTTAATTTAAAAATAAACATTTGTTTAGATTCAATAAATATCTGCCACATATCTCCCCAATAATTTAGTGTTTACTGTCATAACTTAGTTTGTTGTCTATTATCTATGAAATTAATTATTACTATACAGTGAAAGTCATGTGGCATGATAATAAGAATGGTGGATTTGGATTCAGAAGAGCTGGGTTTGAGTCATGGCTTTGTCATTTACTATCTGTGTAATGTTGGGTAAATTCCTTGACCTATCTGGGCCTCAGTTTCCTCATCTATAAAATGAGGATGTTGGATTAGATGATTAGCAGGGCCCCTTTCACATCTATATCTATGATCCTATACTCTGAATTGCATATGATGTCATCATTTACTGAGGCTATTTAAAATGCCTTTAAAGAGGAATCTTGGTCTGAGTGGATAAATATACTTTGGTCACCCAGAAGAATATGAAATAGAAACTCAGAGCTCTTATTAAAGATAATCATTTAAAGGCTTAGCTTATTTAGAATCAGTTTGTGACTCTGTGAATAGAGTGCTGGGCCTTGAATCAGGAAGACCTGAGTTTTAATCCAATCTCAGACACTAATTAGCTGTGTGATTCTGGGCCAGTCGCTTGACCTCTGCTTGCTTCAGTTAGCCTCAGCTGCAAAATGGGAATAAAAACAGCACATATTTTGTAGGGTTGATACAAGGATCAAATGTGATAATATTTGTAAAAAGTGCTTAGCAAATTACCTGATACCTAGTAGGTACTTAATAAACTTATACATGTGATTAGTTCTTTAAATATAGTAACTGCTTCTACAGCTTCAGAAGACCTTATCACTTAAACAAGATCCAGAAGAGTCTAAACACAAAGTTTTGCGTGTCATCAAATAATTAACATTCAAAATGGAGATGGTTTAAACAGTGGAAATGACAGTAACAAAAGTGCAATATCTTCTTTGCTGCTGTACTCTAAGGACTATGAGACCTTTCCATTTAACTTGTAGCTGACACCTCCTCTTTGTATTTCCTCCTATTAGAATGTATGAGCAGGACTCCCTTTCTTTTCCATTTGCATCAATAGTATTTTGCATATAGTAGGCAATTAATAAATGCTTTTTCATTCATTTGTTCTTTAATTCATCAAATTTTGGCATTCACCTTGAAAATTATTGATGTGTCTACTTTTATTTTAGGTTTTGTCATCTTGTTTTTTACATAATGGTTGTATTAGTAACTTCCTGAGTTGCATATAACTAGCAATATGACAAATATAGAGCTGCTTTGTGCTTTTCCTGCCTTTGCCCCTTTGTTGCTCTTTCATGGACATTGAGTTGTCATAGGATTGATTAGAAAATCAAAATGCATGGCATTGCACTGACAAATTTCTGAGTCTAACTTTGAGCTCTGAACACTTTAACAAACAAGGTAGAAATATCTGGAACCCAATGATTTTTAAAAAAAATTCCCACTTACTAATTTAATATTATTTTTAAAGTATCCAAATGCCATACAGGACTACTCCAAAGATACTACCCCTCTCTATTTTGTAGGACAGTGATTTTCACTGCTTTAGTTTCCTACCTAATGAAAGAAGCTGGTCATTCTATTGCTTTCTCCTTTTATCTCCTAATTCTTAGGTTTAAACAAGATCAGGAAGTGGGAGCATGACATCAGTATTTCCTCTTGGCTGATATATCTTTTTTATGAGTTAAACGCATCAGTGCAGATCACAGCCCTTCTATGTCCTCTCATTGAATATGACTCTTACAATGCTTCCAGTCTTTTCTGACAGTTCTTTCTTCTCTACCACCATAACTGTTGAAATGGGCTCCACGAGACTGAAGGTTGTTTCAAATTTTTCTGTTTCAGGTTTTCACTGACCAAAGAATTCATTACTTAGTAGCCAACCCACTGGGGATAAGTCTTTCTGTACTTAACTAGACTGAGACTCACAGGGTAGGCACATTTATATTAGGAAGAACATCCTTTAAGCATTTCCAGGTGGGAAGAATCTTATAGAGATTCCATTCCATTGACATAGCCATGGCAAACCCAAAGTGACTTCTGTGACCTAATGAGGCATCAGAGTAGAGTTTTGGAGAGGAAGATAAAGAAATACAGCCTATCTTTGATGGGCAGGTATCAATGTTATCCCCATTTCACTGAAACAAGTTCAAGAGATGAAGTTTTAAAAATAGGTTTGTATTTATATATTTTGTTTTTATGACACCTAGATTCATCCCACCCCATGTGCCTCCACTTTCCCTTCTCAGAAAGACATCTCTTATAACAAAGAAATTTTGGAAAAGAAAAAAAAAGAAAGAAAAAGAGGAGCAGGTGGGGGAATCATCAAAACTGATCAATACATTAAAAAATGAACATCATAGTCAATGGTCTATACCAGTGGACCATCCCTTTGTCCCCCCTTCCCCACACATTCCTGTAGTAGTAATGGGAAGAGGTATTTTTTATGGTCTCTTTGTCAAAGCCAAGCTTATTCTTCATGATTTTATGTCAGAGGTCTGATTATTTTTTGGTGGTTGTTTTTATTTATAATGATATAGCATTTACATATTGTTTTTCTGGCCTGGGCTTACTTCACTTTGCATCATCTTTGATGCTTCTCTGTATTCAACATTTGTCATTTATTATTATATTCATATTAAATTACATTCATGTACTACAATTTATTTAGTCATTCCCCAATGGATAGGCATATACTTTGTTTTGGTGTTTTGTTTTCTTTTTTTTTCCATTTTTTTACTACCACACACTAAAAGTGATGTCATAAATATTTTGCATAAGTAAAATCTTACTTTTTTGCCAGTGACCCCCTAGTAGAGCAAACCACCAAATCAAAGGGTATTTTAGATACTTTATTTCCCTAATTTCAAATTGCTTTATAGAATGGTTGCATTAATTCTCAGCTCCATCAATAATACTGTAGTATGCTGGCCTTTCCATAGACCCTCCAACATTGATTAATCTGATCTATTGTCATCTTTATCAATTTATAAACTGTGATGTGAAACCTCAGGGTGGTTTTGATTTGCATTTCTCTATGAAGCCTCTTTTCTTTGTATGATTAAGAATTCTACTTCTTATAGCTATGGAAGGTATGATCTGATTCTCTCCTATTTTTTATAGTCTGATCTTTAATATTTTGCTCATACATTCATTTTGAATTTATCAAGGAATTTGGTATAAGATATTGATCTAAGGGTTTAAGCCTACTGTCAGACTGCTTTCCATTTTTTCCCCTAATTTCTTATTAAAAAAAACAGTCCTGGGGCGGCTAGGTGGAGCAGTGAGTAGAGCATCAGCCCTGGAGTCAGAAGGACCTGAGTTCAGATCCGACCTCAGACACTTAACGCACACACAAACAAAAACCTAGCCATGTGACCTTGGGCAAGTTACTTAACCCCAATTGCCCTCCAAAAAAAAAAAAAAACCAAAAAAAAAACCAGTCCTTTCGTAGGTAATTTATATTTTCAGGTTCATCAAGCATTTGGGTTATTAATTTTCATCATTTCTGATTTTCCCTTTTCCCTGAAAGGGAAAATTTTCCATTGATTGACCTTTCTATGTTTTAATTACTACCAATTGGATTTAATGATTAATGATTGATAATATAGAGCCTGAAGTCTGGAAGTTGCATTTATCCTTCATTCCTAGCCTTTTCATTATTTTCCTTGATATTTCAGATCTTTTGTTTCTGCAAACAAATTTAGTAATTATTTTATCTCGTTAAAAAAAAAAACCCCAAACATTTCTTCAATTGTTTTGTTGGTATAGAATTAAATCTTTAAGCTAACTTTGTTAGATTGTCATCGTTATTATATTGCCATGACCTAGTCATGATTCTGGTCAAACTTCTCATTATATAGAAAAGAAAATTGAGGTCCATTTAGGTAAAAGTGACAATCTTCCTACTCAAGAATTTTTATACATGTGCAATCATGTAAAAGACTTCCATGTTATTCATTTTGTTTAAGAAGACTTAAACACACACAAAAAAGAAAGTAAAAAATAGTATGCGTTAGTCTGTATCTAGAAATCAGATTTTTCTCTGGGGCAGATAGTAAGCTTTATCATTAGTCCTTTGGGATTGTCTTTGATAATTATATTGCAGAAAATAGCTAAGTCATTCACAGTTCTTCATCAAACAACATTACTGTGTACGTTGTATACGTCCCCCTGGTTCTGTTCACTTCACTATGCATCAGTTCATGTAGGGCTTTCTGGGTTTTTCTGAAATCATCCTGTTTGCCATTTCCTACAGCACAATGACATTACATCACATTCATATACCATAGCTTGTTCAGCTATTCCCCAATTGATGGGCATCCCTTTGAGTTCCAATTCTTAACTACCACAAAAAGAACTGCTATAAATATTTTTGTACCAAATATGTCCTTTCTCCTCCTTTTTTAATGCTTTGGGACACAGATCTTTGCTCAAGAATTTTGATGGCTCCCTGTTGGCTCTAGGTGAAAAACACACTTTCTTAAATCTGACATTTATAATCTGTCACAATCTGGCTCCAGTCTACCTTTCTAGATTTACTTTGCATCACTGCCATTCATGTATTGTATGTTTTAAACATATAGTGACCTGCTTTCAATGCTTTTAACTCAACATTCTAGCTCACGTTGCCATACCTTTATATAGAATGACCCCATGCTTGGAACATGTTCCATCTTCACCTAGACCACTTAAGGATAGTGAGCTTCCTTCAAGCCTTAACTTAGGTATTGTCTCCTCCATGAAGCCTCTCCTGAGTCTCCTGGTTGTTATCAAATTATCTTAATGTTATTTTTCTATGTTAATATTATTTTTTCCAGTAGAATGTAAGCTCTTTGGGGGCAGGGACCTATCACAGTATCTCAAAGTAAGTGATTTGTAATTTTTTAATAGAATTGTTCTCTCACAAGCTGAATTAGTGGCAGAATTCAGAATAATTCAGGTCAGCTCACTCTGAGTTGTGAGAGGCAGTGTGAAGTAGTGGGAATGTCTCTAGCTTGTCAGTGAGGAGCATTTGAGTTCAAATCCAGCCTTAGACTCTTATTATCTGTATTGCCCTGGGCAAGTGACTTTACCTTTCTGGAAATCAGTTTCCTCATTTGCAAAATGAAGGAGTTGGGTTCTGTGACTTTGAAGGTTTCTTCTAGTTCTTAATCTATGATTCCTGAAGTGTCCTTCTTGTCTTTATTCTTATACAATCTATTTATACATTGTCCATGCAGAAAAATATACAGGCGTAAATTAATGAAAGAATGGGCATGATGGGAGATTCTAATATACAGTTCATAGTCTATTATTAGAATTATTCAATCCTAGACTGAGTCTGTGGGTAGACAATTTGAGTCTAAATTCGGACAGCTATTTTATTTTTAAATAAAATACTAGTTGTTCTAAAGCCTTTCTGAAAGGTATAAGATAATGGATTTCTTCTTTGAGCATCCTTAGCTGGGCCAAAGGTTCACCTGTTGAAATTGAGCTGACATCCCAGGCCTTCAGTTTAACCTCATTTTTAGTCATATGTGGTCTGCATTTGCACATAGACATATTATGAGGACATTGGCTTATATTGCTAATTTGGCCTAAGCATGGGCAAATGCTGGAATGTGTATGCACATCCCTTTTACATGGGTGTCAGTGAGGTCTAAGGCCTTGGAAAATGTTATTTGTCACATTTACCACCCAGAAAAGAGCTTAAATGTGTCTAACAAAAAAGTCTTCCAGCTGGCTAAGTTCAAGACAGGGTAGCTACCAACTCCCTTAGAATTCACTGAAATGTGGGGAAAAGGACTAGAACCTTACTGGGGGAGAAGTCAGTTTGTGTAGGGGGATGTGGTTTAGATCTCATAAGCATCCTCCTGGGATCCTGAAGATAAAAATGTGGTTTTCCTTCCACTGAAAAGACACTTCAAAGGGTTAGGAGGCACATCAAAGGATTATACTGTGAGTTGTGTTAGCATGCCATTAACACCCTGTATACAAGAAATCCCAGTAGTTTAAAGTGTCCTGTAGACATAGCCTACATTTAGGCACAACTCTACTTCTGTTTTGAGTTTAGATGACAGATGATTTTTGAATTTGGGGGGGGGGTTTGATGGGCAGCAAAGACAAAGGGGTGGTACAATGATGGCATTTTGGGAAAAGACTTATCCCTTTCATTTCTAATACAGATAGATAAATAATATACATATATATAAATGTACATATTGACTATTTTGTGTCTAAAGTACGTCATGGTGTTTAACTATATCCCTGAATTTTTTAGACTCTCCTTGTGTCTACAGGTAATAAAGAATTAATTTCTTAGTAAATTGATGGTTAAAGTTAAATAATCCACACATAGAAGGGTGACTTTTTTCAAGGAGTTGCCTTTTCTTTTCAGCTTTGTTCTTCGAATATTTATTTGCTATGATGCATAAATAAGAATTAAGAATAGATATTGACTGGGCATAAGATAATTTATAACTATCCCCCTCTGCCATTATAGAGATTCTCCCCAAGCAAACCTCTATGATACCATTGTATCACTCTATCTCTTCTCTCCTCCTTCCCCTCCCCTTCCCTCTTCTCTCCTCTCCTTTCCTCCCCTTCCCTTCCCTCTCCTCCCCTCTCCTCTCCTCTCTACTCTCCTCTGTCTCTCTCATCTGTAATTTTATCAATCTGGAGACCTCTCATTATGGATAGCCTTTCCACTGATTAGATAGGCAATCCATATTTGATTTATAGTCTTAGTTGCCTGAAGCACTGACATGCTCAGTGGCTTGCTCAGGGTTGCTGATAAGTGTCTGAGGCAGGGTTAGGACCTAGGTCCAAGTTTCTCCAAAACTAGTTGTTTAACCATTATGGCAGCTGCTTCTCTATACCTCATTGCCACTATTTCAACTTAATTTAAAGTATGTGTATTGGAAAGGGTTCTAGATCCCAGATCAAAGGACCTGCATGAATTTTGTCTCTACTGTTTTTATTCCTGTGTGAATTTAGGCAAATCACTTAATTTATCTGGGCCTTAGCTCCCTTGTCTGTAAAGGAAGGAAGCTGGATTTGATGACCCTCTAAAGTCCCTTCCCTGCTTCTAAATCAATGGTCTAGTGAAATGGAAGCAAGGTTAAAACATATGTAGCAGGATGATATGGATGAAATTTTAAAAAGGTGTACAGATCCATCAGGGGTGGGGAACCTCTGGCCTTGAGGACATATGTGGCCTTCTAGGTCCTTGGGTACAGCCTTTTGACTGAGTCTAAGTTTTAAAGAAAAAAATCTTTTTATTGAGGGGATTTTCTCTGTGAAGTCTGGATTCAGTCAAAGGGCCACACTTGAGGATCTAGAGGGCCATATGTAGCCTTGAGGCAGCAGGTTCCCTACCCCTGTGACCTAGGCTTGTTGTTCTAGAGATGAAAAAGACTTTAGAGAACTGTTTCTACCTCCATCTCATTCAAATTATAATTAAAATTTTTTTCTATTCTATAATCAACCGACTTTGCTTTTATGGCAGGCATATGGTATCTTCTGGTAGAGAAAGAAAAAAGCAGATTATTGACCTTCCATGATCAGATCTTTTTCAGAAGGTTTTACCCACCTAAGGCCCTCATGCAAATGCAAAACTGAAAAAGGAGATTCTTTTTTTCTATTGATTTGGTCAGTTGGTTGAAAAAAAAAAGGAAGGGGTAGGGGAGAGGCAATAAGAGGAATTCACAGTCCCCATGCTTTGATCTCTTGGAGGGTTGCGATAGAAAGGCTACACATCTCATTTGAGCTGACAGGAGTTTGAAATGTTATAGATAGGTTTCCTGTGACCGGCCATTATTTACCATGTGACGGTAATGTCACTCTCTTTCTGCTTTTTCAATATTGTTTGCACTTTACCTTTGTGAAAAAGGGCTAGATTGAACCACGCAAGAGGAGAGAATTCTATCTGCCTGCAGGATCAATGAAGATGTGTTTACAGGTCCAGGGCACAGTGTACACACCACAATAATGGATTGGAGTTGTGTTGACTGAAAGCTCTTTTTCTTTGTAACATGTCAATCTTGTATCTATTACTTGATTGCGACATAAAAGGCTATTTGGGCAAGCCCTGAAACAACAACTGTATCAGCTTCGTCTAGAGTGGTTACCTGAGCTAAATATTCAGCCTTGAGCAAGATAAATCACTTAAAACTTGAAATCAGGCAGGACTCTATTTACCTCTCCATCTGGGGACTATTTCATGCTTACCTTCTTGGATTCCAGTGTTGTTTATCCTGAAAGGGTTGTAATTAATATGTAGGTACAATGCAGAACTAACTTTGGGCTGTTTGGAGACTCTTTCTCCCACATAAGTTCCCCGGAGGGACAAGAAATGTCACTGTAAGGCAAATCTACAGAAGCATCTGTTAGTTATATATTGCTGTTCCCTGAATTCTTAAAAAGGGGTAAAAAGTTTTCACTGCCTGTCCATTAAGTCATCCAATTTAGTCTTTCCCTATGTTTGAGGTATTCTTTGACCATCAAAAGAAAATTGCGACCCTGCCCACAGACCTCTTAGCCAATGATGCAATGCTGAATGAGAGGCGAAGTCCCCCCTTCTTGGGCCACTTCAGTGACAGCTGATGCTCTGAAGCATTAAATTAGGCTGTCTTTCTCCAGTCATTTCACCTCCATCATTATTCATAGTTGTGAACGACTCCAAGCCACTACAAATATGGTCAGAATATCTGAGGCTTATTTTTTTTTTACATCTGTGATTTATTTGGCATAGTAAACTCCTTCTGCCAATGAAGATCAGCAACTTTTCAGGAATTTATAATCTTAGGGGCCTCTTAAAAGTTAAGTGACTTACATAGGGTCACGAAGTCATTATGTGTCAAAGGCAAGACTTAGGTCTTCCTCATTATGAAACCAACTCTCTATTCATACTCTGCCTTGTTGCCTTATGCATAGAATACATAGGACTCCACACCTTGAAGTTTCTGACTGTGGTTCATTTTGGAAGTAGGATCATCCTGGCAGATGCCTTGAGTTGAAACAGTATGTAGAAGGACCTGTTTTCAGTAGCTCACCATTCTACCTTATTTGTGGCCACACTTCTGCCCAGGTAAATTCCTTTACTCAGTAGGGAAGCCTTAGTGAAATGAATTTGAGTGAGAATCATTTTGGAATAGATGCATGATGGTAAATGTGTCAGGGCAGGTGTATTAGCCAAGTAAATAGTGCATCCATATTTTGCAAATTAATATATGTTTCACTTTAAGAACAGGTATCCTGGAAATGGTGCATAAATCACATTAAAATTAAATAATTACTTAAAAGTAATAGATACTAGTATTACAACTACTAAATTACAACTACAGCTCCACCTACTCTTTCTACTACAGCTCCCAATTCTACTACTGCAACTATTATTATTGTACTACTATGACTGTTACAGCAACAACAGCAACTACTACTACTACTACTACTCCTCCTACTCCTACTACTCCTACTACTACTCCTACTGCTACGACTGCTACCACCATTACCACTATAGCTACCTAGCATTTATAGAGTCTACCATGTGCCAAGAGGGCAAATAGGTGGCACAGTGGATAGAATATGGCCTGGAGTCAGGAATATTCCTCTTCCTGAGTGCAAATCTGGTCTTAGACACTTACTAGCTGTGTGACCCTGGGCAAGTCACTTAGCCCTGTTTGCTATAGTTTCCTCATCTGTAAAATGATCTGGAGAAGGAAATGGCAAATCAATCCAGGATCTCTGCCAAGAAAACCCCATATAGGGTCACAAAGAGTTGGACATGACTGAAAACAACTGAATGCCAACAACTATATACCAAGCACTGTACCATGTACTTTACAGATTTTACCTCATTTTATCCTCAAAACCATCCAGGGAGGTAGGTGTTATTATTATTCCCATTTTATAGTTGAGAAAACTGAGGCAAACAGAGGTTAGGTGACTTGCTCAGAGTCATATAGCTAGAAAGTATCTGAGGTTGAATTTGATCTCAGGTCTTCCTGATTCCAGGCCCTGTGCTTTATCCACCTTGCTACCTAACTGCCAACCTTGTGGTACACCCATTAAAGAGAAAAGGTACTTTGTAATGTAAATAAATCTTACATTACTGATCTGTTTTTTTTAAGTTTGTATTGTGAAGGTAACATTGAAGTAAGAAAAGTTGGGCTTTAAAATTGGTTATGCTAGATAACACAAAATGAGAGCATAAAGAGGGTTTTGGAAGGAATGTTAAGAGATCAATAGTTTTCAAGCCTGAAGTGATTTACATAAAATGCTATGTAAATTATAAACGACCCTTTTCTGTTCATTAGAAAATGATGGGGTCCTTGGGATGTATATATGTTTGTAATATCAATCTGTAACATCAGTTTGTAAATGGGGTGCTTTGGGATCTATGTCTGTAAAATTCTGTAAAGTCACACTTCCCCCCCAGTCTCAAAGCATTAACTCTGCCCCTTCCCCCTGCCAGCACTCTGCTCAGCAACAACTCATGAACTGTTTATCTCTGCTTGAAACAATAAGCTACTTATGAATCCTTCACAAAACTATCTATAAACATTTTTAGCTTAGGCAAATGTTATCTCCCTTAGATAGAGTGGCCTGGTGCACCATGAATTCTTCAGTACCCTATCTATAGGGTAACTCCTTAGCCAATTTTACCCACACTGTGTCTCTGATGGCCTTGGTTCCCAACATCTATCTTGTCAAGCTTGACATTGATGGGTGGCAGACTGGGCACTCCTTAGTAGCCATGACTGAGGATTGACTTTAGTGACGTGTCAGGCCTAAAACCACACCTCCAGGTAGCCCCCCTTGGGCTATTTCCCAGTGAATCATGGGCAATACTCCTACGCAGTTGATATTAAAAGTGCATGGTCCTTTAAGCACTGACCACTCCTTAACTCCTCCCTGATCCCACCCTTACTCACCTAGTTAGCATAATTGGCACCTGATTTACTGTCTTGACTCCATAAAACTATGCTTGTGACCCCTGGAAGTTTGCAGGTTCCATAAGAATTTAGCCTGCTGTCCTTGTGCAGCGTAACAATAAACTTTACAATCTCAACTCCAAGTTTGCTTGAGCCTGGTGAATTCCTTCCAGACTGGATGCCAGAGTGGGTCCCTGGCAGAACCACTTACCCTCCCCCCCTCCTTATCACCCTTCCCTTTTCAAAAAGACCCCCTTAGATTCTTTTTGGGTAACATTTTCTTAGCTTAACTAGCAGTTTTATACTACTTGAAGGTTTGCAAAGTTCTTCACACAGGCTTTCTTATTTTATCCTCATTACAATCTCCATTTTATAGATTCAAAAATTGAGTCTGAGAGTGGTTAAATTACTTGCCAGTTACTCCAAGACCAACATTGCACTGTCTAACTGCCAGCTAGTTTGCATTAACCTATCTTGTTATTATATGTACTTGGATGCAACAAAACAGAATTTATTTAAAAATATTCTGTAATTCAAGACACTCAGAAATTCAGATTGAGCTCTTTATTCTGAAGCAAATAGATTTGACTAGGGTGTTTAGCCTTTGCTTTCCCTTTTGAAAGTTGACAGAAGCAGGTTGGGACAATTTGTATAAGCTGGAAGGAAGTGGTAGAAGGGCAAGTGAAAAAAGGATATAAGTCCCTGGGAGAGAAACCTCTGTCAGAGAAGGAGATAAAGTTCATGATTCTCTGTGGACTTGTTTTCCAGGCCAAGCCTAACTGAGACTGGTCAAGTGGTTCAATTCAGGATTAGAATGCAATGAGACATTTCTAGATTAGATAACATTTAACAAAAATAAATTTCGCTTAATAATAGCATGAATAAGATTTTACTCTCCAACAAAGATAACAGCACTGGTTCAGTTGAACATGCACCTTGCCTCCATATTTGCCATGGTGGTACACTAGATCAGAAGAGTGTATTGACTCCAATTGGAGTGGAAAGTCTGTCAAACCTGAGGAGCCCTGAGTACTCATGGAATGTGTCTTTATGTCTTGTGTGACTGGGAAATTATGTCAATCATTCAAGCAAGTGAAAAACTAATTTGCTGGTGTGTATGTACTATAAAATGGAAAGAGTAATATACATCTCAGAGCTAGCATTCAAACTTTATTAATCAAGAGTGTGCAAATATTAGTTTATATTATCTAATATATTAGATAACATGAACATCAACCACACTAGGAACAAACCACTAACATGACTTCCTAGGGCTTCTCAGAGGAACTCATACTGGTACTCAACAACAAGGTACTGTCTCTGCCCACCTGGAAGTCATACATGGTCCTCAACAGTAACTTCTGGGTGAGTTGAGTTATGTCAGTCAATCAGCAAGAGTGAACATAGTATTGCTTGAGTCTCAGGTGTGGGGGTGGGATGCAAGAGCCAGCCCTAGTCACAACTCAGAAGTGAGCAGAAGCATCTGGTGGGTTTCTTATAGCTATGGGCATTAACTGGTTACACCCAAATTCTGAATGACAGCTAGTGACCTAATTTGTTCACCAATTAATTCAATTGATGCCTGATGATGTAAGCTGATGAGGTTGCTTACCAAATTTTCCCATCAGTACTCTGTTCTCTTTGAGGGTCCCATATGTTTATTGGTTGTTTATTAACATGCACCTTTTGTTTACTAACCTATATAACACATATGCTTATTTTAATATTGAAAAATAAGAAAAACATCAAAATACTTTGTTACAAAATGATGACCTAATACAAAATGGAGTCAGTTATGTCAAGGCAATAAGCTCATTCTCATTAGAAAACCAGAAACACCTAGATCAGTTAGGTATCAAAGCTAATTTCATTGCCTTCTTTTTTTTTTTTTTTTTGGAAAAACTAGTCTATGTAGCTGAGATATTCCTTCTTCTTGGGCCATTCTTAATAAATTTCTAGTAGTACGACAGGACCTACTACCATGGATTCCAACCAGATTATTAGTATAATTGCTTCGATTATAAATTTTTGTTATTGTTTAGTTGCGTCTGATTTTTCATTATCCCATGGACCATAGCATGTCAGGCCTTTTTATCTTCCACTATATTTCTTTCTTTCTCTCTTCCTTCCTTCATTTCCTTCCTTCCTTCCTTCCTTCATTCCTTCCTTCCTTCCTTCCTTCCTTCCTTCCTTCCTTTCTTTCTTTTTTCTTTCTCTCTCTCTCTCTTCCTTCCTTCCTTCCTTTCTTTTTTTTTTTTGGAGGGGGGCAATTGGGGTTAAGTGTCTTGCCCAAGGTCACACAGCTAGTAAGTGTTGAGTGTCTGAGGTCAACTCCAGGGCTGGTGCTCTATTCACTGTGCCACCTAGCTGCCCCTTCTACTATCTTTCAAAGTCTGTCAAAGTCCATGTTCATTGTTTCCCTAACACCATCTGTCAATCCCATCTTCTGCTGTCCCCTTTTGCTTTTGCTGTCAATCTTTCCCAATGCTAGTAATTTCTTTTTCTTTATTATGTAAATAAATTTCACCTATGTTTAGACAGCTTGTAAACCTGACTCATAAGGGGATGTTGGTCGCTATACTTGAGAAAGTATCATGTGCTATTATTACTAACTGTTTCACTTTTTATAGGGTTATTATAAAAAGTTAGATTAGGAGACTGTCATAGGTATCACATATCTTACTATCAGCAAAACATTTTATACACTCTTTAAAAGACTCTTCCCTTGCTGGTGAAGGGAATTGCTTGCTATTAATAAATGCATTTGAAATATATTTTTCTGTTACAAACTCATATTAGAAGATTTTTTAAGAAAACAAACTCCCTAGGAGAAAGGGGCTAAGAGGAGGCACCATCCAAAATTAGGCAGAGGAGTAAAATACCTGAGCCATGTTCCTGCATTGAGGGAATGGCTTATCTTGTTTTTGCTCTCTCAATGAGTTGAGGACTATGGTGGAACTATAGCAGATATTGATTAGGACCAAGCCCAACAGAGGATACAGTCAGTAAACAGAAACATGGAAGGGCAAGTTCATGAAGGGGCATCATGAATGATGGAGCCTAGGTTCTAGTACAGAGCATAAATGAAGAAGTTTTATCTGAAAAGTAGAATCCTACTTGACAATGGCTGATAAATCTGCTTCAATAATGCTAATCAAGACAGAAAGTAATAGGTCAAGGTTAAATAGGGTTTCCGGAGAGTTCCAGATCTTTAAGAAGATAAAGGATGGTACTTCTAAGTCAGTGGCAGTAAGACCTGCTGCCTAGGAAAGGATTCTAGAGGATGAAGAGGGAAAGATTTTTCTTAAATAGAACACCAGAAATAGGGGAAGAATTTTAAAGGAGCCAGAGATCCTGGTATTTTTGAGTATGAAGATTTCCTTTTTCAGCTAAAATTTTTCTTATACCATTACATGATAGTAATTATACTATATTAGAATCAGATAATTGAGAAAATACATGATGACAAAAAGTAACTATGAATTATAAGCAACTAGGTTGCACAGTGGATAATGGTGGACTTAGATTCAGGAAGACCTGACTTCTAATTCTGCCTCAGATACATAGTTGTGCCATCCTGGATAAGTCATTTCACCTGTCTCAGCCTCAGTTTCCTCATCTGTAAAATGGGGGAAATGATATCATCTACCTCACAGGGTTGTAAGAATCAATTGGAATAGGTATAAAATGCCTCCTAAACCTTAAAGTGCTTTATGCAGAATGTCCCATAAGTATTAGTGCAGTTTTCAGCTTTAGTAGATTAAAAGTATACTAAACTTAGTATAAAAAAAACTTCACAAAGACTTTTGGGATTATAAATTATTAATTATAAATGCGAGGTAATAATTAAGTAATTTTTAAATGACTTGCATCTTAATAAATATATCAGAATATACACCTGCATTTGAAAAATAGCAATGTATATATATACCATACAAGAGATTATTGATAGAATCTTAAGAAGGTATGTTTATTATACTCAATCATGCTTTGTATTTTGAAAAAACTAAGTAAGGATTAAAATGCCAATGCTTAGTGTACATATGGATTCATGGAACTCTTGCCATAGTTTCATGTTCTTGGTTTTTTGACCCACACATTGAGAACCACTGAATTAATGAATTGGTATCAACATGGAGAAAGCTTTTTACTGATACACCAAAGAACTTTGTACTCAAACATACCGTTTGCTATTTTTATCAATATCAGATTTTTACCAATAACTATGAATTATAAGCAGCTAGTTGGCTCAGTGGATGGAAAACTGGTCCTGAAATCAGGAGGACCTGAGTTAAAACCCACCCGCACACACTTACTAGGTGGATAGATAAGTCACTTAATCACTGTTTTCCGTAGTTTCCTCATTTGTAAAGTGAAGGAATAATAGCTTCTACCTTTCAGGACTATTGTGAGGGTCAAATGAGATAATATTTACAAAGTGCTTTTTAAACCTTAGAGCACTATATAAATATATAATAAACACATACATTTATATAAAAATGTGTAAAAAATAAATATATAAATTTATATGAATATAAATATATAAATGCTGGCAGTTATTTTTATGATTATAATTGAGATCATTATTCATCATCAGTACTTTGACTGGACATAAAATTTGCAACTATCATGAAAGTAGGAGGGAGAGGGAAAAGAATGGATGATGAAATGAAGACAGAAAAAAATCTCAACAGGCAACAGTTATAGGTCAAAATTGACAAAGTGAAATTTAATAAGGCTAAATGTTTAGTCTTATACTTAAAAAAATCAATTCCACAAGTAGAGAATAATGGAAACCTAGTATAGTTGCAGTTGATTTTAAAAAGGACATAGAGGTTTAATAGACTTGGACCCGAAAAGGAGTCAGCAGTGCAGTGCGGCTGCCTAAACGCTAATGTAATCTGAGGCTACATTAATAGAAGAACCGAGTTCAGAACAAGGGAAGTAACAATCCCACAGTACTCTGCTGTGGTCAGACTACGTTTCTAATATCATCTTCCATTCTGTGCTGCACATTCTATGAACTCACTGACAAACTGGAATGTGCCCCAAAAAGGGTAACCAGGATGACAAAGGCTCTGGAAACTGTTAACAATTGAAGAAACTGGGGATGTTTATCCTGAAAAAATAGAAGAGTTGGGGGCAATGATACTACTTTTAAATATCTGAAGAATTTTCGAATGGAATTCAATTAAACAAATATTCAACTGCCAAATATTTAAGTACCTAACTGTGCAAGGTAGTATGTTAAGTGTTGGGTATATAAAGACAAAGACAAAGACAAAAACAAAAAGTCCCTTTACTGAAGGGATAGGATAAAAAACATATGGAAAAATAAAATGGTATACGCAAAGTTAAAGTAATACTACAATATGTAATAAATGATGATCATGAAGAATCAATTTATGTTAGTAGGAAGGTGATGTAAATAATGAATTGCCCAGCACCCCTTTGGCAGGGGAGGAGAACAACATTATTTTACTATATTTGGAATTTCTTCCCACTTATGTCCTTATGACAGATGTCCTTGTAATAAATATGTTCTATGTTCAAAATGCTTATTGGTAGTCATAATTATTACAAATGCTGATTTTAATCTCCTAAGGAGAAAGGAAGAAATTGACTAAATTCAGATGTAGGGAAAGGAGATCCTTTGGATAGGGGAAAAACATGAAAAAAGCAAATGATATTTAGTATGTAGTCAGGGGTATACTGGTAAATGTTTAACAATGGGCTCTCTGGACAAAAAAAATTGTACACTTGACACATTTAACTTTCATCTTCATTATTAACATTTTCTCCATCATTCTCTTTAGACAATAAAAAAAAACATAATAAATCAAATCCTGATTTGTAACACTTGCAAATTTCCAAGTTATAAATGCTTACACTGAAGATTTAACAATTGGCTTGAGCTTATTGGAGCTGGCTCCAGCACATCCCAGGATATAGCCTACCCAGAATCAAAACTAGAATGGGACAGTGAAGGATTTGCCTATGTCTGAGAAAGTGACTCTCTCTGCTGAGGACTGAAGGTTGTTGTTTCCTCCCAGCTGTAGTCTGGAGTCATACTTCATTTTTCTGCTAAACTGTACTCCCTGAGGTATCATGGGAAGTGGAGAGAGGAGAGCATGAGGCAACAGGATTGCTCTTAGCACAGTTCAAGACTTCATGTTTGCTTTAAATGTTTTTTTTTCCTTTTTTTTTTCAGGAGGGAAAGAGGTGGGAAGAAGAGAAAAATGTGTGTGTGTGTGTGTGTGTGTGTGTGTGTGTGTGTGTGTGTGTGTGTGTGGCATAGAAATACAGCTCACTTCAAGGTTCTGTTTACTTTGGGGAAAAAGGGGCTTAGTTTATCTCAAGAGATAGAAGAGATTCTCTGGATCAGCTGCTGCAGAAAGAGATGGTTCTTTAGAGAAGCCTTCAGACAAACTGCTAGCAGGGAGGGGTACCTACGTAATTATAGCCTAAGGGAAAAGAGAATGTCTGGGGTAGTGTCTAGCCTGTAGTAGTCCAAGGAGGGGGGAATGCAAGTTTAGTCAGAGCATCTTCTATCCTTGACGTAGAAGTAATTTCATGCTATTCCTTCCTGTGGTCTTACATTTACCTATCCTGGGGACCCTTTCTTTCCTGTGATTTTTAATTTCTTTTTGGTACTGCTAGGCTCCTCAGACTTTTCTTCATACTGGACCAGAGCATAGGATGAGAAAGAGGAAAGGACAGAAAGAGTGGATAGAAAGATAAGGATTAAGCAACTTGGTGGGGTGGGCATTTCAAGGACCACATCTAAGGGGAGAGAAGTCAGGTTGTATTAAGGTCCCCAGGTAAGAGGGCAGGGTTGTGATGAAGATGAAAGCTATAATTCAGAATGAACTGGAGAGCAGGCAGATCTGGAGAGGGTGATGAAAAGGGTGAACCTCAAATAAAGAGAGATTGCTGAGTGATGGCAATAGCAGCAGGGTCTAGAAGCAGCAATGGGGAACATGGACTGTGCTCATTCCTTTTACTCCTCCAGGTCCATCATGTTGCAGGGCACAAGAGAAGGTGGACCTATTCTTAAAACTTGGACTTAGATGCTCTATCTTCTAGGAAGGAATCAGATTTCCATGGAAAGAAATTGAAATGAGTATGAAAGGAAAAGTCTAAGATGGAGGAAAATTTATCAGTGTTGGGATAGAAATTATAGAAGGCCCAATGGAAGGGGAGGGCAGAGCAGGATTGAGATTCTGGAGGGCTAAAACTGAAGTAAGGATGAGGAGCCTAGAGGCAGGGCCAAAGTCTGCTTAATCATTTAATTGACTAGAATCAATGAAGCACCTACTATGTGGCAAATACTATATTAGGTGCCAGGCACATAAAGCCTCTGCCCTTGAAGAGTTTGCCTTCATTGTTGTTTAATTGTGCCCCATTCCTTGTCACCCCATTTGGGGTTTTCTTGGCAAAGATACTGGAATAGTTTGCCATTTCCTTCTTCAGATCATTTTATCATGAAGAAATGGAGGCAAACAGGGTTAAGTGTCTTGCCCAGGGTCATACAGCTCATAAGTATCTGAAGCCAGATTTGAATTTAGGAAGATGAGTCTTCCTGACTTCAGGCCTGGTGCTCTATCCATTGCTTGACTTAACTGTATCTACATATACAAAGCAACTTATACATACATACACACATACATACATATAAACACATATAATATATAAGTATAAAAATACATATATTCACATACACATACATTCATCTTCATATCTGTACGTACGTATATAGTATTTATGTAATCATGTGTCTAAGGCAGGATTTGTATCCAGGTCTTTCTAGTTCTAAGGTTCACTGTCTATTCACCGTGCCATACAAGATAATTTGAAAGGGAGGCAGTAAGAACTGGTAGTGAGTTGAAGTGAGTTGATCAAGGTCATACTGGTAGAGGGAATCAGGAAAAGTCTCATATAGGAGATGATCTTTGAAGGGAAACTAGGTTATTCTCAGAAGGGAGAAGAGAGTTTTCTAGCCATAGGACAATGAATTTCGTCATCCTCTCTACCTACCCCAAAGGAATTTGCCCCAGATATTGTAATTCCTAACTGTACCTCTGGTCCTATCCCTTTCCAAGTCACTGTCACATAAGTTACTGTTGTTTTTCCTTACAAGAAGAATCTTGGTGCCATTATCAGGGAGCGGACATTAGACTGGACAGATAGGCCACAAACCTAGGAGAGCCTTTTATTTTCTGTTCTGTTACCTCACCCATAGTAAGTAGATATGGCCAAGCCTGTTTCTGCAGGTTGATTGCTCCTGGAAGGAAGTTAGGAATGTCAATTGTCATTAAAATATGTCCTTAGTCCTAGTGAGGAATGCCTTTGGAACTCTCATTCTGCCAGGCAGAGCCAAATGAGCTGATTTTAAAGAAAGCATTTGAGTGATGTTGAACCGACAGTGACTCCTTGGTGGATCCATTGTTCATTGTGAAAGACTAGAAAAGAAGGCAGCCCAAGGCAGTGATTGGCACGGTGATAATGGGTAGCATTATGCATTGCTGTCATTTGCTAATGTTTTGAAATTGTTATTTGCTAACTTGGTTCCTTAAAAATGCTTGTATCAATAAAAAATTAACGGTAAGGTCCGTTTATTTGGGTTGGCTGCAAAATGTAGCGGAAAACATTAAAAATGGTGGGGTTTATTTTTGCAAACGTGCACGCACACACACACACACACACACACACACACACACACACACACACTCATGAGCTTCACTGTGAACCTGCACACTCGGCCCACCATGATCTTTAGCCTTCAGGATAATAAAATGACTTGTCCCAAGAAAAGTTGGGTAACTCCTTCATTTGGCTACTGATATCACAGCCCAGTTTGAGGATTTTAGATTGAGAGCAGGAAGGAAACTCAGAGGTCAACTGGTCTAGGATCATAGGAACCTAGGAGTGTGAGCTGGAAAGGACTTTATCAGCCATCTAGTCCAACTCCCACATTTCACACTGGAGAAACTGAGAGCCACATAGAAGTGAGTTGATCAAGGTCATACTGGTGGTCAGTGACAGAAGAAAGATATGAATCCATACCTTATGACTCTGTACTCTTATGGTTGTATGCCTTCTGATTTCCCATGTCTCCAAGACAGAAGTTAAACACTCTACAAATGAAAGGGGAAGGGTTTAAGTGTATACTTCTCCAAGGTCACACAGTATAAGTGGTAGAGTAAGTATTGGAACACAGGTCCTTATTCTAATATTAATGGTCTTTGGTGCAGCTCAGTGGTGCCATCGTTAGTCAGGAAGACTCATCCTTCCAGAATTCAAATCTGGCCTTAGATATTTACTAGCTGTGTGACCCTGGGCAAATCACTTAACCTTGTCTGCCTTAATTTCCTTGTCTATGAAATGAGCTGGAGAAGAAAAAGGCAAACTACTATAGTATTTTTTGCCAAGAAAACCACAAATGGGGTTATGAAAAGTCACATATAACTGAAAAATTACCTAATAAATGCTCTTTACTTTGTACTTTGCTGCCAATATTTTGGCCATACAGTGGGCTAGGCCAAGGATCAGGAAGATCTGAGTTAAAATCCAGCCTTAGGCACTTACTAGTGATGTGACTGTAGGTAGGCAATCAGTTAAATTTTGTTTGCCTCAGTTTCCTTAGTTGTAAAATGAGAAGAATAAATCTACCTCCCAGGATTGTTGTGAGGATCAAATTGTGAAGCACTTAACACAGTGACTGGTACATAGCATGTACTATCTAAATATTAGCCATTATGATGATGATGATGAGGAAGGTGATGTAGTATGTAACTAAAACCATGGCCATTAACAAATCTACAAGAGAAGCCATTGGGTTAGGATTTTTTCCCTAATTAGCTACACGGAAGATTAGTCACTTATCCTTTTTGCATGTCACTTTTTTTTTTTTTTTTGCTTTTTTGGAGGGCAATTGGGGTTAAGTGACTTGCCCAAGGTCACATGACTAGTTTTTGTGTTAAGTGTGCATATCACTTTTCTCATCTATCACATAAGGTGATTAGACTAGATCAGAGGTGTCAAACATGCAGCTAGCTGTGTGATTCCCAAGTATGGGCCAGAACCAGAGAGAACTGATAAACTCTGCGTGCAGACTGAAACATACTTTTTCGCTTTACTTTCTTTTTCTTGCTTTTTTTTTGAAACGTGAATAATATAGAAATGTTTTGCATGACTTTACATGTATAACTGACATCATATTGCTTGCCTTCTCAATAGGGTAGAGGCTAAAGGAACAGAAAGAATTTGAAACAAAAAAATTTTAAATGAATGTTAAAGTACAATAATAATAATTTTTAAAAATGTAATTGGGAATCATTTGACAAAATAACTAAAAATATAATAGAACACACATGATAATATATTTTTAAAGTCAATATGTAGCCACTGGGATCCTTTTCTGTGGTTCTGTGGCCTCCATTTCTGAATTTGAAACTGTAGGATTACACGATCTTTTAGATCCCTCTACCCTAAAGTACTGCCTCAAAAGACAAGATGAGAGTACATAAGAGAGCTTGGTAACTACCTTCTGTGATATCAAAGTAAAGTGGATAAAGATATACCCTCAGCATTCCTAACTTCACCTTAAAACCCTTATTTAATTGATCATTCAGATGATTAAAGGGTCTATTATGGAATAAATACTCAACTAAAAATCCAGATATTGGGGTTCTAGCTCTGCTCCGCCAGTAGACACTTTGCCCCTTCTTGGGTCTTGGTCTTTTTGTCTCTATAATGGAACAAGAGAGAGGGATTCAATAATCTCCAAGGTTCCTTACAGCTTTAACATCCTATCATTCATCTAATTGAATTTGACTTCAGATGCACCAATGCCCTAGCAAGTTCAATTGACTGAGACACTTTCCTCTTTGTCTGTTCTAACATTCAGAGATGTTTGGCTATTCCTGAATTCTACCTCTGGGGTTGCTGTATTTCAGTAGTTAACACCATGATCCACAAATAGACAGTGAATGTATAGAGTAATATTGGTAGAGTGGTCTCTCCCAGTATGTGATTTTGTTGTTTTCATGAATAAAAAGTTCTACTGCCCCTTCTTCTTTCCTCATCCTCCCTTCTGGAGCTTCCTCTTTCTCATCTTTTAATCAACTCAATAGGAAATGTGAAACATAGCCCAGATCTTTCTCTTTGCAAATGCAGAACGAATGGTACAATGCTGCAGTGGTACTACAGAAGGGAAAAGGAATGGGTTGCTCATCAAGGGATGCTGGAATCACCACCTAGAAGTAGAAAATTTAGGACATTTTTTATGTGGGGCATTTTTCTGATCTCACACTTGACAGGTCCCTGTCATTGTAGTGCCTCTGCCACTGTAAATTTCCATCACTCTCTCTCTCTCTCAGTTGTACTGTATACATAAAGACTAAAAAAAATTAAAAGGAGAAGAGTTGGAATGCTTTCCACTGAGCTATGAAAACAAAAGCATTTTGGTGTCAGTAAGGCAGCACGCTTGCAGTCAGAGGTATGCTAGAATTGGCTCTTACAGGATCCTGAGAGCTGATTGTTAAATTTTCAGTGTGAACATTTCCACTTCAGAAATCAGCAAATGCTACAAATCAAGGCTTAATTGCTTGTTTTGTTGACTACATAGACTTAAAGTAAGGACAAAATGTTAGATTGAACTTAAAAGAGTGTCAAGCATGCATTTTTCAGAGAGCTGGTTTTTAAACATTTTCTAGCATATCCCTGGCAGTGGAAAGATCATTGGCTCTGGAATCAGAGAGCCTCCTTCAAATTCCTTCCTTTAGTACCTGGGTAAGTCAGGACTTAACCTCCCTGGGCCTTGGTTTCTTCATCTGTAAATTGAAGGGTTTAGACTAAATGACCATTGAGGTTCCTCCTCTAAATCTCTGATCTTATTACTTTATTCACTCATTTGATTAATTCTTTTTTTTGGGGGGGGGTCTTTTTGGAGAGGGAAGGCAGGGCAATTCACTTACCCAGGGTCACATGGCTAGTTTTAAGTGTCTGAGGATGGATTTGAACTTGGGCCACCCCCAAGTGATTAATTCTTATAACCTCTCTTGGATGGGGGCGGGAACAGTCATTCTTTTTCTTTTATTTGTATTCTCTGCACTTAGCTGGCACTTAGGGAATCCTTAATAAATGCTTACTTGATACCAAAGAGCGCCAGACTATGAGACAGGAGCCCTGTGTTCTAGTTCCTGGTCCATTTATTGGAGGCCTACAGGACCTGTGGCCTGCCAAAAGATAACAGGCAGCTTGCAAAGACTGCGGGCTACCTGAAATCCTTTAGCATCCTGAGGGTTGGTTGTGCAGACCTGCTTTATTGTTTGATTATGTTGTTGTTGAGTTGTTTTTCAGTCACGTCAGACTCTTTGTCATGCCATTTTGTGTTTTCTTGGCAAAGATACCATAGTGGCTTGCCATTTCCTTCTTTAACTCATTTTACAGAGGAAGAAACTGAAATAGACAATGTTAAGTGACTTGCCCAGGGTCACACAGTAAGTGTCTTAGGCCAGATTTGAAATTGGGGAAAATGACTCTTTCTGACTTTAGGCTGGGCACATATCCATTGTACCACCTTGATGCCTTGAACAAATTACCTAAACTCACTAAACTGTAGTTTTCTCCTCTGTAAAATTGGGATCATAACTTCTCTTAACTACCTTACAGTGTCATTGTGAAATTGGGATGAGAGTGAAGAAATGAAAGTATTTTACAAAATGCTCAAAATTAAAACACTGCATCTATAAATAGGTAAAGCAATTAACACAGTGCCTGGCACGTATTTGGTCCTTAACATTTTTTTTTAATTTCCTGTTGGGTAAAACATTGCTATTGATACAGAGACATTTAGGTCTCTGTATGTATTGATAGATTGATAGATAGACAGAGAGATAATGAAAGAACAGGGTGTCCCTTAAGTCTGGACACATAGGAAATCTTATTAAATATGCATATTAATTTCTTGAAGATATACATAATTAGAGGTGGCTGTGTGGCACAGTGAATAGAGCACTGGCCCTGGAGTCAGGAGGACCTGAGTTCAAATCCAGGTTCAGACACTCAGCACTTACTAGCCATGTGACCTTGGGCAAGTCACTTAACCCCAACTGCCCTTCCTTCCCCCCTCCAAGTAGCAAAAAAACACAAACAAACAAACAAAAAAACCCATAGTTAATGAGATTTCCTATGTGTCCAGACATTAGGGATAACCTTTATACAAATTTACCAGTCCCCACCTGATCTCTGTTATCTTTTTAGGATTGATTAAGACCATAGCATCATAGAGTTAGAGCTAGAAGGGTCCTCTAAGGTCATCTGGTCTAAACTTTTCTTTTTACAATTGGGAAAACTGAAATCCATACAGATTAAGTGATTTACCCAAGGTCATCTGTGCATTGTCTGAGGAAGAATTTGGACTCATGTCCTCTAACATGGCAATATTCCCATGTCCTATGACTTCTCCTATTCCCAAATCAATACTCTTTCCATTATGTCAGTTAATGTAATTTTCTTGAAGGAAAAGGATGTTTTGCATTAGTTAGGAATGTAAATTTTTTTAAAGTACATAACTCTGGTTTATCTCTGAAATGTACCTTGTTCTTTCAAATAACTGCATTCTGGTTAGGCTACATTTCTCCAACCAGACCCAAACTGTAACTGGTTAGCTCATTGCTGATTGAATCCAAGTTGTGGTTTTAAGATCCCCTCAAAGATACCTAACTTATTCATATTTTTCACAAGCAGAATCTTGCTGGAGAATATGAATGGAGCAAAACATAGGTACCATCGGTACATAATAAAAATAATACTAAATTCAGTGTCAGGGTGACAAACACCCTAGTAAGTTTCATATTTTTTAAAAAGTTTAAGTTTTTGATATCTTTTATTTTTGTATCATCTTCATTTTTGGATGGCTAGCTCTTGTAATGAAGAATTAAAAGGGAAAAGAAGGAAAAAAGCGACTTAGCAGAACTGACTCACATATCAACTGAGCCTGACAATCTAAGCAAAATTCCAAACCCACAGCCCCCCGCCCCCATCTCTTCAAAGAAGGGAGGGAGCTACACATTTTCTCATCTCTTCTTTGGTTACCATAATTACACAGGATCTGATTTTTTTATTTGGTTGTTCTTTCTATTTACATCACTGAAGCAGTGGGGATTATTCAACTTGCTTCACTCTTCATCATAGGCGCTAAGTTTTCCCTTGCCTCCACAAATTCTCCATCTTTTTTCTTGCAGAGCACCAATATTTCATCACATGCATGGACTTCCTTTTGTCTGGCCAAGCCCCAGGTGATGGTCATCTCTTGTTTAAAGAAAAAAAATTCATCTTTGTGTATGAGGTCTTGTGGTCTAGTGGAAAGGGCAAAGAACTAGGATAAGGAAACTGTGGGTCTAGCACTGACTTTGTATAATGTGCAAAAAGTCACTGAACTCTATGGGCCTTCATTTCATCCTCTATAAAGTTGGAAACATGACATCTGCTTTATGGTTGTAAGCATCTTATAAGATGTTTGATGTGAAAGTGCTTTACAAAAATATAAAAGGTATTACAAAAAATACAATGCAAAGAACAGTCTCATGGAAGCTTAGAAATGAAAGACACTGAATGTCGTCTTGACCCCCATCTTATCCAGAAATGTCACATCTGGCAGAGCGTTGAATAATCTCTGCACTTCATTCTACCTATGAACAGCTATAATTGTTAGAAAGGTCTTTCTATGATTGAACAAAAAATGTTTTTACATGTAATTTTCCCTCACTGATAGTGTTTCTGTGCTCTGGAGTCACACTAATGAAGTTGACTCATTCTTTTATCATCCTTCAGATTTTGAAAATAGTTATCATGTAGGCAGCTAGATGGCCCAGAGGATAGAACTCCAGAACATGAGTGAGGAAGACTTATTTTATGAGTTCAAATGTGGCTTCAGAAACTTACTAGTTGTGTGATCCTCAACAAGTTATTTAATCCTGTTTGCCTCATTTTCCTCATCTGTAAAATGAGTTGGAAAAGGAAATGGCAAACTACTCCAGTATCTTGGCCAAGAAAACACCAAATGGGATCATGAAGAATCAGATATAACTGAAATCACTGAACAGCCACAATGACAATCATGCCTCCCCTTAGACTTCTCCAACCTAAACAGCTTTCATTCCTTTCCCTACTTTTCATAAGCATGGTTTTCATAGCAGTGACATAGCTACTCTTCTCTAGACACGTTGGCTGTCAATATATTTGATTTGTGGTAGCCTGTACTGAACACAGTGCTTCAAATGTGGTCTGAGCAGTACAGGATACAGCTACACTATTAACTCCCTCAACATGGGTCCAATGCTTCTATTAATGTAACTTGATTGAATGACCTAATTTAAGTATTTGGATGGGGGTGGTGCAAGGGAATCCATTTAAAATTAAACTTAACAGACCTCTGTAAACTTTGCTAATTCACTATTTCTCTTGGGCTCTCAGTTTCAGTGTCTGTTAAATGAGGGTTAGATTAAATGTGCTGTAAGGTCTATGCCAATACTATCTTTCTGTTACTCAGTGTAGTCCTGGTTGGAGATGGCTATCATTACATTAATTAAAAGACTGGGAAATTATTCTTTTTACTTTATCATATACTTTTAGAAGGACCTAAAGCAAATTACTTTGCTCTGGTAACTCCCTTGTAATCCTTTTGTAATAGGAAACGAGAACTACTCCCTGGCCATTTTATGGGAATGTTTGAAAAGATGATTGAAATGACATGGGTGGCATATTTTGAGAATTTGTATTCATTGATCAAAATGAGTTTTCTCTCTTCCAATTTGACTTCTCAGCATTTCCTGGTTTTGGTTGTCCTGACACAGCTTTCAAAGGAATTGGCATACTTTGGTGAAATGTATCCAATTGTTAAATGATATCAAAGATCATCTTTGATTTGATTTTTGGTTTAGTCTGATGTCTTGAAGGTAGCAAGGTGGCACAGTGGATAGAATGCCAGGCCTGGAGTCAGGAAGACTGATCTTCCTGAGTTCAAATCCAGCCTCAGACACTAGCTATGTGACCCCAGAGAAGTCACTTAACCCTGTTTGTCTCAGTTCCCCATCTGTAAAAGGAGCTGGAGAAGGAAATGGCAAATCATTCTAGTATCTTTGCCAAGAAAACCCCAAATGGGGTCATGAAGAGTCAGACATGACTGAAACAACAGAACAACAGTGACAACAATGCCTTAAAGCAAAGAAGTTGCTAAGAGTTTTCAAGAGGTCTTATTTTTCTGTATTTTAAAATATTATTTAGCGAAATTTGTTTCATGAGTGGTAAGACCTATAAATCAATCAGCAAACATTTATTAAGTGTTTTCTACATGCTGGAAAAGGAAATGGCAAAAAACTCCAGTATCTCTCCCAAGAAAACCCATGCATGATATTGGTATGCTAGGGTCCACAGAGTCACAGAGTCAAACATTACTGAATGATTGAACAACAGGAAAGACATTGTGTGCTAAGGATACAGAAAGCAAAATTAAATAGTCCCTGTCCTCAAGAGGCTTACATTCAATGTGTAGAAAGATAATAAATGTAATATATTATAAAGTAAATGCTAGGAAAATAAATATAATATCCAGGACAGGTCTTATGCAGCAGGTAGTAGATAATCGAAGCCTTGAAGGAAAGTAGGGATTCTAAAATATGGAGGTGAGGAAGGGATGCTTTTTTAAGCATGGAGGCAAGCCTGCACAATGGGAGGTGTGATGTCAGGGAGAGGGAACAGCCAATAACACATATGAAAGTGTTGAGAAGTATAGTACAAAAATCACTAGAAAATACAAAATGTTGAGGCTTGTTTGCAATCTTTTTGGGTTTTCTCACAGTCATAAGTATCGAATTAGAATTGGGAATGTTAAGTGAAAGCTCTTTGGGTAGGGAAGAACAAAGGGATGTATTTGAAATGAAGCTTTATAAAAATAACAGATTTCAACAAATTTTTTTTTGAAAGAAGTACAAACACTAGGAAGGAATAATCCATCTTCCCTCTTGACTTACCTGCCACCTGCATGACTGGGCAAATCACTTAAATCCCTGCCTTCAGTTTCCTATCTATTAAATCTATAAGTTGGACCAGGCTTCTGAGGTCCCTTCTAGGGCTAGCTATACGAATCTATGGGAAGTGTGGTCTTAGTGCCAGAATATGGCAGAATGTTCTCCTCTATATAATTGGGCCATGTCATTTTGAAGAGGCTCTACCTCTTTGTGTTCCCTGGATGAAAGGGAAGGCAAACTCACTTAGCAATGGTGATTCTGCCCTCAAGTAGCTGATCTGCCTTAGCTCTACCAAGGAAGACTTTTGTCTTCTTAAAGCATTAAGCTTACCCTAAATCACAGTATGCAGCGCAACTTCCTCAGGCTGTAGATTTAATCATTTATATGTTACTTGAAATTTTCCAAAGTACCTTTTTCACCAATAACCCTTTGAGGTAATAGTGCAAGAATTATTGCCCCCATTTTGCAGATAAGTAAAATAAGATTCCTAAAGGTTAAGTGACATACCTAATGTTCTGTTCATAAAGTTAGTAAATACTCGGAAGTAAATCTTGAACCCAGGTTTTCTGACTTCAGTCCAGAGCTGAGTTAAAATCTATCCTCAGAGACTTGCTAGTTGTATGACCTTGAGTGATTCATTTAACCTTTGTCTGATGTAGTTTTGCTTAACCATAAAATGAGGATAATAATAGCACCTGCCTCCCAGGGTTGTCCTGAGGACCAAATGAAAGATGAGTTGCAAAGCACTTAACCCAGTGCCTGGCATATAGTAAGTGCTTAATAAATGCTGATTCCCTTCCATCTTTCCCCACTAGTTTGTCACCCCCCATCCACATGCTATTACCGTAGCACGGTCTGACATCTATCCCAATGAACATGCAACCAATTTCTGAAGGTGGGTTATCTTCCCTACAAAGGCACCTTTTCATATAAGGGAAGACTAGAAGTGAGTGTCATTGGACCAAGGATCTACAGGGGTCTGCAGTGCCTAGTGATGCTGGTCTCCCTAAGAGGAAAATCTGGTGCATTTTCTTCTGAGGGACAAGGAGTAGAGAGAGCAATAGCTCAGCTATTTCTCTTGTTTGTTAGAGGGAAGGGCTGGATGATTTTAATGCTATTAGGGTGGAAGAACCTTGAATCCCAAGTTTCAAAACTCTCCAAACTTTCAAACGAGAAGTTTTGAATTCAAACAACCCTTGGTAATGCATCTCTGCTGCTGCTTCTTGCTTTTTTTCTGCTTCTTACTCTTGTTTGAGTTCTTGTTCTTGTTCTGGCCCTGGTTCTTGTCCTCTTCCTCCTCTTTTTCCTCTTCCTCTCTTCCTCTTCTTCTTCTTCCTCTTTCTTGTCTCATCTTCTTGCCCTCCCTCTTCTCCTCTCCCTCCTCTTTTTCCTCTTTTCCCTCTTCCTCTCTCTCTCCTCCTTTTCTTCCTCTTTCTTGTCTCATCTTCTTCCCCTTCCTCTCCCTCTTCTTCTTGTTCTTCCCCCTCTTTCCCCTTCTCTTCTTGTTGTTCATCTTCCTCTTCTACCTCCTCTTCCTCCTTTTACCTTTTCTTCCTCTATCTACTCCTCCTTTTTCTTTTTTCTTTCTTCTCTCTTCTCTTCATCTTCATCTTGTTCTTAAGTTTTCTCCACTCCTCTTCCTTTCTTCACTGCTTATCTTCCTCCTTCATCTTTGTCTTCTTCGTCTTTATGTTTAAAGAATGCTTAGAAAACTACATAAAAACAAAGCCTGTTGCACACCAAGAAACACGGTGAAACATTGTCTTGATGAGCTAAACACACATAGATGCCCATGCCCATGCCTTCCCTCACTCCCACCTCAAATTCAGAAAGAGGCAAAATAAATTCCTTCCAAGTACAGGGTAGCTTTAAATACAGAGGGGAAACATTCAGTGTAATTAACTTGGGCTTTTGTTGAACCTATAATGTTTAAAATTGAGATGTTTAAAAGAATTGACTTAGGATGAATTTCCATGTCCTCCATTTCCTTGCTACCAAATGAAAACAGGAATTACTGTGCTTTCTCATTATCTCCTAGAGTCCCGTCACATTGATTGCAACCAATGAAAATCAAGGAGAGGAGTTTTGGCTTGATTGGTCAAAGTTCATGACAGGCAAAAATACTATGTATGGTTTCTACGTTTCCATTATGTTGTCATTAGAAATATGCAGAGACTTGTAAATCCCACATCTAAACCCATTTCACAGTAATTCACATCTTTGTATGTTAAAAGCATAGTGGTATTGTGGTTTTAACCCAGCAAATCATGCATTTCAGTATATTTCCCTTTCTTCCTTTGAACAGAATACAATCTTCTATAATGAGGTTTTGGAGCAAGATCAGCACGTTGCCTCAGAAGCCCTGTCCAAAGCCTTCTTTCATGAATGGGTTCACATTTTGAAAGTATGTGAAAGATGTTGCTATAAAATATTGAAGAAGGAAAACTGAGGGTAAGGTGAGTTCATTAAATGCTGAAGTAATACAAGAAACAGCAAAGTGTCAAAGAAACTGGATATCCCAAAGCTGTTAAAATGGGTGAAGAGGTAGGGGCTTGGCTGGCATGAAGTTAGCATCAAAGTTGGGAAAGAGAGAAGTCTTTACTAGTGAAAGAAGTATGAGGTACATTTTGATAGCTAGGCTGATAGAACTGATCTTTTGCATCTAGAACTGTAGAAATCTCAAGGTCAGTGGTATAATTCTACCTTGAAAGATATCATTTTTAAAGGTATTGTGGTTTAATGGAAAATATACTGAACTACTCATTAAAAGACTTGTCCCATCCCTGGCCTTTATTAGATGCATAACCTTGGGTAGATTATTGAAGATCTCTGGACCCTGGTTTTTTCATCTGTAAAATGAAGATGCTGAGATAAATAATATCTCAGCTTCCTTCAAGCATTAATGACAAAGGTTAGGGAAAAAAGTTTTCAGAAAATAGCGTATCTTGAAAGCAATGTCTAAAAATTTAACCAGTAGGAAATATCACACACACACAGTTTCATTCCAGTTTAGACTTGGAATTCACTAAGATATAAAACATTTGTGTATCATCTACATAATTAATCAACACTTCTATAGAATGAGTATTTGTTAACTGAAAACTAAGTTCTGGATTGTGATATTACATCATGAACAGATTATCATGGTATGCCATAAGGCCACTTTCCTGATTCCCAAATTAATAATAAATTTCCTGTAACACCCTCTCTAGGACAGTGAGGTAGTACAGGGAAGCTAGGTGGCACAATGGATAGAGTTCTGGGTCTGGAGTCCTGATTGAAAACAATTGAACAACAACAGCTTTGCTGTATATACTTCCCCACTTCCCACTTGCACTGGCAAGTGTAATGGGAATGGGAATTTGAAGATCTTCCCTGCCCCTTAATAAGCCTGGGGGAATTTGAAGAGCTTCCTTGCTTTGAAAATAAACTCTGCCCCCTAATAGGATGAATGTCATCACATGGAGCCTGTGGTGGGAGGAGTTTGCTGAAGGATGGAGCAGAGCCCATAGGAAGCTGGGAGTCAGAGCTAGCTAGACTGGGGGAGAGAGAGAGGATACTCAGGCAAGGAGTCAGGCTCCTGAGTAAAAGTTGTTTTTTTGATACCTGCTGTGACAGTTAGGCTTATTTTGTTTGTAGGAAGACTAAAGGATGCTGTGACTCACTGTGCTGTTGTGGCTTATTAACTTCTTTGCTTCCATGATGGAATCGACTTACTAGTTTGGGGATTTTGTTTTCTGGTGTCAGAATAAGTGTTTTGCTTTTGTCTTCCATGTGGAGAGTTTGTTATATTTTGTGTTTGTGAAATTATTTTTATATTATTTTATTAAAATATTTTATATTATATTTTGTGTTTGTGAAAATATTTATAGTCATGGTCCATGCTGTAAATATTGCACTGGTGCTATAGCAAGCCAAGTCCCCTAAGGGCAGTAATTACTTATCTCAATGTACTGAGTAACCCTCAGATGCTAGAGAATTCTATTACTGCCATTCCTGAGCCCCTATCTGGTGTATCCCACATTGATTATGTATAAAACAGCTTTAATTATCTTTTTAAAAAGGTATTTATAAATATGGTACAATAAGAAAATTGGTACAAACATCATCCTTCCAATGTCTTGTCTTTCACATGAATATACAAATGTATGGGGATAGTGGACTCATATTTAGAATATAATGTTAGTAAGGTACATGTATGCAATATGCATTTATAGGGGTAAACTTACAATTTCTTATTACTGGAAGTTCTTTTTTCATTCCTTCATCATTCTTTTATGGTTCAAAGGTTCACAAGTTGCTTTCTTGAATGACTATCTATGTAGCCATTTGTGTCAGTATTTGCCCTCATTGGTTTTATCTCTAACTAATCTAGTGTCTTTATTGATAGAGTCAATAGAGGAGGTGGGGTAACACTCCCTCTGGACTCACATTCTCCCTGCACTCACTTGCTGACCTCTGGTACAGCCACAATAATATGCTTTCCTAGGAGCTCCTAAACTTGGAAGTTCCCCAAACTTGACTGTTTCATTTCTGGACTCTGTATTTCCAAAAAGATGAATGGTTCTGTTATACATATATCTGAGAGATGGAGTGGTCTAGAGCAAGGTCTAATTTTTTTCACCTAACACATTTTTTTTTGTATGGCATTATCTACTTTCATTCAATGAACTCAAGCACTTCATTTCTCCTGAATTAATTCCTTATTTGCACCTGAATTCAATAGCAAAATTTGGGTTTTCTACATTTACATTAATTGGACTAGAGATACAAATCCTCACTCATACTCTAGCGTGAACTTAACTCTTCACTATCTCTCACTTCCCATATTCAATCTATTAACAAAATCTGTCTATTTCACTTCAATGATATCTTTTGAATATGCCCCCTTCTTGCCTCTGACACTGCCATCACTCTAGTACAGGCTCTCATCACCTCATGAACTGATTATTGTGATAGCCTGTTAGTGGTTCTCCCTGCCTCAGGTCTCTCTTCACTCCAGTCCATTCTCCATTCAGCCACTAAAGTGATTTCCTCAATTGTAGGTACTCCCTTACCTTCTTACACACATACACTCTCAATAAACTTCAGTGACTCCTTGTTACCTCCAGCACGAAATATAAAATGTTCTGTTTGACTTTCAAAGCCATTCATAGTCTAGCTCCATTTTGCTTTTCCAATCTTTTTATATCTTAGACCCTGACACACAGTCTTTGATCTAGAGACACTGGCCTCCTGTTTATCAAATGAACAAGAAACTCCATCTCTTGGCTTTGAGCATTTTCTCTGGCTGACCCCCACACTTAGAATGCTCTCCCTCTTTATCTCTGGTTATTGACTTCCTTAAAGTTCCAGTTAAAATCCCACCTTCTGCAGGAAGCCTTCCCTACCCACTCTTAATTCTAGTGCCTTTCCTCTGTTAATTATTGCTTTGTATAGATTTGTTTTTGTGTTGTCTCTCATATAATTGTAAGCTCCTGGAGGGCAGGGGCTTTTTTGTATCCTCAGTGATTAGTATAGTGCCTGGCAAATAGTAGACACTCAATAAATGTTTATTTGTTGATTGATTTTATTTATGCCTATATGCATATATATTGTCTCTCCCAAAAGAACATAAGCTCTTTGATGGAAGGGACCTTTATTTTTGTCTTTATATTCCCTGTACATAATCTAATGCTTGACTTTCAATAAGTACTTGTTGGTTGATTGATTGGCATGCTATAACATGTTGGGGCACAGTATTTTGAACAAATAAGTTGAAACATAAAGAGTTACATTTTTATGAATTTCTGTGACAGAAAAGTATAGACACATTTGTATATATATATATATGTATAATATACATATATATAAACAACATTGTAAATGTTTCAATTTTCAAATATTGCTTCAAAACCCATGTATATGCCAAATCACAGAAGATATTACGTTAAATTACAATGCCAAGGAAAGCAAAGAATAGAAATTTCTTCATGTGCGAAAGGGGGATAATATGCATACTGCCTCCCTCATGAGTTTATTTTGACACAAAGTGCTTCACATACTTAGGCACCCCATGTAAATCTGAGCAATTATGACCATCACTTTGGTCTGGACCTGTGATTTCACTATTGTAGGGAATTCCCAGTGTGGGAATTCCATCTACTAGTTCAAACCAGCAACTCATTTGTGATATAATTTTAGAGAATGTTGTCATTACTGCTTTACTTTTGTAGAATAAAAATCACTTGTGGAATCCTACCTTCCACAGATGATGGTCCAGACCATTAAATACAAATCATGGCTACCATTTTATTCTTGAAGCCCATGTACGTGTACATGCTTACTTTGAGAGAAAGGCTATATTCAATAAATAGAAATCTTGTATGAATAAAAATATGACACTTATGTAAATATAATGTAAACCAAAGACATTTTTGCACCGATGCTAAGTTTTGGGAATCACATAAAATAACATAGTATCCTCAAATAAGAGAACTTGAATTTAGAAGGAAACTTAGAAGCTATCTCGTCCAACCTTGTCAGTCTCCTAGACCCACTCCCATTCAATCTAGTTAGTTTCTAGCACATTGGTCTGAGAAAACTGGAAAGCACTGAAATGTAAGACATGTAAAAAGTCAGATCCATACCTGAACCTACACGTCCCCAACTCTAGTTTATATGTAGATGTACATGCCATCTCTGTGGACAAATACTCTTTCATGTGTCTTTATGAGAAGCAACAGTGACACACAGTGGTTGATTGAGTCAATCAAACATGTTCTCCCTCCAGATATCCCAGGAGGTATAGCAGATATCTCTCCGACTTTCTTTCTTTGGAAAGTTTGGTTGTCTTGTTAATTCAGGCAGGTATTAACTACCCAATATATTCAGCATACCCCTCATTGTAAGCTGTCAGGTGGTGACATAACATCACATAACGTGACGCTACATGATACATAATGCCTGAATTGAAAAAAAAATAAAAAAAATCCCAGACACTTCTTTCAGTGAAATAGTAGGTAGCTAATCTGAATATTTGGGGTAATTGGCTCGAGGAAGAGAGAGGCATCATTATTTCAGGCTCCCCAGTGAGCGTTAATTAGCCATATTGCTTCATTGTTTGACAAAGAGAGCGCTGCTAGTAGTGTTAAATCTATAATGACACATTGGCTTTGGGAGCATAGGTATTTTAAACTACCTTGACTGACTGACACAGAGGTAATTCTATTCAGAGTTGAGCAAGGAACTCAGAGTTCTCTCTTTTCAGAGGTGTACAAATTCACCTGTAAAGATAACCATGAGGTTTTCTTTCTTTATTCCTATCCCTAACTCAACTGGCCCTCTACCTAGGGGGGAAAGAAAAGGGAAAACAAAGGCATCAGCATCATCTATAGCCTAGCCTGTGGACTCCCTGGGCTTCTCAAACAATAAATCTTCTTTATGAAGCATTGGACCCCATAGGAACAGCTATGATTGTCCTTATAAGTTGCAGATGTCCCATGACATCAAGAGAGGGCCTTCTACATACCTGCGGACCACCTAAATCAATGTTGGCAGTACTAGGATGCTGGGTAAAAGGCCACAAAGAGCAAATTTTGTAGTGAATAATAGTGTATGATATTTTAGTTGAAACTTTAATAATAGTAACAGGAAAAGGGAGACTGACACCACTTTAGTTAAGGAATATACTGGACTTCTCAGAGGAAGATAATGGTTCAGATCCACCATGAGTACCTATGTAGTTTGACTATTTTCTCAGGAAGATCATTGGAGTTTCCCTTCATCCACTCATATGTTCACACCATGTCCCCCAAGTGATTGAGAACATGAATCTGTCAATGGTTGGTCTAAGAGTGTCAAGAAGAGAGAGAGAGAGAGAGAGAGAGAGAGAGAGAGAGAGAGAGAGAGAGAGAGAGAGAGAGAGAGAGAAAGTACAAAGACAGGAAAAAGCAGGGTAGTTTTGTTAGTACTCTATTAAATTAGCATCAGAGATCTAGAAGGACTTCAAAGGGTATTCTGTCCAATCTCTTCATTTTACAGATAAGGAAACTGAAGCATAATTTAACTTGTCCAAAGTCAAATAGGTAGCAAGTATGAGTGAGAGAATTTCAGCCCATGCCTTTTGCCTAGAACGCCACTGTTATCCCCCTACTTTACCATTCACCCTTCCATTTAATATATATTTTAGAAATCCTCCATGTAAAAAAAGTTCAGTTTCACATAAAATTTTCTGTTCTGCCCCTTGTTTATTAAAATGTTCCTATTTGTTGATGTTTAAGTTCATAATAAAAAGACCTTTAATAAAAAAAGATTGAATGACAGACTAATTAGAATTTGTTGAGTTCCCTGAAGAATCCTTCGCATTCTACTATTTGTATTTCAAACATTATATTAATTCTGTGATAGAGGGATAAAAAATTCCTCCCTAGTACAGGTGATGAAGGGAAACTCCCTTTGTATTCTAGTCTATAAGGAAGTAATAATAAAACAATACAGGTAAACTTGTCAGAACTTCCTGGACTGGATTTACAAAAGCTTAACCTTTGATATCAGATCAAATTGAGTATGTAGGTGAGACAAGAGATATGGAAATATGAGTCAAATAAATATGTATTAGAGAAGGAAAGAGTTTAAGAACTCAAAAGAGACTAGGAATGTTCTGTTATTCAGTGTAGATTAAAGAAATTCGGTAGGTATCCAAGTGACACAGTAGATAGAATCAGGAAGACCTGAGTTCAAATCCAGCCCCAGATCCTTACTAGCTATGTGACCCTGGGAAAGTCACTTAACCCTATTTGCCTCAGTTTCCTCATCTGTAAAATGAGCTGGAGAAGGAAATGGCAAACCACTCGCGTCTTTGCCAAGAAAACCCCAAATGGGGCCACAAAGAGTTGGACATGACTGAAATGACTGACCAACAACATCTAAGAATGGGTTGCCAATCCTCCAAGGGAGGTCATATTAAAATTTCAAAAGCATCCTGAATTTTTGGCTGCTGGTCTTACACAACATTCAACACTGGAACAACTTTTTTTAAATCAAAATCTACTTCCTTAGTAGCCACCTTTCTGTAAGAACTTTCCTAGCACTTGACACTATGTTTTTTTTGCTTTTTTTTTTTTTTTTGGAGGGCAATTGGGGTTAAGTAACCTGCCCAAGGTCACACGGCTAGGTTTTTGTTTGTGTGTGCCTTAAGTGTCTGAGGCCGGATCTGAACTCAGGTCCTTCTGACTCCAAGGCGAGTGCTCTACTCACTGCGCCACCTAGCCGCCCCAGCACCTGACACTATTAACTATCCTTCTTTCTTAATGCCTCTCTTGCCAATTTTTTCAAGAAGTTACTCTCTCCTACTTTGCCTCCCACCTATTAGGGTGCTCTTTCTATAGTTCTCAATAGTTATAGTAGTAATCTCCTTTTACTGATAAGTAAACTGAAGCTTAGAATAGTTAAGTAGATTGCCTAGGGTCACATAAGTAGTGAGTGACAGAGTTGAGACTCAAATCCAAGTCCCATGACACCATGTTCAATGTTCCAAGGTGAGGATTCTTTCCATTGCATCGTGTACATATTTAAGCATGAATAATCCATTACTGAAATTTCAGGATTATTTTTACCTGTGAGATTTTAAGGTAAGGGTATGAGCTTCAAAAGTGGTGAAACCATTCATCAATGCTGCTAGGTCTCCCCAGTCTTTTGAACTTAATGTAACACACTCGGTACAGAAGAAAACTCCTCTATCTTTCTGATTCTTAGAGAATCTTAAGAGAGTTAAAGCATATCTTTTGGAATTGTAAATGGCCTTCAGAAGACTATTTCCAGTTGAGGTCCCAAAATCTTTGACTTGATATTACAAATGATCTTCCATAGCATGGAGTGTATAGAAAATTCTCCCTCAATTGGACAAAATCAAATTGGGTTAACAAGTATTTATTAAACACACGTGCCAGACCTGTACTAAGCACTGGGCACAAAGGAAGACAAAAACATGGTCCCTGCTTTCAACAAGAGGGGGTCTAACGGGGGAGAAACCATGCAAACATCTATGTATGAAAGAGACACATACAAGGCAAAGGTAATCCAGGAGGGAATTCACTGAGATTGAGGAGGACTGAGAAAGAATTCTTGCTAGAGCTTTTGGTAGTTTCTTTTAGCTGAGACTTGAAAGAAGACAGGGAAGGCAGGAGGCAGAAATGAGAAGGGCAAGAGTTTTAGGCATGAAGGACAATCAGTGAAAATGCCAGGAGTTAACAGACCTAGTGTCACATATAAGGAACAGAACATCACCAATGCAATACCTATAGTGGCTGCTATAAATATACAGAAGTACTTCCAGGGTTGAATCACAAAATATAACAAACTCTCTTCCTCAGAGATGAAACTAAGATATTTATTCAGATACCAGAAAGCCAATTCCACCATGGGAACAAAGAAGTTTATACATATCACCAATGCTCCACCATCCCCAAGCCTTCCCTCCGTTAGGCCTCCCCACAAACAAGCTTCCCTAGGCAAAATTCTTCCCTCTCACTCATGCTAGCTACTCTGCATCAGCTCTCTCCCAGCTCTCCTTAGTTCTGCCTCATTCTCTTTTCCTGTTCCAACTTTCCTGTTTCACTTGTTTGGCAAGCTCCCCACACCATGGGCTGAGACACAAGCTGTGGGCTGGGCCAGAGCTTGAAGCAGGTCACACGGGCCAATTAAGGAACAGAGAAGATCTTCAAATTCCCTAATGTTACAAACAGCAAGGAGGTGAATGTCTCTGAATCACTATTTGGGTATGGGGGAGTAAAGTAGGAGAAAACTGGAAAGGTATTACAAATACCCTTCTTTTGGAGAAAATTCTTCCCAAAGATATACATTGACTGATCTGTAGGTATAGAATACACTGCATACCTTAAAACTTATAATTTTCTTTTGCTTGAATGGAAATATTAATGATAGTCTGAGACATGTTCACAACTCTTCAGTTTGCTAAGATGTTGCTGTTTATGGTGGTAACTAAGGAGCCTCTTCCAGGAGAATCATGGTAACTGGAGCATTCGTGGACATTCTGTACTTAGCTCTGATTGGTCTACCAAATAATTGGGAGGAGACATTTTTCCACTGACCAAGCAACCAAAACCGGTCAGTATCTTCTAAAAGGCCTGAGTCAGCATCAGCATTAACTTTGATGCATTCAAGTCTGAGAAAGTGAGATGATTCCTTTACTAAGGGCTTCCAGTAAAGGAACCATACTATAAGGGAAGGATGATGAGGGTTCCCTACTATTCCTAGGCTATATGACTGCCGAAAAATGGTCCTGGATCTTCTGCGTTCTTGTTTGTTCATTGCTGTTCTAGCTCCAGGGAGTCTAGTCTTTCCCATTAGATTATAAGCTCCTTGAGGACAGAGACTTTTTGCCTCTTTTGCTTCTCTGGTGGTTAGTAGGTATTTAGTACATCTTTATTGAATTGGATTGAATTGAATAGAGTGACTGAACTGGGCCAGGAATTTTAAGTCACAGGGATCTAAGAGTTCAGGAATCTAGATTGGGTATGGTAGCTAAGCCAGCGTCAAAGTCTTAAGAAAAATAGATCCAAGACTCCAACCCAGAAAAGTCTGACAAGGATTTTGCTTTTGAGTATAAACATAATGTGTCTAAGGTTCTGTAGGAACTGACTGTAAAAGCTAATGGACATTAAGTGGTAAGTAGAACTGAATTGCTTAGTCACTGGTCCTGTAAATAAATTGGGAGAATACAACTGATTGGGGTATTGAACTATGACTGATTATATTGTGAAAGTCAGTATTGTCATTCTGTGTTTTTGTCTTTTAGTTAATAAGAGAGGTCCAACTGATAGAATGCTTGATGACTTTGTTGTTGTTGTTGTTGTTAAATCTGTTGCCATGTGAAAAGAAATAGAACATAAGCTTTGGAGTCAGGAACGCTTGGGTACAAATCTTGCTTCTGACATGTACTAGCTGTGGGACTATGATATTTTATTTCATTTAACCTCTCATTGCCCCAAGAAACATTCTAAGATTTAAGTATTGGACAAATGGCTGATCTGCAATAATGGACAGCATTAATTACTGGGAGTTCCCTAACTCGAAAAAATCACAGCTCCATGCCCTCCCCCTCCAAAAGGAAAAAAAAGAAAATGTTACTAGAATGTTAACAGGAGATTATTCATGAAATTTTAAAATATTTTCTAAACCTTAAAGATTAAAATTTAACTTCTGAAAGGATACAGCCATTCTGAAAAGCAATTTGGAATTATTCACAAAAAGTTACTAAACAACGCATACTTTCTGATTCAATTAGAGCACTGCTAGGCCTATAACCAAAGGAGGTAAAAGATCATCTATCTACAAAAATATACGTAGAAGCTTTTTGTGGTGACAAAAAATTGGAAGCTAAAGGGTGCCCATCACTTGAGGAATGGATAAATAATGTTACATGAATGTGGTGGAATGCTATTGTGCTATAAGAAATGAGGGAATATATGATTTCATACATTCTTGTATGAGCTGATTCAGAGTGGAATGAGAGGAATCTCTATAATATAGAGATTCTATATACTATAATAACTATATTAAAATGAAGAATTTTGAAGAGTTTTATGAGCCACTGAAGAATGAAAAGAGTAGAACCAGGAGATCAGTATTTATACAAGTTCAACTATATTATAAAGACAAACAACTATGAAAACTTTTAAGAACAATGATCAATTCAGTGACCATTTGTGATTCCTAAGGACCTGTGCTGAAGTATACTATCTACCTTCTGACAGAAAGGTGTTGGACTCAGTCTGCAGAATGAGATACATATTTTGCATATGGCCAATGAAGGAATTTGTTTTTCTTGGTTATGCATATTTGTGGCAAGGAATTTCTCCCTTCCTCTCCCCTTCTCTCTTCTCCCCTCCCCTCCCTTTCCCTCCCTTCCACTTCCTTTCCCTCCCTTTCCCTTCCCTCCTCATTAAAAAAATGAGAAGTTGGGGAGATTCAAGTGTGAAATATAGGCACTTTCATGTGAAGTCACTGTAGTGTTAGTTTCACTTAATTGTTTTATTTTGCTATAAGAAAGCTTTCATGGGGTGAGGGTAATCTGGAAATATTTGTAAGATTAAAATAAAACATTTCAATTAAACTAAAAACCTTAGAGTGATCCACTTGTAATAGACCTTAGGTTGGATTCTATTGTTTGAAGCAGTTTCTCCACCTTTCCTCTTTATTACGCTCTTTCTCATTTCAACCTCCCTACACTATTATTTGCTCCAAGAAGGGAATTAATGCTAGGTATTGTAAAGCACTGAAAAAGATTTTCCAGTCTATGAATGGTAAGAGGTAATACAAACTCCATAAGAACTTAGGGACCAAGACCATCCCTTTCCCCATAGGAATATTTATAACCCTCAAAAAAACAAAGCAGACTGTTCACTTGAATGGGTAGGTTACTGATGACATCATGATCTTCAAGGAATAATCTGTCGATCTTCAGAAATGCTGTGCACTGAAATCTTCAGGCTTGATTAGTTTATTTCAAAGCAGAATGGGGAAAAAAAATCCCCTTTGCTTTGCAGCATATTGTTCCTAGGGGAACACATGTTTACATTTTGCTGAATTACACAAATCCACAGCAGTTATTGGTGAGCTAAAGATATATTAATATTGAACTGTAGGCAACCACATGTTGATAATAAGCCCATTTTGTGTCTTGGCTTATGGAAAAAGAATGTGGAAATGCCTTGTTCTCTATTTTTTTCCTCTGACAGTACTGATACACTGCCGCAGGCACTCTGAAAATAATAGCATGAGGTTAACTGACAATTGCAGGTGTATTTACACTGATATTCTGATATTAGCATGTTGCTTAAAAAAACCCACTGGTGATATAATACGCATCTAAATAAACTTTCTGCATCAGAGGAAAGTAGTAGGAATGATACAGAATGGTTCTATCAGTCATTTTAGGTACATGTTTTTATTGAATGCCTACTGTGTGCAAGGCAGCCTGGTAGGTCATATGATAAAAACAAAGCAGGGTAAAAATGCTCCCAGCTTCTAACTTCAGTCCCCAGGGAAGGAAAGGGTGGGGAAGGGAAGGGAAGTCTCTTGTACTGAGACACAGGGGAACCGGGCTCTAAAGTCCTAGTACTGCCACTAATGAGCTATGATTTTTGAGCAAATAGCTCAAGCAACCTCAGACCCAGGTTTTTTTTTTGTTTGTTTGTTTTTTGTTTTTTGCTTTTTGGAGGGCAATTGGGGTTAAGTAACTTGCCCAAGGTCACATGGCTAAGTTTTTGTTTGTGTGTGTTAAGTGTCTGATGCCGCATCCAAACTCAGGTCCTTCTGACTCCAGGGCTGGCACTCTACTCACTGAGCCACCTAGCCGCCCCATATTGGACCCAGGTTTTTCATCTATTAAATAGGGTATGGGGATGAGAATGGTAGACTAGAAAACTAGATTAAAGCTTCTTAACTTAGAGTTCATGAACTTAAAAAATATCTGATGACTTTATTTCAATATAATTGGTTTCTTTTGTAAATGTATATATTTTATTTAAAGAATAAAATAAAAGAACCACTGATTTGGATGCTGTGTAAAATTCATACTTGATCTGAAATTCTCTAATGTAGGTTAGGGAGATGAGGCACAAAGAGCATATTAAAAGAGATTTAATTCAGCTCAACAAATATTTTTAAGCTCTTATACTGTGCTAGTTTCTGAGGATCCAAGGACAAAAATGCAAATAAGTCTTTACCCTCAAGAAGCTTACACTCTACTGGAAGGGAACACCAATGCACACAGGTAGCTAAATAGAAATTTCATATGAAATCTATACAAAACATGTCTTAGAGAGTTAGGAAAGAGCTAGCTCTGGAATGGAGCTAAGGTGATGTTGAGGTGAGGAGGGAGAACATTTCAGGATTGAGGGACGGCCTCTGTAAAGACACCAAGTCAGTGGATTGAATGTCAGGGTTGAAGAGGAGATGAGAGTCACTAGATTTTAGTTTTGAGGTGGAAAATTGAAAAAGAAAAAAAGGTATCTTTAGAGATATTTCAAAACTACAAGAATTTGAGTCACCCTAAAGTATAACCCCTATAGTAATAGCCAAAATGAGATGCTCTTATGTGTAAGAGTGGGTGGAGGCAGTGGGGTGTGATGAAATGAGCTCAAAACAGGGAGACAGGATGGGCGGCTAGATGGTATAGTGAATAGAGCACTGGTCCTGGAGTCAGGAGGACCTGAGTTCAAATCTGGCCTCAGACACTTAACACTTACTAGCCATGTGACCTTGGTCACTTAACCCCAATTGCCCTGCCTTCCCTTCTCCAAAAAAAATACCAGGGAGATAGGAGATATGAGTTCTAGTCTAGAAGGATAGAGAGGGGAGAGAGAGGGGAGGGGGGATAGAGAAAGAGGGAGAGAGGACAGACAGAAACAGAGGAGGGAGGGAGGGAGGGAGGAAGGGAGAGAGAGAGAGAGAGAGAGAGAGAGAGAGAGAGAGAGAGAGAGAGAGAGAGAGAGAGAGAGAGAGAGAGAGAGAGAGAGTCTTTGAAGAGAAACAATCTCATTTCAAAAGGCTCATAGATGTGGATAAGCTTTAAAAAAATATTAGCCAACCACCTGATTACATAACCACCCACACATTTCAGAAGTCATCTTTTTATCCTGAGCAAAAACAATAAGCTAGAGAAGGCCATGGTATTGTGCAAATAGCAAAGTCAGAAAAACAAACTGCAGTTTGTCTTTATTTCTTATTACAGAGCTCAGCGTTTTTATGTTTCTTCATCAAGGAAAAAACCTCCTCCCCACACACACCCTCTGTGCTTTCTACTAGTGTTCACCTGCTACTCAATTAACACCCCATCAAACTCCACACTCACAGGGGGTTTATTGTCAGACCACGGCACTTGGAGCTCTTAACCCTCTATCTCACCTATATTACACATGGAGTTAAAAACAGTCTCCTGACTGTGCTTAGAAAACACGTCTTTTCATTCGGTGTTTGTGTAAGGTTTGCCTTGTGAGAGTTACCCTGGGTGTTCGTAAACTTAGAACTGTATCTCTGTGTGTCTGACATTTATTGCCTTCCATAGGACTGTAAAACACACTTTCTCCTTTAACTGCTTCTGCTGACATGGTATATAAAACAACCTTTAAATATTACCTATAAATTAATTAGCAGTTCTCAGTATTAAAGGGGATGGAGTAGTATTGGCTAACTCTGCCTGGGTTTATTTAGTAGTTTGTTTAGTTTTTTTTTTTTTTGCTGCAGTTTTGGGACTTTTCTATTTGAAAAAAATGATGCACACCTCCCCCCAAATCTAGACTTTCTGAAGAACTAGTTACAAACCCAATTTGGGTTCAAACATTGCCTTAGACACTTCCTAGTTGTGTGATATCAAGCAAATCAGTTACCTGTCTCAGCCTCGCTTCTCATCTATAAAACGGTGGTGGGAGGGGGTATATGGACTAGATGCTCATATATTTCTAAATCTATAATTTCATGATCCTTTTAGGGAAGTGTATTCTTGCCTAAATTTTAAGAATTATCGATTTTTATTATCTTTGTCAAGATGTTAATATTTTCCTAAGGATGGAAGGAAGTACTCCTTAGCTCTCCAGATACTAATTACCATGAGGATAAGGATATGGATTAGACCTATGATTTCATTGTATAGGAAATACCTAGGAAAGGAAACTTTATCTACCAAGGCAGGTTGACATCTTCTCTGCAAGTGATAGGTTCCTAGAGCACTATAAGATTAAATGACTTGTTCAGAGTCACACAACTAATATGTTTCAAAAGGAGGATTTGAACCTAGGACTTCCTGGCTTCAAAGATAGCTCTCTTGCCACTATAGCATCTTGTGGTACCAGATTTTAAATACCTCTTGACTCAGTAATTCTTCATTTGACAAAAACAATTTTTGAAAGCCCCATCGCTAGTCTGAAATTTGTTATAGAGTAATAATTCAACTTGTCATATTGTCCAGTAGAAATATTACTGGGAGGCATGCTTTCAGGTTCTGTGACTGTCCCTGGGTTTTCTAAAACAAAACTGCATTTGAGAAACTCCATTCCACATCAGTAGGTGGTGGAGGCTTTCTGTATCATGTCACCTTTAAGGAAATTATTCATGTTTCTTGCTGGGAGACAGAACCTTAAAAAACTCCTCCTTTTTCTTTTGTGATAGGGTATTACAAGTTTGTCAGTCTGTCTGTCTATCTATCTATCTGTCTGTTTATATGTATATATCTATATATACGTAGAGATAGATATAGACATTTCTTACCTTTTGAGCAAGACTAAGGCTCTGTCCAAGGAATTTGATATGATTGGTTCTGAAATAAACATATCTGGGAGCAAACGAGGAACAGAAAATAGCATGAGAAATAAAGATTTAAGTTCTCAATCTCTATATATCCACATCAATTTCTTAAAATAGTTCATGACTTGTAATGGTCACATGGGATTTTTTTTTCTTTGGCAGGGGCAAACATTTTCTTTTCAAAGCTGAATCTATAAATGAATTGCTTAGTTCATTGCATCCCCTTCCTCCTTTTTTTGGTAGACATATGGATCACAGAATTGTCAAATTTGAGCATTGGAAAGAATTTTAGCATTCATCTTGTCTAACCTCCACACAAAAGGAATTGCCATTATAATATTCCTGACAAGGAGTTTAACTAATCCTTTGGAAGGTAAAGGGACAGGCTTGAGAAGAGAAAACTTGATATATTAAATAATGTGTTCATGCTTTCCTCATGAGCCATTATGGTTATAGCTTAGTCCCTTAAATACCTCTTGACTCAGTAATTCTCCATTTGACAGTATTCCAAAAGTATTCCTTTAGCACAAACATATCTTCATGCGTGAGGAAGTAACTCTTTAGAGAATTAAAATGTTGATCCATCCTATCCTGTTAATTAATTAGAAGTAATTTTTAAGCATTGTATTTGGATTTGTCAAACAATATGCTAAACTAAGTGGACAGTAGGGTTACATATTACAATTGGTAACTCTTGTTTAATTTTCAATATGATTGGGAGACATCTTGATTGATTGCCATTTAGGGTGCATTTTACTTTGCTGAAGCAAAAGCAACTTTGAATTCAACAAACAAAAATAGTGATCTTATATTTTCTATACAAGTATTTCTCAAATGACCTTACAAGAAATTTTGAAACACTGATTTTTTAAAAATGAGCTTTATATTATTTGTTAATAGGCATTAAAACAAGAATTTTAGAAGATTTTGCTACACTGGTTCTGCCAAAGTCTTGCTTAACCTGAAGGCTTCTACCACTTTGAAAATAGTTTGAGAACCACAGCTCCTCTGTACTTCTCAGTCTAATTGTGTGACTGTGAAGAGGTCTACAAAATTTTTCTCTCTCTGTTCTCATTTTCTCATGAAGAACAATATTGACATATGTATAAAGCATTCTGCTAACGATTTTATAGAAATAATAACAATAGCAGTTATATAAAGCTCTAAATTTTGAAAAACACTGACCATATGTGACCTTATTTGATTCTCATCACAGCCCTGTGAGCCATGTCATTATTCTCTCTATATACATGAGGCTGGGAGAGGTTAAAGTAACTTGCCCAGAGTCACAAAGCTAGAATGTGCCGGAGGCTACCTACTCTGCCACCTACATGCCTGAGAAAGTAAATATTTTTGTTGTTTTTGTTGAATCATTTCAGTCTTGTCTGACTCTTTGTGACCCCATTTGGGGATTTCCTGGTAGAGATACTGGAGTCGTTTGCCATTTCCTTCTCCAGCTCACTTTACAGATGAGGAACTGAGGCAAACAGGGTTAAGTGACTTGCCCAGAGTCATACACCTAGTAAGTGTCTGAGGCCAGATTTGAACTCATGAGAATGAGTTTTCCTGATTCCAAGCCCAGTGCTCTATCAACTGTGCCATCCAGTTGTAAATTAAATATATGAGGCAGTAATTGCTAATGCATTTCTGGGGAACTTCTTTGGTTAAAATTGCTTGGGCCCCTTCTTTCCATGATTTTGAACTTATTCTCTTTAAAATATCTTGAAAAATAACCTCTGTGTGCCTTTAAAAGTACATTACTTCTAGTGAGAATTTCTTCTGTATGGATTACTTATTAAAAAAACCCAACTCCATTCATTCAAGGACAAAATACTTTAGCTTACATGGCATTGAAAGCCTTTTACCCTATAAAGATCAATTCAATCGAAAGAAAGAAAGCTGTCAATTGGGAGAAGATATTTACAATAAAGTGTAAGATCCAGGATATATCTGTATCTAACAAAAGTATATGTTTTTCCAAGACTGATAATTGCTCAAAGGATATGAACAAACTTTCCTTAAAACTATGAATAGTCATAGAGAAAACTGCCCCAAATTATTAACAATAAGAGGATGCAAATAAAAACTACTCTGAAGTTTTATCTCCTACCTATATACCTAGGTCTCTAACTCCTACCTAGATTTTGCTACAAAGGACAGGAATAGTTAGTGTTGAAAGGATTGTGTGAAAGACAGAAACACATACACTGATACTTGAACTGTGAATTGGGCAATCATCCAGAAAGCAAAGTGGAAGTTTTTATGAAATAGAATAAAATGTCTATACTCTTCAATTTAGAGATCCCACTTGTAGGCATATACCCTAATAAGGTCTTTGACAAAAACAAACATCCCAGCTACATCAATTAATCAACCAATAAATATTTATTAAGTGTCTACTAGGTGCTAGGCACTGTGTTAAGTACCAGAAATTTAAAAAAAGAGGCAAAAGATATTCCCTTCCCTCAAGGAGCTTAATGGGGCAGATAATATGTTAACAAACACATGCAAGGCAAGCTACATACAGAATAAAAAGGAAATAATTAACAGAAGGAAGGCATTGCTATTAAGAAGTCTTGGGAATCAACTTCACTGGCAGCATTTGTAGAAGCAAAGAACTGAGAAAAGGGGATGTCCCTTATTTGGAGAATAGCTGAACAAATTGCACTACAAAAATATACTCAATGTTACTTCTTGGTCAAAAATAAGATTAATATGCAAAATTTAGAGAAGACAGAGAAGCATTATATGAATGAAGATTTAAGTAAGCAGAAGCAGAAAAGCAATATACAGAATGACTAGAACAACATTAGTAGAAAGAACAACTAAAGCTGAATGCTATGTAATTATGATTACCAAGCTTGGCCCTAGGCAAGAAAATAGAAAATACACCCAAATCTCTTCTTCCTAGAAATGGGGGGCTATAGATATGGAATACTTGACATATAGTCAGGCTTAGTGGATATGTTGATTGGCTTTTCAGAACTCCTTTTTTGTTCTTTTCCTTTTTAATTCTTTGTTGCAAGGGATAGACTTCTGCCCAGGGAAGGGAAGGATAAATGTGGAAATTCTCTAATGATAGATTTTATTTTGACACAATAGCATTTCCCAACCAAAGCCTAAATGAAATCCCCCACAAACTATATTCTTGGGGAAAATAACCAATTGATTAATTATAGAGAGGACAGATGTGTCTTTACTTTGGTAATGAGTTACGAAATTGACCACTGTATTTTGACCTTATACTGATGTATTAATTGCTTATATTATTCTTTTGGTTCTTCTTTCTTCACTTTGCATCACTTTGTATAAGTTTTTCCATGTTTCTCTGCATTATTTGTGGTCTTCAGTGTAATGGCATAGGAATATTCCATTCCATTATTATATCTGAATGATTGAACTATTTGTTCAACAAATCTCTGAGTGCATATTTTGTTTCTACCTTGTATCACAAATAATGCTGCTATGAACATTTTAATACATATGTATCTTTTCTTACTGTCAATTATCTCACTGAAATATAATACCTGTGGTGGAGTTTCTGAGTCAAAGGATATAAACCAATATAGTAAGCTCTCTTGAAAAATTCCAAATTGTTTTCCAGCATTAATTAGCAACTTTGTACACAAGGAATTAATATGTTTCTATCCCATAGTACCTCCTACAATGAATTTTCTCATCATTTAGCATCTTTGTTGATTTGATGAATATGAAGTGTTGTTATAGGACTGTTTAATTTGCATTTCTCTGATTATTTGTGATTCCTGTGCATCTCAGGTGATTATTCGTGATTCTTTTAAAAACTGTATCCTTTAACCACTCAGTATTTTTTGTGTCAGACATTTCTTTGACAATTTTATAAAGCCAATGATTTCCTTTCCAGAATAATATTTTTAAATGTATAAAATAAGAGATATAGGGTTACAAAGAAAATTAATTATACTGAAATCACAATATGAAAAAAATAATAAATTTGCAGATTCCGGGTTAAAAACCCTGGTTTAAGGAAATTCCCTATAGAGCAGGCATTCTTTACTTAAGGACCATGAACTTTTTAATATATATATATATATTTTTTCCACTTTTTCCACCACTCACAATATCACTATAGATAGATAGATAGATAGCTATTTAAATATAATTAAGTTCCTTTTGTAATTCTATGGCTTTTAAAAATTATGCATTTAAAATACTTTGAGAAGATAGCTATTTACTTTATCAGACTACCAAATGGGTTCATGACTAAAAAAAAGTTAACATTTTCTGTAGGTTATCAATATTAATTATAAAAGGTTTTTCCTACCTCAGTGTTTACATTTTCTTCTGATTCCAGTCCCATTGTTTTTATTTGTGCAAACACTTTTTAGTTATGTTTAATTTAAATTGTCTTTTTTGCCTTTCATGATCCTTTCTCTCTCTTATCTGGTTTTTAATTCTTTTATCTATTTTTTAAGGATATAATCTTAACTTTCCTCTTTTTAAAATGGAATAACTTTTGTTCTTCACAAAGTTTTCCTCTGTGCCTCATTGTAACCCTGGGTTCTTAATAGCTATACTAATGGATCATAAATTCTGGTAGTTTCTATCATGAAAAATATTCTTTGAATCTGGTCCCAATTAATGACAAAACATACCTACTGAGGCTTGAGCTAGTTGAGGTTAATCAAGGTCATTCCTCAGCAGAATGACCGCAGTTTATGAATTCTTTGTCTACTACAGCCCATAAAGCAAAGTACAAAATGGACCTCAATCCTGTGCAACCTCCTGCTTCTATAGTGATATTGTCAGTGGTGGAAAAAGGAATGGAGAGTGAGAAGAATCACACAATTTTAGATCATTTAAAAAAAAAATTGTGATCCTGACCTAGTGAACAACAAGTGGACATAATCCTGGTATAGATGAATCATCAATCTTGATATTCTCACTCTTAAGGAAACCTAAAGAAAGAAATTGCAGCTAAATGGAAGGATATTTCCCAAAAGTAGTGGCAAAAAGGAATTGATTTTATTACACGCACAAAGACAGAATATATATGAGACATTTGATTATTACATGCTTTGCTCATGTTCAGTATTGCAAAAAGACCACCATGAAAATAATTTTAGTATATGTATCAATATGGTTGTATCAGATGAAGAATATTCTTGACCACAAATAAATTAGACCAGTTCAATGATACAGGCTCTGGGCTAGAAAGCAATGAAATCTTCATGGACAATAAAATACAGTGAAAAAGATTTTGCCAACTAAAGATTAAAAACGGATACTACTATTAGGTTAAAAGTGGCAATCCAGGAAAAAAACAAACTACCCTCGTCTACCTTGGCATTTATCAAGGCGATCAAGCACACTAGATGATAAAAGCATTCTTGCAGGGCAATGGAAATAATCTTTTTTTTTTTTTTAGATTTTTCTTTTTTGGAGGGGGGAAGGTAGGGCTCTTGGGGTTAAGTGATTTGGCCAAGGTCACATGGCCAGGTTGTGTGTGTGTGTGTGTGTGTGTGTGTGTGTGTGTGTGTGTGTGTGTGTGTGTGAAGTGTCTGGGGCAGGATTTGAACTCAGCTCCTCCTGACTCCAGGGCCAGTGCTCTATTCACTGTGCTACCTAGCCGCTCCAGGAATATTCTTTGACACTGGCAACCAATTGGATAGGATTTTATGCCTTAGGCAGCAAAAAACTCAAGGCAATTATGATCCTGAAAATGATCTCCCTACTCTCTTCAAAGAAAACCATCAAGACTGCATAAGTCAATTTCCTATCACAATTAAATAAATAAATACTATGAAGAACTTGATAAGATCCTCTCAATTAAATCAACTTCAACTTTGATATTTGGTGACCTGAATTCAAATCTGAGAAGGATCAAGATGCTGAGAAATAAAATAGAAAGCTTGGACCAGTAATAACATAATAGAAGAAAAAAAAGACTTACTGACTCTCCAGAAGTCTCATGTTTCTGTTACTAATATCTTCTGAAAAAAATGAATTGGTAGACACTAGAAATGGCAATAACAAATTAATGTCATAAAATTAAAACTGGTTATACCAGAAAAAAGATCTATCATTTCTCACTCAATCAGGAATGCCTATTGCCCATATTATAGAAAGCACTTGGGTACTCAATAGAATTTGTTCATCAATATGTATATCTGGGACAGAAAGTATGAAGGGACAATGAACTGGGCCCAGAATTAAAGAGCAAGCTAAATTCCCTCCAGGAAGTTGCAAAACTTCTTTATAGCAACTATCTCCCTAAAACAAAGACCTATCTCTCTGATATGAATTTTCTTTCAATATTGTTGCATGGTTGGAAGATATGGAATGCCGCTGCATCTGACATTAAAGAGAGGGAGATAGAGTATGAACAGGATGCAGATATGTAATAAATGAATTTTGAAGAAACTTGAATAAAGATGCCCATAATATTCTTTTCTTACAGAAAAAGAAAGTGGGTTGGTCGTATGGTGAAATTGAGGAGTGACAAATACAAAGCTTTAATGTTCCACTCATATTTTCATCATCTGTGGAAGAAGCAAGGAAGTTCTTTAGCATATTGCGTATTTTCTCTGCAGTGAAGTTTTGAAAAAAATTCGACATAAGTAGAATGAGTTAGGCAGTCGGATTGCGTCTCTGGAGGGAGTATCCAAATCGATGAGATTACATACAGATGCATATGAGTTATTTCCATTTTTGTATTGTATTTGAGATTTTTCATGACATATGGGATAACTTACTGATATAAACTTACTTCTACCAAACTACAGTTTTCACAACGTCTCTAGTCAAACAAATTTTGATAACTATTTAAATATAATTGGTTTCTTTGGTAATTCTATTTTTTTAATGTATGAGTTTAAAAAAACATTTTGAGAAGAGAACCATTCACTTTCTCAGACTACTTATTGCTTTGTGCACTTGAGCTATTGAAACAGTTGACTACCATGTATATTAGTTTCTGTTTCTCTTATAAATATAAAATCTCTTGCACTCATCTGGTTTTCTATATTTTTATACAGTTCAAATAATTTTTATGTTCACTGCTGTTAGTATAGTTTCATAGCAGTTAGGATAAACATTTTCCTTCCTACTTTTTATTATGTACCTTTATATTATTTATCTTTTACACCTCCAAAACAATTTTGTTATTATTTTGTATGATCCTATAAAGCAAAACTTTGACAACCTGATTAACACAAATTTGTATAATCACTTCGGAATTATTATCATTTATAGGGCATATCCACAGTTCAGCCATGAACACTGAATATCTCTCCAATTATTAAGGTCATATTTTATTTCTGTAAAAATTGCAATTGGCAATTGCATACTTTGCTGGTTTAATTCTCAATTATTTAATGCATTTTGTTATTAAATTTAAAGGAATTTCTCTTCCTATTTTTGCTCCTGGGTTTTTATTAGCTATATATAGAAAAGTTAATATTTTTTGTGGATTTATTTTATATCCCAGTAATTTATTTAAAGCAATTGTTTTAATTAGTTTTGGTTGATTTTTTAGAGGTCTGAAAAAAGAATTTGCTTGTTTTTCATTCTCTCAATTTCTATTTCTTGTCATATAGCTATAGGTTGCCTTTCTAGTACAATGTCTAGTAAAAGTAGAGACAGTAAATAACTTTCCTTTCTCATTGATGTTATTGAAAAACTTCAACTTTGTTAAATAATGATATGTTATGATTTTAGAAATTTTGATCCTAGTATACTAAGGAAAGGCATTTTTCTTCCCTTGATTCTCAGAATTCTAAATATAAATGAATATTTGTTGAGGGTATTTTCTGTGCTTATTCAGATGATTTGGTGTTTTAGTATTTATTTATGTGATTAATTATGCTTGTAGTCTTTCAAATGATTGAACCATACCTCTATTCCTATTAAAAGTCACTAACTTTTTGAACTATATTACCATAAACTCTGTGTACATATTTTTAAAAATATATTTTAAATAAATATTCTTGTGTGATAATTATAGTTTTCTTTCTCTGCTTTATTTATACCCAGTTTTGGTATCATAATCATATTTATCTTGGAAAAATGGTTTCCTTTATTTTTATGAAGAGGTTTTTCGGTTTGTTTTCTTAAATGTTTGATAGAATTTCTTTGTAAATCCATCCGGACAATTTTCTTTTTGGTCCGGGTAGACAGCATAGTAATAAGCTCAAGAAGTAAGGTAATTTATAGTTTGCATGATTTCTCTTTGTAAGACTGGGTTATTTTGGCTATTTTCATGTTTCATTACCCTGTGTATTTTATGTGTTTGAATAAATAATCACTCATTTCACTTAAGTTTTGTAAGCATATAATTATATAAAGTTACTGGTTATTTTTTTAATTTTTCATTATTATGAATTTCCTGTTCCTGTTTTTGCCATTTGGTTTTCCTTAAAACAAAGGTTAAATTGCTTTCATTTTGTTGGCCATTTTGTTGATTTAAAAAAAACTTCCATTTATTAACTCATTTTTTGTTTTTAATTTTAACACACACATACACACACACACACACACACACACCTAGGATTAAAATTAATTTATTTTCTACTTTTTGGTTGTATACTAAATTCATTGGTTTTCTCCCTATTTTGTTAATGTAAACATTCCTACATACATGTTTTTCTCCAAAGATTGATTTAGCTGCAAACTACAGATTTTGGTATGTTATTTCAGTGGTACTATTTTCTTTAGTTTGCTTATTTATTGTTTCTATGATTTGTTATTTGACACACATTATTTAGGGCAACATTACATAGCCTTCATGTAAGTCTGTGTCTTTTACTCATATTTATTTCTTTCTTTCCTTCCTTCCTTCCTTCTTTCCTCCCTTCCTTCCTTTCTCTTGTCTTACAGTATATATTTAAGTACTTTTACTTCTCTGAATTTATCCATGAGAGATTTATACCACAACACATGCTTAGTTTATATGAATCTGCTGTGTGATACTTTTAAACATATATACTTCCTCAGGTTTCCAATTAAAAAAACACTAAACATCTATCATAGTTTCCTTCCATTAGATTTTATCTTGGACTTCTTTCTTTCTTTTTTATCTTTCTATTAGCTATAATTTATATAGATATATTTGTACTTATATCTTTATTGTTTTAAGGTTTGCTGAGTGTTTTAACAAATGTTATTTCACTTTTTCTCCACAACAACCCTGAGAAGTAGCCCTCCCCCCCACATTTCACAGATAAAGAAACTTATGCAGATCAAGGTTAAATTACTTGTCCAGGGTGACACAGTTTCTGAGGTGGGTAGTAGAGGGTGACAGTTATTTCAATTGATCTGAGCTATTTTATTTGTCTAATGTGACAGGAACAGCCTGTATCTGAGGCTGAATTTCTTTTTTTTTTTTTTAAGAAAATTTGCTTTATGTGTCTTGTCTTCATTTTTTGGAACGATAAGATCCTAGATTCTTCATTTCTAGTTCCTCACATAACCTAGACCCAAATAACTCATCTTATACTTTATCTTGTTTAAAAAAAAAATATATATATATATATATATATATATAAAATCCCTTTCATTAAGTATAGTTTGTTATGTTTGAGATAATCACCTTTCCAGTTCTACCCTCTCACTAATATATTTTTTCACCCTATGCAGCCCAGTTTAGTCTCCTTCATTTATTCTATTTTCAATATTATATATATGTGTGTGTGGTGTAAGTATATATCCTTCCTTTGTCCAACTTAGATAAAAATGCAGTTGGTGAATCTTCTTTTCTCCATTACATGTTTATATTCAAATAATCAATTGTGTCATACCAATTTCAAGAAATTCAAATTCTTTCCCTGTTTCCCTTTATAGCAAGACTCAGAAGAAGACTTCCAGACTATCAGGTTGATCATCTCTGAACAATGTATGGAATGAGATGGAAAAGAATTGGATACAATGATAAAACGAGAGGGCATGGATGTATTGTAGTATGTACTAATGGACAGAATACATACATCATTGAGATTACAGAAACATGGAAGTACTTAAATATTTGGACAGTTTTAGTCCTTCTGATTACATCTTTTAAATGTTATTGACACTTATCTGATCCTATGTTTAGGGCATTTTAAAGCTACAGTTCATTCATCATTACAGCCTAGCATTTATTAACGATCTATGACATAGTACTGAGGCATTAGAAGGAAAGGGATAATAATTTGTCAAGTACCTACTTTAATTATTTATTTAAATTTATGTAATAAAACACACATTTCCATAACAGCATAATAAAAAAGATGATTTCACATGAAATTCCAAATGTATTATGTACAACTTGCTATTCCTTTAAAATATATAACAAAGTTATGTATTTGTCCCTTTTTTCCTTTTATCCACACCCTAAAGATGGCTACCATTAGACACAAATATGTGTGTACACACATGTATATATGTATGTATATTGTATATGTATACATTTATATATACATCTATAGAAATCATTTTATATGTACTTTATGCCAATTACTATGCTAAACACTTTACAATCTTACCTCATTCGAGTCTCACAATAACCCTGAGAGGTAGATATTATGTTATGACCTCTATTTTAAAGTTGAGGATTTTGAGGCATATAGAGATCAGGTAACTCACCATGGGTCATATAGTCAGTAAATATCTGAGGCTGGCTTTGAACTCAGGTCTTTTTTACTTCAGGCACAACCCTCTATCTATTGTAACACTTAGCTTCTTCAGGATTACATTAGGTCAAATAAAGCTTACCTGTCCATGTCTTTGTGAGCACATGCTGATTTCTCTATTCATTTATGATCCCCTCAAGGATGTAGTGCTTCTAGTAGACAGCAGATAGATGAATTCAAAGTTTTTATTTTAATATTTGCTACCTCAGTGCCATGAACTCTTAATAAAACTTCTCCTGGGTTCTTTATAAATTCTTATTTATGGTACTGATTTGGCATGCCCTTAATATAGAGCCATAAAATTTTAGTATTCCAAGGGACCTTAGACATCATTCTAGACAGAAGTTCCTGACCTTTTTTATGTCATAAACCCATTTGGTAGTGTGGTAATGGCCATGGATTCTTTCTTTCTCATAATACTTAATCCTAAGTGCATAAAGTAAATTTCAAAGAATGACAAGGAAAACTAATTACTAAGATAAAGTAATCAATATGTGTGTATGTATTTATTATATATATATATATGCATATATATGTATATGCTCCAACTCATAGAAGTCTTCCCATGCTGTTCTTTATTCATCATATTGGTTATTTTTCAGCATAGTGATATTCCATTATATTCATGTGCCACATGTTTAGCTATTCCCCAATTTGGGTCAAGTATTTCATTTCCAGTTCACATCACAGAAAACAATGTGTGGACTCCAGGTTAAGAATCCCTGATGAAGGCCAACTTCCTCATATGGATGAGGCAATGAATCTCCAAGACACCAGAAAGGTCACACAGCTACTTCATGAACAATCTAGAACTAGAATTTAGGTCTGGACTAATGTCATCCTTGTTTGGTAGATTTCTTAAGATACGTCAATAGGAAACCTTCAAAATAATTGAATTCCTCAATACTTGAAATATTATTTCTCTGATATCTAATCTTTTTAGTGGAATCTGATTTATGCTTTGTAGCCACCTGGAAAGAACACTGTGCTATGCCAGGTGATAGGCACCCTATAAAGACTAAGTGAAATTGAGATAATCTCTCCCCCATGCTTTTTTTTTAACCCCGCCCTCTTTTTTAGTTTTTCCAGCATGAAGGTCACAGTGGAAAATGGAAGTTGTAATTGTATTGGCCTCCAAATAGCCACTAATGACATTGTAGCTAAAGACTTAGCATTAGGTTACACAGCAGAAGTGAAATCTTCAGTTGTTCTGCAGGAATAAAGCACCCATTTTTCTATAACACAAAGAGATATAATAATCTTTTTTTTCTTTTTCTGTTTTCATTCCCAGAGAAAATCCAAAAAGGAAGTGGAAATACAGTCCTGTAACAGACTAGGGAGGATAATCAGATAGGTAACAACTCCAGCATGCAATTCATTTTTACTACACATCTGTTCTTTCATTTTTACCTTCTTTGTAATAAAATAGTCCTTTTATAATGCATATGATAAGCCTACTATATTTCCATAATATCATGCACAAATGGTTTGGATACTGTCATTATAGGCTGACTTTTCAGTAAACAAACGTATAATGCAGTTACTATGTACCTTAAAGCAACCATATTTGGATTTTTTTTTTTTTTTGCTTTTCATTTCTCAAAACGAATGTGGAAATCACTGGCAGGTGTATTGGTCCTACAGTTGCTAGTATATTGTAAGGCTTATCATGTTTCTTTTTTATTGTTGGCCATATTAAAAACAACAACAGCAACAAAAATCCAAGATCAAATAACCTGTTGTTTATATTCTCTGACAGATGCTTCTTTTCCATGCCTGGCATGCATCTTAATAATTAAAATCATGTTCAGGGGACTAGTGATTAAGAAATGAGTTTAATGATTTAATGGCATAAAATAATTTCTTGCCCTATAGTTGCCCTATGTTCTTCATAATATGAAACTACTATTCTGGCTTAAGCTTATGCTCAGTTCAGTGTTGGCTCAACTCTAATATTTTTAATGTAATGCCAAAGAGCATTCTATGCACAAAGGACAATGATGGGGAGAAGCCCACAATTTTCTTCCAAAACTTCGTTTAAGTAGGACAAATTAAAGGCTAATATTCCAGGGGTAGTAATATCATAGCACATTAGGAATGGCAGAGGTTGGTATCTATTCCAACTTTCTCATCTTAAATGCGAGGTAATGGGAGCCCATGGAGATATAGTAACTGGCCAAGTTCACATAGCTTAATAATGACAGAACTAACATTAGAAGAATTCTGATCTTTGGAAAAAATGTTTACATTAAACATTTCTGATTTTAAAAAATCTGTTATATGAGCTGGAAATGAAATACTTTCCCCAAATTGGGGAATAGCTAAACATTTTGTGGTACGTGAATATAATGGAACATTACTATGCTAACAAATGATCAATATGATGAATAAAGAACAGCATGGGAAGGCTGCTATGAGCTGGTGCAATGTGAAGTAAACAGAGTCAGGAAACATTATATACAATGATAACAATGATATAAATGGGATGAATAACAAAATAAGTGAAAATAAATGTGACCAAATTATAATGACTAAGCTTGAACACAAAGGAAAACTACCAGATTGTACCTCCCTTTTTTCTTTCTGGGGAGAGAACTCTTGTTGTGGAACTCTGTGGGTAATGTTGGTCTTGATATTTTTTAGTTTTGATATACTTTAAAAATCATTTTCATTAAAATATGACACTAGGGGGAGAGGAAGGGAGGAAAATATTGAGAATGAAGGTGATGCAAAACCAAAATATATCAATAAATATTTTCAGAAGAATAAAATTGTCTAATACCTGAACTTTACTGGGACCTGACACTAACCCATTGTTCCCCAATTAGCAAGGGATAAAAGAGTACGAGCAATTTTCAAAAAACAGAATCAAAAAGTTTCAATAATTCAAAATCAATAGTAACTGGAGAAACAGAAAACCAATATCAAGGGTAATTAGAGAAAACAATCCTAAGGTGGGTTCTCACCCTTCAAATCAGCACATGTTAAAAGAGGTGGAACTCGGGAGCCAAGATGGTGGAGTAGAAACAGCTCATCCAAGCCACTCTGCCCCCAGATTCCCCCCAAACTATGTAAAAGGGGACTCTGAACAACTTCTGGAGCCCCAGCACCCATAGAATGACACAGAGAAGCTAACCTCCCGCTGAGGACAGCCCAGCAGCCCTGTAGGAAGGACCAGCGCAGCACTCGGGGAGCCAGCAGCATGCAGTGTGCAGGGAGCCGAGCCAAGCCAAGCAGAGCCCAGGTCCCCATGAGCTGAGGTTTTAGCCCCAGGGCGGCAGGGCCAGCAGCTGGCTGGAGAGACCCCAGAACACCAGCAGCTGTGGCGACTCCAGAATTATCAACATAGACATGCCTAGGACAAAGTAAGAGGTTAGTGTCCTATGGACTTTGGGACCAGTATTTGGGGAATGCGTCAGCTCCCTCCCCTGGGGGCTAGAAGCTGCTGAGGAGACACGCCATTTTGTAGTTTTCAGAGGCAGCTCCAGCTCTTGGCCTGCAATTAATTGTAGGGAGATCCAGCGATCAGTCTTGGGGGGTAATCGCTCTTGCTTTAACCTCCTGGATCTGGATTGTGATCTAGGGTGGAAGTTGTGGGTGGGTTTACAGCTTACCAGAAATGGAAGTTGCCCCCCACACGTTCGGGACAAAAATTCCTCTAGCTGGCCTTAAAGCCATAGTGTGGCAACAAGCCCAAAAGTCAAGCAATTAAGTGGCAACATGCCAAGGCAAAGGAAACAGAAAAAATGCAACCCTAGACTCCTATTTTGGGGGCATAGAGCAGGAAAAGGACTGTGAGGTCAGAAGTCCTGCTCCAAAAGCCCCAGGGAAAACATGAGCGGGTTGCAGGCCATAGAGGACCTTAAGAAGGACTTTAAAAATCAAATAAGAGAAGTGGAGGAAAAATTGGAAAGAGAAATGAGAAGGATTCAGGAAAAGTATGAAATGAAGGTCAACAGCCTGACTGAGGAAAACAACACCTTAAAAAATAGACTAACTCAAATGGCAAAGGAGGCCCAAAAGGGCAATGAGGAGAAGAATGCCTTAAAAAGTCAGATTTGCCAGATGGAAAAAGAATCTCAAAAGCTCACTGAGGAGATTCATTCCTTCAGAGTTAGACTGGAGCAAATGGAAGCTAGTGACTTTATGAGAAATCAAGATGCTGTTAAGCAAATCCAAACAAACGAAAGATTAGAAGGCAATGTGAAATATCTCATGGGAAAAACCACTGACCTGGAGAATAGATCCAGGAGAGACAATTTAAAATTATTGGACTACCTGAAAGCCATGATCAAGGAAAGAACCTAGAAATCACCCTTCAAGAAATTCTCAAGGAAAACTGCCCTGATGTTTTAGATCCAGGGGGCAAAATAGAGGTTGAAAGAATCCACCGATCACCTCCTGAAAAAGATCACAAAAAGAAAACCCCCAGGAATATTATAGCCAGGTTCCAGAATCCCCAGATCAAGGAGAAAATACTCCAAGCAGCCAGGAAGAAACAATTTCAATATTGTGGAAACACAATCAGAATAGCCCAGGACCTGGCAGCTTCTACTCTGAGGGATCGCAGGGCATGGAATATGATATTCCAGAGGGCAAAAGAGCTGGGAACGAACCCAAGGATCACTTACCCAGCAAAACTGAGTATCTTGTTTCAGGGGAAAATATGGTCATTCAGTGGAATAGAGGACTTTCAAGCATTCTTGAGGAAAAAACCAGAATTGAATAGAAAATTTGACATCCAGACACAAGAAGGAAGAGATGCCTGAGAAGGTAATCAGGGAAAAGAAATCAAAAGGAACTTATCAAAGTTGAACTATTTACATTCCTATATGGAAAAGCAATAACTGTGACTGATGATATCTTTCTCACTATGGAAATAATGGAAGAAGGGGGTGTGATCATATGAATACATATGTGAATGTGTGTGTATATGGTTACAGTTATATATGGATAGAAGGCATAGATTGAATTTTTTGGGAAGGGAGAATGCTCAAGGGATGAAATTATGAGGTGAGAGAGGAAAGTGGCAAGAGGAAATGGGGAGAGACAGGGTAGGGTAAACTATCTCATGTAGGAGAAGCAAGGGGAAGTGGTTGCAAGGGAGGGGGAGAATAGGAAGGCCAAAAAGGCAAAACCACATTCTCATTGAATTTGGTTCAGGGAGAGAATGACATACATACTAAATGGGATATCTCAACCTGCAGCAGAATAGGGGAAGGGGGATGAGAGGAGGGATGATGGATGGGAGGGCATCCTTGGGGGGAGGGGAGGTTGGAAGTACCCACTATAGAAGAGGGACAGGATCATGTAGGGAATGGACCAGGTGGGGGTGGGATGAGTGGGAGGGAATTATAAGCAGCCTTGTACAATATATCTACTATGATAATGTTTTGCATAGCTAGACATGTACAACATATACTGAATTACTTATCTCCCCAGAGGGAATGGGTGACAAAGGAGGAAGGAAATGGATCTGAAATTCGAGGTCTCAACATTAAATATTTCAAATATATATAAATACTATTATTAATACTCTTTTGCTTGTAATTGGGAGGTAAGATGTGCAGGCATTGGAACACAAAGATTCACCTTCCTCTAATGGAAAAGTCGAAGGGGGTATGGGAGAGAGCAGATTGGAGGAAGCGATATCTTGTGGGACTGCTATTCTGGGAGGTTGGATAGGGGAATAACCGGGGGGAAATGATTGTAACTCAAAATCTGGTGGAAATGAATGATGTAAAACAGAAGTTAATAAAGCATTTGTTTAAAAAAAAAGATGTGGAACTCATTGTTGAAAGGTCTGTAGGAAGGCAATCCCGCTATACTACTAATGAGCCATTCTGGAAAACTCTTTGGAATTATGCAAGAAAAGTTACTAAATAATTCCTACTTTGCCTTAGAGATTCACTGACTAGCACTATAACTCAAAGTAGTTCTTGATAGCAAGTAAAAATGTACCTGTAAAAATGTCCATAGTAGCATTATCTATGATGAAAAAAAATGCTAGAAACAAAATATTTGCCCAATAATGGAGGTCTTCGTGATCAAATAGTGCAGACAAGTGTGTGGATGTAATGTATGAAGTGAATTTTTAAATTAGAGTATTGAACAAAGATCTATTCCTACACATGAAAATGGGAATATTTCTATACAATCATAGGCATTGAGAAGAATTAAAATCTTTATAATAGTAGAGATGCACAAAGTCTTTTGGTTTTCCCAGTATAGAAGCTTTTGAAGAACAGAAGATAGCATACTGCAGTGATCTAATCCCCTTACAATTCTCACTCAGTAACATTTTCAGGTCCTTTATTTGTATAATGCATTTCAGATGCCATTGTAGTTTTAATTATCAATATGAAGATGCTTAATTGAACTTGCAAGAAAAATAGCAATTTGCATTGGCTACAATATCTCATGCTGTCAGGCATTTGGCATGTCAGTCAATAGGACATGATGCCTGATTATCTGAAGTTGATCATAAATCACTTAGTATTGACTGTCACGCTCAACCCTGATTAGAATAGTGTATATAGAACTGAAATTTAGTCAGTGCTGTTCAGGTTTAGCATCCTTACCCTCTCGTGTAACACCAACTGAAATTTCCTGACTATATTTTCTCTTGTAAACCAATATTCTTTCTGAAACTAGGCCTAAAGATTACTTATGGCCCATACGCAGCAATTGGCTCTTTTGTAAATCGATTGGCCCTTAATGCTAATAACCAGATAGGACCTTCTCCAATGCACAGAAAATAATGAAGTGAATTTTAAAATATGTAAAAAAGATTTCATTACCTTCAAAAATGGTGAATGCAAACTAGAATCTGTGGTTATTTTATTGTTTTTAAATTATTAACTCAGTAACCTGTGTCCTTTCTTACTTTTGCAGTCTTCTTACGCCTTGCTGCCCTCCACATACCCTATGATCAGCGACAGTGGTCTCCTTTTCATTCCTTTCTCAAGATACTCCATCTCCCTACTTTGTGAATTTTCTCGTCATCAATGCCTGAAATTTTCTTCCTTGTCTCTCCCTCCTGATTTTCCTGGCTTTTTTTCAAGTTTCATCTAAAATTCGACCCTTTATAAGAAAACTTTTCTGGTTCCCCCTTAATTGTAGGGGTAGGGTAACATGTGGCCTTTTAGGTCCTTGGATGTGGCCTTGAAGCATTAATAAAAGAATTTGTTCTGTGAATTTTGGATTCAGTTAAAGGGCCTAGAGGGCCACATGTAACCTTGAGGTCAGAGGTTTGCCACCCCTGTTAGTGCCTTCCCTCTCAAAGAAGTCCAGTTTATGCTATGTAAATTTTGTTTGCACATAATTTCCATGTTGTCTTTGCCAATAGATTGTAGTTTCTTCAAGGTTAGGGCATATTTTATCCTTTTCTTTTTATTCCCAGTGCTTAGCACAGTGTCTGACAAACAGTAGGTGCTTGATAAATGCTCATTGATTGATTTGAGAATAAAAGTGGATTTAATAACAATGAGTTTTAAAAATTTGCTTCATTACAGATAGGGTGATTGTGCATTTAGACCTAAACATACATATAGAAAAGCTAAAAAACGAAGTTAACTTCCAGCAATCAGTCTAATCTCCTAATTTCAGACATTTATTCCCATTTTATTTTTCTAATTTAATTTTTTAACTAACAAAAATCTATTTTCTCTTTTTACCCTCCCATGGTGGTAGTATGCTGTGGAGAAAGAACAAAACTCTTGTCAAAACTATACATAGTCAAACAAAACAAATTTATACATTGACCATGACTGAAAAGTCTATGCCTCAGTCTGCATACTGAATTCATTACCTTTCTTTCAGGAGATGGGTAGCATATTTTATTATCTGTCCTCCAGAGATCCAAGGTTTATCTTGTTTTTAAGTCTTCAAAATTGTTTGTCTTTACAATGTTGTTATTGATAAATTCTCTTTCTTCTAATTTCACTCTGCATAAGTTCATACAAATCTTCCTAAGTATCTCTGAAATTGTTCCCTTCGTTATTACTTATAATGCACTAGTATTCCATTACATTAATTTACCATAACTTGTACAACTATTCCCCAATTGATGGGCATTCTTTTAGTTTCCAGTTCTTTGTCAGCACAAAAAGAGCTACCAGAAATACTTTTTCACATAAAGGACTTTTTCTTCTTTGATCTCTCTGAAGTGTGGATTAGTAGCGGTTTTTCTAGGGCAAAGTTTTATAACTTTGGGGGGCATAATTATAAATTGCTTTCAAGAATAGTTCGACAGATTCATAGTTCCACCAAAAGTAGTGTCTTTTTCTGCAGTCCCTCTAATATTTATCATTTTCCTATTTTGGGGTGGGGGGAGTCAATTTTGCTTATTTGATAGGTGTGAGGTGGTACCTCAGAATTGCTTTAATTTGCATTTTTCTAATATTAATGATTTGAGCATTTTTCCACTTGTTAGTCTGGATTTCTTCTTCTTCTGCCTCTTCATATCCTTTGACCATGTATCAGTTGTGCAATGGTTCTTATTCTATAGATTTGAAACTGCTTCTTATATATTTTGGAAATAAGATATTCATAAGAGAGAACTGCTGCAAAGAATTTCCACCAGGTATATGTTTCCATTCTAATTTTAGTTTTATTGGCTTTTTTTTGTATACAAAATTTTATGTAATCAAAATTTTCCATTTTATCTTGCATAATACTTGCTTACACATTGTTTGGTCATGAACTCTTCACCTATCCATAGACTTGAAAGCTATTTTCTTCCTTGCTCTGTTTAATACTCTTTATATCTAAGTCACATGTCCCTTTGGAGACAATCTTGGTATAATTAAATGTTGTTCTATACTTAGTTTCATCCAGACTACTTTCCAGTTTTCCTAGCAATCCCACACATCACTGCTCACCCCCTGAATACTGAGTTCTTACTCCAGTAGGTAGGGTATTGGAGTTTACTGAGAGCTAGGGTAATAGACTCATTTGCTTCTATATATTATACATCTAATCTTTTCCATTGATCAACCTCTCTTTCCTAATTAGTATTTATGATAATTCCTGCTTTGCAGTATAATTTGAGATCTGGTACTGATAGGTCCCCTTCCTTCTTATTTTCTTTTTCTATTTTTTCCCTTGAGATTTATGAGTTTTTTCCTCCAGATGAATTTTGTTATTATTTTTTCCTAGCTCTATAAATTAGTTCTTTTTAGATTAATAGATAAGGCATTGAATAAATTAATTAATTTAGGTAATATTGTTATTTCATTATATTGACCTAGCCTACCCATGAACAGTTAATATTTCTCCAATTATTTAGATCTGCATTTTTGTACAATGTTTTATAGTTATATTCATGTGATTCCGATGTTTTTCTTGAATGGAAGAATCCCAAGTAGTTTATATATTATCTAATTATTTTAAATGTAGTTTCTCTTTCTATTCTTGCTAGATTTTGCTGGTAGTATACAGAAATACTGATGATTTATGGGAATTTATTTTATGTCCTGCAAATCTGCTGAAGTTATTAATTATTTCAATTAATTTTAGTTGAATTTTAGTCTAAGGTTCTTTAAGTAAGCCATAATATCGCCTGCAAAAGTGATCATTTTATTCTATTTTAAAATTCTTTTCATTTTTGTTTTTAATATTTTTTTGTATTATGGAGTCACTATTTTTTGTGCTCTTACTTCATTTCTTCCATGAATTCTAGTTGAACATATGTCCAATATGTGCTTTTCCTTGAGGCTTTGTTTGTAGATGTTTAGGAATCATTATGTTCTGTTCTTATAAATTTCCATCTTGGGCATCCCTGTCATTATAGTATCTATTTAGGGTTGGAATCTTTCTTTTGTTTACTCATTATTCCAACCTTAATTCCTGTATAAGAACTTTGTGTTAGTATGAGGTTCTGCACACTTCTAGAAGGTAAGTATGAGCTTTGCTTGATCCTTCTTTGTTTTCTATTGGATCCTTCTATTATTTTCTGAGTATTGAATGCTGTATTCTTCAAAGATCTCACAGCCCAATCAGGCTGGCAATCTGCAAAATTTCAGTGTACCCAAAGGGCTCTGATTTATTTTGGGGGGTTATCTAGGTTCAACTGAGAGGAGTACATTTTGGCCTGAGTTTCCTTCCCTGGTTACTTCATTGGAGGTTTCAGTATAGATTTGGAACTTAATTCGGGCCCTTGCTCCAGGGTTATGACCATACACCTGTTATTTGCATTTCTTCCAACTCTGTCCTGTATACTGTGTATACTGCTGTGTACTAGCCTGTATTCAAGCCTGTGGCTATTCTTTGCCTTGGTCTTGCAAACCTAAGGTCAGGTTTTCTCTTCAATTCATACTGGATCTACAACCTAGATCTGGAATCTAAGTAATTAAACTGTCATTTAGTTCCTATTGCAGCTTTTTGCACAAAGCTGGGCCCTACCATGATAGATGTTGGATCTCTTCTTGATTTAATAGACAGTAGAAGCGAGCCCAGTCTCCACAGTGAATGATCATCCTTCTGGCTAGACCTTGTCCTTAGTGTCCACAGGCTTCTTTCTGTTTCTTTATGCCACCCAGTTTTAGAAAATGATTCACTGTCATTTTTTTTCTTGTACTTCCTAATCAGGATTTGGTCTACTGCTTTTCCTAAATCTCTGCTGGAATAGTTATGGGGAAGAGATGAGCCTTACTGCTTCTTCCTACTTTGCCATCTTGACTGATCTCATCTACATTTTAAGAATGAATCTACATGACCACATTTTTTCATTTGTCATTTGTCAAGTTTGTTTTAATATATCACACACTGTGATTACATTATTAATTAAAATGTAGAAATTTCCTTTTTGAAGCAAGTTAAGGCATTCCTTGATCCTCTTTCATTGGGACCAAATGTCACATATAGAATGTTGAACTCTTTAGACATCAGGAATAGCTCTCTTTTATATTGGAGGAAGTAGTTCCTTTCCAACCCTCCACATATTTAGCCCTTAAGACTACCTTGAAGACTGACATTACAGTTGTTGCTCCAAGTGGAGGAAATGGAGAAAGTTTCATTCCCTCTTTTGATGTATAATAATCATTCTCCCATAAACATCTAATGGCTTTGGGGCATCCCTACCTTTTTGTGATGAAACAAAGGAGCTGGCATTGACTGTGAGTCTGGTCAAGCCCCTATGAGCCCAAATATCAGGGTTAATTGTACCCTATTCTTCATTCTCAGTCTAAGATCTAATCCTTTATTATGATATCCAATCACTCAGTTCCCATTGTCATCCTCACTGCTCATCACCACAACTCATTTTACTCTCCTGACAGTCATGATCCTAGAGTTTATGCCTTTTCAGTCAAAATATCAGTCTAATGTCTCCGTTAACCCAATCTTTGTTTTCTTCTTCTGGCATTTGAGAGAGAAAAATTGATCCTTTTTGTCCCAGTACTATTGAGGGCAGTATACTCAATCAATCAGTACTTATCTTAAATATTTGTTCCCTTTTCTAGATGCATTTCTGTCCTTTTTCTCCCTAGTTCCCTTCTATCTTTTCCTTGTCCTTTCACTATATACTCTAGAACCTATGTTCTATCATTAATCAGTGTCTCTTTATCTTATTCCTCTTTTTCTCCTACTCTTTTCATCTTCCACATCCACAAACCACACTCTCTTGGGAATAGAATGAATCCTTGGGTAACCTTTCTAGGCTTATAACCTTCTGTCATGTACCCTGACACACTGGACCAGGAAGAGTAGGACTACTACTTCCCCCCTTACTATAACTCCCAGACCCTTAATCTACCACCATTATACATAAATTTCTCTTTCTTTGAGGCTCACCTTTTTTGTCTATATAACTCTATCAAGATTCTTGTCAAGGGGTGGCTAGGTAATGCAGTGAATAGAGCACCAGCCCTGGAGTCAGGGGAACCTGGATTCAAATCCAGCCTCAGACAATTAACACTTACTAGCTGTGTAATCTTGGGCAAGTCACTTAACCCCAACTGCCCTGCCTTCCTCCCTGCAAAAAGCAAAAAATAAAAATAAAAAAGATTCTTGTTAAGGCCCTCTACTGGAGATTGCCTCCTACTTCCTCCTTTCTCAAGGGATTCAGTACAGAGCCATAGTCTTCCTGTCTACCTGTCCTCCAAGGTAGAGAGAGATTAAGTGATTATCTCAGTATAACAGAGCTAGCAAGTGTCCAAATCATCGTCTGAAAATTTAAACAAACCCAATAGACAGCTTATGAGAAGTAGGGTTATTTAGTGGATAGAAAGATGAATCTCAAGCTCTAAGTTCAAATACTGGCCGAGGTATTTACTTAATGCATAAGCCTAGGTAAATCACTTAACCCATCAGCCTAAATTTTCTCATCTTAAAATGGGTATTATAACAGTAATACACACTTCACAAGGTTGTTGTGAAGATCAAATGAGAAAATGTAGATAACATACTTTATAAACCTTAAAGTTGAAATGTAAATATGAGCTATCATTATTTTTAGGCAGGTTGCCAAAGCAATTTCCTCCTAAAGTTAATGCAAGGTAAACTATTTCCCTATACCTGTTTCTAAGGTCACAATATAAAATAAGTTGTTTTGGGGCATACACAAATAGAATCACCACCATTTGTTATTGACAAATAACAGTTTGGCAGTTACCAATTTTTCACTCTTTTCTTCATCAGGACCACTGAAACAAGGCAGAGGACATATTACTGGCAAATAGGTCACATATTTTATAGTCTTGCAGATGGAACTCTTCATTTCTTAACATCTACACTGCTTGGATTCTATTTGATCATTACCGTACCCTCCATTCTCCTCTCCCTCCCCTCCAAAAGCTAACTACCAGGAAACTAATGATCACTGAGATTGGATCAGTCTTGGTACTCATACCTTATCATTTCAATATGTTGCCTCTTCCCTTCTGGAAGGGCTGATGATGGTTAAGGCAGGGCAGCAAAATACTTCTTTCCAAAGAAGTATTTGGGAAGGGGTTCATAAGTCAAGACAACTCTTCATTTTCCACCAGTTACACTGTTTGGATTCAACTCCACCAGTATTATGTTCCTGCTTTGGGGGATTTTTTTCTGCACCTCCTGTCACTTTTGAGCTCCTGTTTCCATGTTGTCTCCCCCATTAGATTGTAAACCCCTTGAGGGCAGAAACTTTCTTAGTATTTTTTATATCCCTGGTGTTTAGCACAGTTCCTGGCACATAGTAAGAACTTAACAAATGTTAATTGTATTGTATAGGAGGGAATGAATGAATGAAGGAACATATGTCAACACTATAAATTTGTTCATCTATAGACACTTCCACTAGGGTAACACCCATGGTGGCATGTACCATATTTTTCTTCCAATGATGATTCAATTTGACATATACATGCTGCTTTACATGAATTTGATGTGTCAGGCTGTGTGACATGAAGGAACCAGACACAATTAACTCAATTTGGTATAATGTACTGTCAACTCACCATCATAAAGAAATGTTGCTCTTTGCCAAGTTGGTTATTTTTAGAAAAAAGGAGGGGATTTTGTGGATGGAATGAAGTGAAGATAATTGATTGCGCATGAGTTGAAGATAAGTAACCCTTTGGGGGAAAACCTGCCACAAATATATCAGCATACTTTCAAAAGATCCACCAAATAGGCAGCCCAAACTTGGTCTTTGCAGAGGTTTACCCTGATTTTAAACTGAAGTGGCTGACATTTCTTCTGTATATTTTTAATGACCTTAAGAAGAGAAACCAGTCTGTTGTTTTTCTCATCAAAGAGGGATTGACTATGCAACCTTTTCTAACTCCAGTAAACTATTAGGTGTCTTCTAGTCAAATACTATCACATTTCTTCCTGCTGTTTTATTTATAATCTAATTAGCAAAGAGGGAATTTCTTTATTTCTATTGTTTAAAGCTCAGCATAGGGAAAACCTCTTTCAACATTTGGAAGAATTTAGCTGAGGGAAACCAAGTAAACTGCTCTCTAAGGTTCCTTATTTAGACAATTATGTATATTCAGTGTGAACACACAGTTTTAAAGAAAAAAAATTTCCTCTTGGGGAAAAAATAAATCTACCCTCACTAAAAACAAAAACAAAATCAAAGCAAAAAACCAGTTCTAACACTTCCTCCAGTAGTCAGTGTAAATTAGAATATGTATCTATATGCCATACTCTGGCCATAACAAAAAGATAAGGTTTTTGGAAATATAGACAAGGAAATATTTATCTCATATTGATGGTCAAGTTATTCACCTATTTCTCACAGAACTCAAGATGTTTTTAATGAATTTTGGAAAAAATGTTATAATAACAGTGGAAAATAATTTAGATTTTTAAATAGGACATTCACTTTTATAAAGATTAATAAAAGACTTGCCAGTTCACTCTGGTAAAATCAGTTTTTCCTTCCTTGTTCTAAGTCAGCAAAATAAAAGAGTTAAACTAGAACATCTCAAAGGTCTAGCTGGAAGTCTTTGATTCTAAGATCTACGTGATATATTACCTATAATAAACCAATTTTTCTTCTTCAGGCATTTTCAGTCACATCCAACTCTTCATGACCCCATTTGGGGTTTTCTTGGTAATGATACTTGAGTGGTTTGCAATTTTCTTTTCCAGCTCATTTTACATATGGGGAAACTGAGGCAAGCAAAGTTAGGTGACTTGCCCAGTGTTACACAGGTATTAAGCATGTAAGGCCAGTTTTGAACTCACAAAGATGAGTCTACCTGACTTTAGACCCAGCACTCTATCCACTATACCATTTAACTGTAATAAACCAAATAGTTTCCAGCACACTTTGTTAGAATGATTACTAGATTTTTATGATTTAGAGACTACTTTCCTGGTGGACATTAGAGAGAAAAAAAATTTTGGTTTTATCATGTTAGCATATTTTCATGTAGGCATTTTTTAAAAGAAAGTAACAACTCTGTAACCATTAAAACTATTTGCATAACTTAAGATATGAAGGCTTCCTAAATTTGTTTTTGTATTTCATAGTTTCTATATAAATGTATGTGCTACTAATTTTGAAAGAAGAACAAAGCCCCTGTGAGACATGTTGTAGATGTTAATGACATTGTTAAAATGATGACAGATTGCTTTAATGGTAGATATGCACTTAATTGGAGGAAGTCTAACAAAATGCTCTGTTTTATATTACTTAAAAGAGTCAGTCAAGAGCCATCCTCCATTTACAATCCTGTCTTCCTCCACATCACAATGCATATAGAGGATCATAACTGATAGACATTGCAAGAGGCATGTATTCATGCACTGTACATTCTTTCAGACATCCCATTAAATTGTGTTTGTTAACCTTTAATTCAGATGTCTGCAATAAGATAATATAATGTAAAACACAAGTCAATGGAGGGTCGTAAAGCTGTTTCTTGCTGCAGTTTTTATTATCCTGTTAGTCAATGCTAAATGCAGTTACACCCTGAAGCAAGTCTTGTATAAAAAGTACAATGTCAATATATTATGAAACAAACTTAACTGATAAAATCAATAGCAAATATTAGGTTTGTTGCCAGGACGTACTAAAATTCAGAAACTCATACTGGATACCACCATGGTCCTATGAAAGTTAATCCCTCCCTCTTATTCAGAAGATACTTGATCAGTCTTTGCATTTGCCATTTATCTTAGACTTCTGTAGAATCCACAATGGTATCAGAGGTCACAGAATAAGAGAAGTGAAAACCTCAGTGGAGACTATGTTGTCCAGTCCCTTCATTTGACAGATGAAGAAAGTCAGACCAAAAGAGGTTAAGTTGTTGATCAATGTCACACAACTAATTTCTGGAAGAGCTAAAAATAGAACCCAGGTTTCCTGAATACTCATTAAATGTTCTTTCATTATGCCATGTTTCCTAGAAAATATAATTTAGTGTACCTTGAGAAAAAATTTAGATAGGATGGCCAGTAGAAGGAAAGTGATAGTAAAACCACTGATATTCTCAACCCCCCTTCTATTTATTTCATTAGTGATTCCCTCAGTTATTTTCAATCTCTTCTTGTCTTGGTAATTCTCTTCTGCCAACATACTCAGGTCTTTCTTTCATAAAAATTTTGATTTTGACACCCCTTAATGCTATTGTGAGATATATATGTATGTATACATACATAACACAATACTATATTTGTACATCTGTTACATATATAATACACATACAATAGCATTAAGAGATGCTGGAATCAAAGTAATGTTCCTATATATGGATACAGATAGATATGTATATATAGGAATGTCCTAATGATATGTTCTTGAGGTCCACCATCATTAGATTAACCATCTCAGAGACTTTCTTGATTCTTCATTCTCCTTCTCTCTACAGTCCTCATTATTTGCCAAATCATGTAGATTTTCCCCCTTATCTATACTCACATAGCCACTTTGCTTAAGTCCTCATCAGCTTTCCCTGGAATACTGTGGCAGCCTCCTGAGTACCTTTCCTGACTAAAGTCTCTCCCTCTTCTATCTACCTCCATTTGTCAGATTGTCATTGTAAAGCACACGTCTCACTATGACACTCCCTTCTTCAAGAGAGGAGGGTTCATGAGAGAGTTTGAAAAGTGATAGATTTAGAATCCAAAACTTAGGTGCAAATCCCAAATCTCCTTCTTCTTTTGGTGACCCAAAGTAAGTCAGCTCATCTCTCTGGGCTTCATTTTTTTCATCTATAAAATGAAGAGGTTGGATTAGATAACCTTTGAGGTTCTTTTTAGTCTCTCTACTGCCTCTGGGATCAAATATAAATCCTTCTGTTTGGAAATTAAAATACTTTGCACTCTTATCCCAAACGACCTACCTTTTAAGCCTTAATGTTTGTTGACTTAGCTCAATTGCCTTTTCATATGCAAGGTTTTTCTTGATCCTTCAAGCTTATCCCCCTGCGTAATATTATATGTATTTACATCATACACACAAATTATATTTATGTATACATAATTCATTTATATTCGTCCACATTGTTTTGCTCCATCAGAATAAGGGCACAAATCGTTTCTGTCTTTGTATCCTCAGTGCCTAGTATGGTGCCTATTAGACAGTGATATTTGTTAAGTGAATGATTGAAGGTCTTACTTTCTTTGCTTCTCACTCACTCCTCATCTGCTTGCAATTTGTCTTCCAATGTCACCATGCTACTGAAATCATTCTCTCCAAGGTTACTAGTGATATCTTAATTGTTAAATTGAAGTCTTTTTTTTTTTTAGTATTCATCATCCTTGACCGTACTATAACTTTTGACACTTTTGACCTTTTCCTTCTTTTTGATATCCCTTCCTTCCTTGGATTTTATGGCACTGGGCTCTCCTTGTCCTCTCCTTTACACACAAATGCTGCCATAGCCCTAATTCTGGCCCCCATCCCTTCCTGACTTCACTAGCTTGCTTGTTCTCTCCCTATTTCCATTTTCTCTCTCTTATGATCCATCCTTTACATAGCTGCCAAAGTCAGCTTTCTAATGCACAGATCACTGCCATCCTCAAAAGCCTTTAATGCCACCCTACTGCCTAGTCCTGGGGAAAAGAAAAGCTCCTTGATCTGGAATTTAAAACTCTTTCCATCTGTCTTCAACCTACCTTTCTGCTCTTATTTCCTATTGCTCTTCTTCCTCCACTCTGCCTTCCAGGAAACCTGGGCTGTTAGTTATTCCCCTGTCTCATTCTCTTCCTCTTTCCCATATGCTATCATGTAGATTGCTCTCATACTTAGAATGCTGGAATGTACTCTTTCCACATCTGAGCCTTCAAACATCAGCTCAAATGCTCCCTCTTCCAGGAAACCTTCCCTGATTTTGCCCGACTGAAAGCTACCTATCCTTCCTCAGATTTTCCTAGAACACTTAGCCTGGACCTCTCCTTTGCCTCTATCTTAATTTATATTTTATCATACTTATCTTTGTAAATATACAATACTTTTACTTCCCTTCCAGTCACTACCCCCCAATAAATTGAAGACTGCTTTGAAGGCAAGGGGCATTATTTTACACCTTACATAGAATAAATGCTTGCTAAATGTTTGTTACCTTGATCTAAGTTGAATTATGTTGGTAGAGGAATTAATTAGACTTTACCCTGGAGGTGGGTTAATATTACAATTTAACTTTCAGTAGATCCCTTCAAAGAATAATTGTTAATGGTTGCTCAACTTCTATGGGAGTGGCTTGACTGAGGGAAAATAAATGCAATAGCAAATTTATGATTCTGGGCCCAACACTGAATAGGAGGAAGAGAACAAACTGAATCATCTCAGAGAAACTATATCATGCTTTTAATCACCTCCTTCTTCTCCTTGAAACAAAAACTCATTTTTTCAATATCAATATTCTTCCACTGATGTTATATGGCTATAAATTAAGAAACATGATAATCTCAATAGAATAAGTATTGTGAGTCACCCAAAGAGCAATGGAGAGATGCACGATGGGTATAAATAGGTAGAAAAATATTGCTAATGGAGAAGTACTCACAAAGTAGTGATACAGAAGAAAGCATTAAAGAACTGCATTTGGAGGTGGGCCAATCATTGAGTAAGAACAGATGAAAAACCCATATACTTCCTTGGTATCCATGAATAAAAAAAGCAAGATGGATGTCTGTAGTAGGTTGGGTTATCTTCCTGCAGCAGGTTTAAAGGAGGATATGAATGTCTCCCTCTATTAGAATCCATGGCTGGGGTGGGAGCTGAACTGTTGGAGGGTTTTCCTATATTAAGACCACAGATTCATCAAACTACTCAGCAAATTTACAATTTGCCTTCCTATGTTCCTGATGCCATATGTACTGTTCTATAGTGTGTGAGTAGAGATTGAGCATATATATTGTTCCTTTATAGATTCAGCCACAAAGTTATCTCATTTTATTTGGTTTCATTGTGAGGGAGATACAGAATTAAAACCATACCGCTCACCCCTACCCTGTGCTAGCTAATCAAGACCATAAATCAAATAGCAGAATATTTAATTAGAACAAGATAGCAAAGTAAATAATTAGAAAAGTCATGCAGGGTTCCATATACTAATGAGTAGCATCTCCTACATACTCATGAATTAGTAGGGAAGAGAACAAATTTTTCCCAAAATTCATGCTCCAAGGTGTGGAAAGTCCACAATTTTCATGCTATCTGTCTCTTACAGCTTCCTTTCCTGCCTGAGTTCTCCTAGCTGTGGCTGACACCAGTTTCCTATACTCTGCTGTGGCTATTATTTCCCCCAGTTCCCTTGCATGCTCCCAATTCCCCTTTGCTGCTAGTGCAGCTGGGGTAGGATGAATAACCCATATGTGTCCTTGGCATCCATGAGCAAAAGAGCAAGATAGATAGCTGGAGTAGGTTGGGGAAACTTTCTGTTACAGCAGAAGCAGTTCCAACCCACCTATACAACTGGGGAAAGATACAAAATTTATGTCCCTGAGCTCATTTAGCTTACAGATTTGCAGAAGGAGAAAACACATAAATACTTAAAATATATAGTAATGTATCATAAATGCATTAGAATTGTGCAAAGCAACTATCATGTGATGTTTGAATGATTCTCAGGACTTTATCAGTGGGGAATTCAGAGAAGTTTTCATTGAGGAAAACTGTTTGAGTTAGGTTATAAAGGTTATATGGGATTCAATGACCAACGTGCTAAGGGAGGGAACAGAATCCCATGTACAAGAAATAACATGAGCAGAGAATTGAAGGTAAGAATCTGCATGGAAAGGGGGTGGAGCAGAAACAGCACTTCCACAGCACTCCAGCCCACACAACTTCAAAATCATGTAAAAGGGGCCTCTGAACAACTTCTGGAGCTCCGGCACCCACAGAACGACACAGAGAAGGTAACCTCCCACTGAGGACAGCCTGGCAGCCCTGCAGGGTGCAGCCAGCTCAGCGCTCTGGGAGCCTACAGCGCAGTGCATTCGGAGCTAAGCCCAGGCCCACATGAGTTGCAGTTTTAGCCCAGGGCAGCCAGGCCAGCAGCTGGCTGGAGGGACCCCAGAATACCAGCAGCTGTGGCGATTCCAGAATTATCAACACAGATATGCACAGGACAAAGTGAGAGGTTAGTGCCCTATGGACTTTGGGACTAGTATTTGGGAACATGTTGGCTTCTTCCCCTGGTGGCAAGAAGTGGCTGAGGAGACAGGGCACAAACACCATTTTGCAGCTTCAGTTGCAGCTTCAGCTCCTGGCCTACAAACTGTAGGGGCATCCAGCAATCAGTCTTGAGGGGTAATCGATCTTGCTTTAACCTCCCTGGATCTGGATTGCGGTCTGGGGTGGAGGTCTTGGGGTGTGTGTCCAGCTTGCCAGAGTATGTGGAGGCTTCAGAGAGTCCACCCAACTAATACCTCCGGAAGTTGAGAAGACCCCAGTGTTTGGGATGGAAGCTCCCCTGTCTGGTGGCAGAGTCCTACTGTGGCAACAAGCCCGAAAGTCAAGTAATTAAGTGGCAATATGCCTAGGCAAAGAACACAAAATAAACAGAAAAATGCAACATTAGACTCCTATTTTGGGGGCAAAGAGGATCAAAGCATGGAACAGGACGAGGACTCTGAGGTCAGAAATCCTGCACCAAAAGCCCCAAATGAAAATATGAGTGGGTTACAGGCCATAGAGGACCTTAAGAAGGATTTTAAAAACCAAATAAAATAAGTGGAGGAAAAATTGGGAAGAGAAAAGAGAAGGATGCAGGAAAAGTATGAAATGACTCAGGAAAATAACACCTTAAAAAATGGACTGGCAAAGGAGGCCCAAAAGGGCAATGAGGAGAAGAATGCCTTAAAAAGCCAAATTTTCAAGATGGAAAAAGAATCTCAAAAGCTCACTGAGGAGATTCATTCCTTCAAAATTATACTGGTGCAAATGGAAGCTAGTGAGTTTATGAGAAATCAAGATGCTGTTAAACAGATCTGAACAAATGAAAGAATAGAAGGCAATGTGAAATATCTCATGGGAAAAACCACTGACCTGGAAAATAGATCCAGGAGAGGTAATTTAAAAATTATTGGACCACCTGAAAGCCATGATCAAAGAAAGAACCTAGAAATCATCCTTCAAGAAATTCTCAAGGAAAACTGTCCTGATGTTTTAGAACCAGAGGGCTAAATAGAGGTTGAAAGAACCCAGAGATCACCCCCTGAAAAAGATCCCCAAAAGGAAACTCCTAGGAATATTATAGCCAAGTTCCAGAATTCCCAGATCAAGGAAAAAATACTACAAGCAGCCAGGAAGAAACGATTTCAATATTGTGGAAACACAATCAGAATAGCACAGGACCTGGCAGCTTTTACATTGAGGGATTGAAGGGCATGCAATATGATATTCTGGAGGGCAAAGGACCTGGGATTAAAATCAAGAATCACATACCCAGCAAAACTCAGTATCTTGTTTCAGGGGAAAATATGGTCATTCAGTGGAATAGAGGACTTTTATTTTTTATTGTTTATTTTATTTTATTTTTGCTTTTTTAATGTTTAAAGGATTTTTTTTATTAAAGAAATGCTTTATTAACTTCTGGTTTACATCATTCATTTCTGCCAGATTTTGAGTTACAATTTCCCCCATTTTTTCCCTACCCACCACCCCAGAATAGCAGTCCCACTAGATATCCCCTCATCCAATCTGCTCTATCCTATATCTTCTCCCATACCCCCTTCAACTTTGCCATTAGGGCAAGGTTAATCTCTGAGCCCCAATGCCTGGACATCTTATGAAACATTTGATTTTAAAACTTCGATTTTCAGATCCATTCCCTTCCTCCCTTGAGACCCACTCCCTCTGAGAAGATAAGCAATTCAGTATGTGTTGTACATGTATAGCTATGCAAAACATTACCATAGTAGATATGTTGTAAAAGACTGCTTATATTTCCCTCCCACCCATCTCACCTCCCACCTGGTCCATTCCCTACTTTGATCCTGTCCCTCTTTGACAGTGGATATTTCCAACCTCTCCTCCCTCCAGAATTCCCTCCCTTCCATTATCCCCCCTCTCATCCCTCTTTCCCCTACTAGGGTGAGATATTCCATTTAGTATGTATGTGATTCTCTCCTTGAGCCAACTTCAATGAGAATATGGTTTTGCCTTTTTGTCTTCCTGTTCTTCCCCTCCCCTGCAACTACTTCCCCTTGCCTCTTCTACATGAGATAGTTTACCCTACCCTGTCTCTCCCCATTTCCTCTTGTCACTTTCTTCTCTTACCTCTTAACTTCACCCCTTAAGTATCATCCCTTCCCATCAAATTCAACCTGTGCCCTCTATCCATGTATAACTGTAAACATATGCCCATATACACTTCTTCAGTTATTTTCATAATGAGAAAGGTTTCATCAGATACAGTTATTGTTTTTCCATGTAGGAATATAAATAGTTCAACTTTGATAAGTTCCTTTTGATTTCTTTTCCTTGATTACTTTCTCAAGCATCTCTTACTTCTTGCATCTGAATGTCAAATTTTCTATTCAACTCTGGTTTTTTCCTCAAGAATGCTTAAAAGTCCACTATTCCACTGAATGACCATATTTTCCCCTGAAACAAGATACTCAGTTTTGCTGGGTACGTGACCCTTGGCTTCAGTCCCAGCTCTTTTGCCCTCTGGAATATCTTATTCCATGCCCTTCAGTCTCTCAGTGTAGAAGCTGCCAGGTCCTGTGCTATTCTGATTGTGTTTCCACAATATTGAAATTGTTTCTTCCTGGCTGCTTGTAGTATTTTCTCCTTGCTCTGGGAGATCTGGAACCTGGCTATAATATTCCTAGGAGTTTTCTTTTTGGGATCTTCTTCAGGAGGTGATTGGTGGATTCTTTCAACCTCTATTTAGCCCTCTGGTTCTAAAACATCAGGGCAGTTTTCCTTGAGAATTTCTTGAAGGATGATTTCTAGGTTCTTTCTTTGATCATGGCTTTCAGGTGGTCCAATAATTTTTAAATTACCTCTCCTGGATCTATTTTCCAGGTCAGTGGTTTTTCCCATGAGATATTTCACATTGCCTTCTATTCTTTCATTTGTTCAGATCTGTTTAACAGCATCTTGATTTCTCATAAACTCACTAGCTTCCATTTGCTCCAGTCTAACTCTGAAGGAATGAATCTCCTCAGTGAGCTTTTGAGATTCTTTTTCCATCTGGCAAATTCGACTTTTTAAGGCATTCTTCTCCTCATTGCCTTTCTGAGCCTCTTTTGCCATTTGAGTTAGTCTATTTTTTAAGGTGTTATTTTCCTCAGTCAGGCTGTTGACTGTCATTTCATACTTTTCTTGCATCTTTTTCATTTCTCTTCCCAAATTTTCCCCCACTTCTCTTATCTGCTTCTTAAGGTCCTCTATGGCCTGTAGCCAGCTTGTATTTTCATTTGGGGCTTTTGGTGCAGGAGTTCTGACCTCACAGTCCTCCTCCATGCTTTGATCCTCTTTGCCCCTAAAATAGGAGTTCAATGTTGAATTTTTCTGTTTATTTTGTTTCTTTTGCCTAGGCATGTTGCCACTTAATTACTTGATTTTTGGGCTTGTTGCCACAGCAGGACTCTGCCACCATACAGGAGAGCTTCCGTCCCAAACGTGGGGTCTTCACAACTTCTGCAGGTTGAGTGGCCTCTGTAAAGCCTCCACCCGCTCTGACAAATTGGATACCCACCCCAAACTTCCCCTTCAGACCACAATCCAGATCCTGGCAGTTTGAAGTAAGAGTGATTAACCCCCAGACTGATTGCTGGATCTCCCTACAGTTCGCAGACCAGGAGCTAGAGCCACCACTGACACTGCAAAATGGCTTCTGTGCTGTGGTTCTTCAGCAGCTTTTCGCCCCCAGGGAAGGAAGCCGATGCGTTCCCCAAATACTGGTTCCAAATTCCATAGGGCACTATCCTCTCACTTTTTCCTAGGCATATCTGTGCTGTTAAGTCTGGAATCTCCACAGCTGCTGGTGTTCTGGGGTCCCTCCAGCCAGCTGCTGGCCCAGCCGCCCTAGGGCTAAAACCACAGCTCACAGGGGCCTGGTCTCAGCTCCCAGTGCACTGTGCTGCCTGCTCTCAGAGTGCTGCGCTGTTCCTTCCTGCAGGGCTGCTGGGTTCTCCTCAGTGGGAGGTTAGCTTCTCTGTGTAGTTTTGTGGGTGCTGGGGCTCCAGAAGTTGTTCAGAGTCCCCTTTTACATTGTTTGGAAGTTGTGTGGGGCAGAGAACCTTGGAAGTGCTGTTTCTACTCTGTCATCTTGGCTCTGCTCCCCGGAATATAGGACTTTCAAGCATTCTTGAGGAAAAAAACCAGAGTTGAATAGAAAATTTGACATTCAGACACAAGAAGCAAGAGGTGCTTGAGAAGGTAAACAGGGAAAAGAAATCAAAAGGAACTTATCAAAGTTGAACCATTTACATTCCTACATGGAAAAACAATAACTGTGTCTGATGAAACCTTTCTCATTATGAAAATAATGGAAGAAGGGTATATGGACATATGAATACATATGTGAATGTGTGTGTATATATGTTTACAAGTATACATGGATAGAGGGCATAGGTCAAATTTGGTGGGAAGGGATGATACTTAATGGGAGAAGTTAAGAGGTGAGAGAGGACAGTGGCAAGAGGAGATGGGGAGAGACAGGGTAGGGTAAACTATCTCATGTAGAAGAAGCAAAGGGAAGTAGTTGCAGGGGAGGGGAAGAACAGGAAGGCAAAAACGCAGAACCATATTCTAATTGAAGTTGGCTCAAGGAGAGAATGACATACATACTAAATGGGATATCTCACCCTGCAGAAGAGTAGGGGGAGGAGAATGAGAGGGGGAGGATGGAGGGAAGGGCATTCTGGGGGGAGGGGAGGTTGGAGGTACCCACTTTCGAAGAGGGACAGGATCAAAGTAGGGAATGGACCAGGTGGGGGTTGGGGTGGGTTGGAGGGAAATATAAGCAGACTTTTTCAATATATCTACTATGGTAATGTTTTGCATAGCTACACATGTACAACACATACTGAATTGCTTATCTTCCCAGAGGGAGTAGGAGACAAGGAAGGAAGGGTATGGATCTGGAATGCAAAGTTTCAAAATTAAATGTTTCAAATATATAAAAATACTATTATTAATACTATTTTGCATGTAATTGGGAGATAAGATGTTCAGGCATTGGCGCACAGAGATTCACCTTGCCCTAATCATAAAGTTGAAGGGGGTATGGGAGAAGATATGGGATAGAGCAGATTGGATGAGGGGATATCTTGTGGGACTGCTATTCTGGGGTGGTGGATAGGGGAAAAATGGGGAAAAATTTGCAACTCAAAATCTGGCAGAAATGAATGATGTAAACCAGAAGTTAATAAAGCATTAAAAAAAAAGAAGAATCTGCATGGCAGGTTCAGAGTTCAAAAAGTACCACTGGGCATCCATGGAGTCATGAAGAACCAGATACTCAAGAACAAAAGAGTACAAAGCATATGGGGGAAATACTATAAGCTAATGCTAGGAAGGGAAGGTGACACCAGGTTTTGGAGTGTCTTGAGAGCCAGGCAATGGGACTTTCTTCAAAAGTCAGCTGAATTGTTATTAAGCAGAGGTGTGGCATGAATGGACATGTAAATATAAGGATTACTTGTCTGTCAGCAATATGAAAGATGAAGATGGAGGAGAGAAGGTTTAAATAAAATACCTGGAGAGGAAGAAAAAGTCCTAAGTTTCTTTCCTAGCAAAACTTTTCCTTATTTTTGAAGGCAGCCATTGTGATGTGGATTAAGACTACATTACCTATTAATCTTGACTTAATTAGTGCTTTAAACAATAATATTATAAGGGCATATGATCAATCAAGTCAATAAGCATTTATTAAGTGCCTACTATATTCCAGGTATTAAACACTACAGATTCAAAGAAAAGCAAAAATCAGGTGCCTTATCCCCAAGGAGCTTATAACTTAATAACGGATGTGTTTCATGACTCACCTGAAAGAAAAGTATGGATGTGGCTGAAAGGCAGCATGGCCTACTAAAGAGAGAGCCAGATTCCACAAATCCTGGGTCATTATTGTCCAACCTGTATGATCTGTGTAAAACCAAACAAATCATTTGACTTCTTAGTAACTCTAGACAACTTTCTTAGACTAAAACTTACAAAACAGTTACCAATTTTATTTGTAGTGGGTATTTCCTCACTGGGAGTTCCTTATACCAATGAAAATTGCAGGTCCTGCAAAAAAAGAAGAAAAGTTGAACACTTCTGACAACTCTGTTTCCCACATTTCCATCTTTTCCTTTTTATTTCTCCAGTTTTCTATTATTTTTTTCTGCAGTATCTAATTTGCCATTCTTCATCTTCTCTGGCTTCCAGGTCCTTCTTTGCTCATATCTGCTGATCCAATCTACAGCAGCCAATTAAAGCAGCTTTGGTATAAGCTACCTTGCTAAATGATTGAATATTGGACCTCTGACTCTCCTGCCTGACAAAACTAAGCAAACAATAGTTTCACTATTTGTTAGCACAGACTCACCCTTGGACACTGCAGGTATTTTTTTTTAGCCCATTCTGGTATATGAAGGGACTCCAAAAAGTCCCTGGAGGATGCTACCCAAAACCGCTTTCCTATAATCAGACAGAGCTCAGTGACTTATCTAGATATTCACCCATAGAAGTTATGATGTTATTTTTTAAACCCTAGACTAATTTTGGAACAGCCTTCAATCAGGTAAACAAATTTAAGGATTCTTATTTAAATCCATCACCACCTCTCTTTAGAACTTCCCATCACTAACAATTAAGGCTGTGAGGTTGTTTACATGATTTGTTCATGTAAACAGTGTCATTTCTTCCAATTAAAATGAGCTACTTGAACCACTTCAACTGGTTTATTAGGAGAGTTGTCAAGTTGCGTCTTTAATTAAACCCTCACAATGATTTTGGCTAGTTTAAAAATTAATAAAAAGAAAATAATATACTACAAGGAGTATAAGGAGTTCTGCCAAAGGGACTTCATTGCATCAAATCTGCATTCTCAAGTGTTACTTTGTGCATTTTTATGTGCCTGTATATACATGTATGGGGTGGAGGGGTGGTGAAGAAAATATTGACTGGTGAGGATATAAAATCCTATGTAAAGGAAGGAAAATGATTGTTTTCAAAGATTTCTTCTGTCCCTGTGATTCTATGAAATTAGTGTAATTTTGAGCACACAGATGATATCTAAATAGTTTGAAATCTCATTTGAAGTCTCTTGTCTTTTCATTCCATGGGAGTTATGCCTACACTTTATGGCTATGTTTTCTCACTCATTCTTTCAGACTTCTCATGGGATAGCACACTATCCAATTGGATAGCACACTATTCAGGCTCAAGACTGAAAGGGGTCTTAGTGAATTATCAAACCCAGACCTCTATCACTATGTAGAAATTACTTTCTATTAGCTGACTTTTTTTTTTTTGTCTTACTGTATACCACATTCAGATTGGAGTCAGCCCAGGTGTCCCTTTGAATATGAAAAGGAGCTGAAAATACACTATTCCTTATAAGCCTGCCTCAATGGTTCTATTGTCCCGTTTCAGTAATGTCCTCTCCCTTCAGTAACACTGCTCTTGGGGCATGCTCGGTTGGAATTCCAGTCAAGTTCATGGACTTCCCCTTGTCTCCTCCTTCTGAGCATACACAGAGAGCCTCTAATGGTATCATTCATTCCCCTCTATACTTCTGATTTTCTGGGCTTTACTGCCATGTCTTAGCTTACCCCAGTGCCTAGGTCCTCCTCATCCTGGAACATCTGTCCTTTGTAATGGTCTTCTCTCTCTGGAACATCCCTCTTCCATGACACTAAAGGTGGATTTATTCCTCTTGAATCTGAGGTAAATATGTAAATAATCAAGCACAAAGGAACTTAATTGACATATTGAAAAGACAGACAACTCTAGAGCAACAGTTTTGGGGCCAGAGTAGGTAAAGGACTGGGATTGGCAAAGACCATTGGCTCTCTGACTTCAGCCAAATAGTGCCTAACTGGCAACTGCCTTAAACATAGAAACTCAATCAGCAGGAAAGCCACATGGTTAGGGAAGCGATTATCAAAATCATCTTCAAGAATTATTTTCGCTCCATGTAATAACAACTAATATTTATATGGGGGAGCTCAAAAATTGTCAAAGAACTAAATTTATCCTCTATTGTAATTAACAGGCTTTACAGTGGCTGTTCCAGACCTCCTCCCCTCCCCTCTTCTCCCTCTCCTCTCCTCTCCTTCCCTCCCCTCCCCTCCTCTCTCTTCTCTGCTCCCTTCTCCTCCCCTCCTTTCCCTCTCCTCTTCCCTCCCCTCCCCTCCCCTCCTCTCTTTTCCTCTCCTCTTTTCTCATCTCCTCTCCTCCCCTCTCCTCTCCTCCTCTCTCCTCTCCTCTCCTTTCTTCTCTTCTACACTTTTCTCTCTTTTTTATTCTTCACTTTCCTCTCTTCTCATTTTAAGCCTTCCATATTACCCATTTTACTCCCCTTGCAACAGAGAATTTTGCTTTATTACATTACTGGGGAAATAGAGAATATTCTCCCTTCTGCTGTCCTACCCTATATCTCAAAACAACTTGGCAACATTCCCCATTCTCTTCTTCTTTACCCCAAGCTCTAATGTAGAGGCGGCTCTTCTCACCAAGGCTAACCCCTCTGCTTGCACCCTTGATCCTCTAAGCTCCTCCCATATCGCCTATACTATTCCCTCAGCAATAATCCCCTCTTCCTGTAATCTTCAATCTCTCTCTACTCACTTGCTCATTCCCACATGCCTACAAATGAACTCAAATATACTCCTCCAATCCCAAGACCCCTTCCTTGAACTAAGCATTGCCTCAAGCTGTACTGCTATATATTTCCACCCTTCCATAATCAAACTCCCAGGGAAAAACTCTCTACATTCACAGCTTCAGCTTCCTCTTCTCTCTCTCAGTTCTCATCTCCTTGAAATATGGCTTCCTATCTTATCACTCAACTTAAATAGTTCTCCCCAGAGTTACTAACGATCAATAAATTGCCAAATCCAATGATTGTCATTTCATGTCCTTCTTGACTTTTTGATTTTCCAGTCTGACACTGTTGACCATTCAATGTCTGGGTATTTGTGCCCTCCTACCCCAGTCAATCTCTTTTAATAATAATTTTGGTTTCTATTCTGTACATAAACACCAGAAATGAGTATATTTATATACAGAACAGAATACAAAGAAAGTCCTATGTGAAGCTATGAATTTCCATTTTTACATTGCTTTTAAAAAGTATACTACAAATTCTACATATTACTTTCAATACTTTCCTCCTTGTCTGTGCTTCCTTCTGTTCTCTTCTGAACATTCAAAAATGCTATAATACCCATCTTTTGACGTCATTATTGTTAATCCCCCAATTAACTGAGTGAAAGAAGGGGGGTGCTGAGGAACACTTATAGCAACTAATCCCAGTGAAACAAAACTAATTCATAGTGACTGTGTTTGAAGAAATATATCTCTGCTGTTTGTGCCCATCACCTCTTTGTCCAGAGACAAAAGAAAATCTGGAGATATGGTTGGTCATTGTTTTGATCAAAGGTCAGAATCTTTACATTTTTTTCTTCCTTTACAAGGTTGTTATCCTTTTATAAAGTTCTGCTTGCTTCATTCTGCATTCATTTGTACTATCCAAGACTTTAAGAAATTGTCTCTTTCATCATTTGTTACAATACAATAATATTCCTTCACATTCTAATTCTACAATTTCTTCTATTCCCCAGTTATCTCTAAGGCACTCCATTAGATTCCAGTTCTTATAATTTCTTCCCATCTTTTAGTTGTCACTTTAAGACTGGTCTGTTTTGCTTGTATCTATTCCTGCCCTAGTATAATCCTCTCTCTTAACTGATCCCTGCTCCTTATCTTTCTTTCCCTTTTGAGTCTGACATATTTCTGTACCAAACTCATGTATATGTGTGTGTGTTCAATCTTCTTTCATCTGTTTCAGATCAGAGTGAGGTTCATTTGATGCCCATTCTCCCTATTCCTTTTTTATATTTATAGTTTCTTTTCATATACTCCAATTAAGAGAATAGCAACTTATATTCCAATATTGCTCCTTCCCACACTAGTGTAGCTCTCCTTTTATCCTCCCTTCTCTTTCCCCTCTTCAAACCCTTAGAAAAGAACCACTTTTTTCCCACAGAGCCTCTTTTCTTATTTAAGCTCTTCTATGCCCTTTGAAAACATCAGTGTTCTGACGGTTTCTTCTCTCTTTATTAGACTGCTAACATTCTGTTTAGTGTATTGTTGCTTAGTTATTTTTCAGTCATGTCTGACTCTTTGTGACCTCTTTTGGGGTTTTCTTGGCAAAGATAATGGAATGGTTTGCCTTTTACTTCTCTAGGTCATTTTACAGATGAGAAAACTAAGGCGAATAAGATTAAATAACTTGCACAGGGTAACATAGCTAGTAAGTATCTGCAGTCAAATTTGAACTCAGCTCTTCCAGACTCCAGGGGTGGTGCTATCCACTGCACCACTTAGCCAGACCCATATCAGTGTACTAAAAGAAATTTTACTTTTTTAGGTTTCTATTGATTCTTGTGTTGATATTTCAAAGTTCACAACCAACTGTGGTCTTTTCACCAGAAATATTTAAAAACCTGTCTCCCAATAAAGGTGCTTTATTTCCCTCCTGTAGGATTATTCTTAGCTTTGAAAAGCAAAGGTAGTAAGGGTTATGGCTATGACAATTCTTAGATTTTTCCTTTTACAGTTTCTTTCAGGAGGTGATCTGTGGATTCTTTTATGTCTTTACCATGTTCTCTGGTTCTAATAGATCCAGGTAATTTTCATTTTTGATTTCCTGAAACATGATATCTAGACTTTCAAAGAAATCATGGTTTTCGATTAATCCAATTATTAATTTTTAAAATATTTTTTTCAATTATCAAGAATTTGTTTTGTCTATCTCCCCTTCTCCCCACCCACTACAAAAGAAGTAAGAATCCTTGTGTTATGTAAAGCATAATCAAACCAAACAAATTCCCACACCCTTCACATCTAAAAATGTGTTTCTCTTTCTGCATATTGGTCCATTGTCTCTCTGTCATAAAGATAGGCAGAATTCTCTCATTGATCCTCTGAAATCATGCTTTATTATTGACAGTGATCAGAGTCTTAAGTCTTTCACTTTTTTTTTTACAATGTTGATGTTATGGTTGAAATTGTTTTCCTTGTTTTACTCACTTCACTCTATATTAGTTCATAAAACTCTTCCCTGTTCTCTTTGAAACTGTTCTTTATTTTTTACAGTATCATAGTATTCCATTATATTAATGTGCTATAATTTGTTCAGCAATTCCACAATTGAGAAGCACCCACTTAGTTTCAATTTCTTTGATGAACCCTAAGAAACATAGGAATAAATGGACCTCTTTAACATGGTAAATAGTATATATTTAAATCATGATCCAGCATTATATGTAATGGGGATAAACTTAAGTCCCATCCAATAAGATCAAGTATGAAGCAAAGATGTTTACTGTCATAATTTGTATTCAACATAGTACTAGAAATGCTTACTATACCAATAACATAAGAAAAATAAATTAAGGGAATAAGCATAAGTAAAGAAGAAACAAAATTATTCCTTTTTGAAGATGATACAGTGGTACACTTAGAGAACTCCAGAAAGTCAAATTCAATCAATTGAAACAATTATTTACATCAGCAAAGTTTCAGGACGTAAAATGCATACACACAAATTAGTATTTCTATAGAATATCAAGAAGGGCAGCTATGTGGTACAGTGGATAGAGTGCTGGGTCTGGAGTAAGGAAGACTTACCCTCATCAGTTCAAATAAAGCCTTAGACACTTATTAGCTGTATCACTTAACCCTATTTGCCTCAGTTTCCTCATCTGTAAAATGAACTGGAGAAGGAAATGGTGGACCACTCCAGTGTCTTTGTCAAGAAAACCCCAAATGGGGTCACAATGAGTCTGAATGACTAAAGCTGAAACAACTGAACAAAAATATCACCACGAAAATGAAGTAGGAAGTAATAGAAAGAAAAATCCCATTTAAAATAACTACAGAATATAGTCTACCTCCAAGGACATACAAAAGAACTTTATGAGTCCAATTATTCTTAAATTACCTATCTTGACTTTTCTAGGTCAATTTTTTTTTCATAGCAACTATTTTACATTTAAAATGTTTCTAGTTTTAAATTTTGTTCTAATATGTATATTATGTATATAATTAATATAATTATATATAGATAAATAGTTCATACAATTACACATGTAGATGTAATATACTGTATACAATTTATATAATCATATGTAGGCATAACATATAAAATTCATGTAATTATAGAATATTATATTCTATTTACTTCTAATGTAGTCTTTGACATCTGTTTGGTTCATTTCAGCTTTCAGGAATTCCAGTCCTTGGGGAAGGTTTACCACTTCTTTTAAACTACTTATTCCCATGCACATCCTTTCCTTAAGAACTTTGATACCAGGGCAGCAAGGTGGCACAGTGGATAGAGTCCTGGGCCTGGAGGTAGGAGGACCTGAGTTCAGATCTGGTCTCTGATACTTAGTAGCTGTGTGACCCTGGGCAAATCACTTAGCCTCAGATTGCCTCAAAATATTATGTATTATAATATATAATATAATAATAACATGTAATTATATTATATAACAATATAAAATATCACATGTAATATATGTATATATGCATATGTAAAAGTACATTTATACATATACATATATCATTAGTTAACTTGATTGAGGACAAAGAGGAAAACCAAATCTCAAATGAACAGAACATGAAATATAAAATTTAAATAATATGTTGACAATTGAATTTTTGGTTTTGTTCTCGTATAGCTAGGCAAAATAATTTCTAATATCCTTTATTTCTTCTTCATTTGTTGAAAATCTCTTATTTTCCTTTTTGATACTGGTGATTTGGTTTTCCTCTTTTGTTTTGATCAAGTTAGCTAATAGTTTATTTTTTTATGCACCAAATTTTACTTATCAATTCAAAGGTTGTTTTTTGTTTTCAATTTTGTTCATTTCTTCTTTAATTTTCAGTAGTGATATTTTGATATTTAATTGTGGTTTTTTAAATTTGTTAATTTTCTTTTTTTTATTTAAACAAATGCTTTATTAACTTCTGTTTTACATCATTCATTTCCACCAGATTTTGAGTTACAATCATCCCCCCCCTGTTTTTCCCCTACCCACCCTCCCAGAATAGCAGTCCCACAAGATATCGCTTCCTCCAATCTGTTTTCTCCCATATCGTCTCCCATACCCCCTTCGATTTTTCCATTAGAGGAAGGTGAATCTTTGTGACCCAATGCCTGCACATCTTATCTCCCAATTACAAGCAAAAGAGTATTAATAATAGTATTTATATATATTTGAAACATTTAATCTTAAGACCTTGAATTTCAGATCCATTTCCTTCCTCCCTTGTCACCCATTCCCTCTGGGGAGATAAGTAATTCAGTATATGTTGTACATGTCTAGCTATGCAAAACATGATCATAGTAGATATATTGTACAAGGCTGCTTATAATTCCCACTCATTCCCAAGGATGCCCTCCCATCCATCATCCCTCCTCTCATCCCCCTTCCCCCTATTCTGCTGTAGGTTGAGGTATCCCATTTAGTATGTATGTCATTCTCTCCCTGAACCAAATTCAATGAGAATGTGGTTTTGCCTTTCTTGCCTTCCTATTCTCCCCCTCCCTTGCAACCACTTCCCCTTGCTTCTTCTACATGAGATAGTTTACCCTACCCTGTCTCTCCCCATCTCCTCTTGCCACTTTCCTCTCTCACCTCATAATTTCATCCCTTGAGTATTCTCCCTTCCCAACAAATTCAACCTATGCCCTCTATCCATATATAACTGTAACCATATACACACACATTCACATATGTATTCATATGACCATACACCCTTCTTCCATTATTTTCATAGTGAGAAAGATTTCATCAGTCACAGATATTGTTTTTCCATATAGGAATGTAAATAGTTCAACTTTGATAAGTTCCTTTTGATTTCTTTTCCCTGATTGGAGGTAATCTAGGGGCAGAGTGGCTTGGACGCGCTGTTTCTACTCCGCCATCTTGGCTCTGCCAAATTTGTTAATTTTCTAATACTTCAAATGCACCTCCAATTTATTGATCTGTTTTTTTTTTCTTTTTCATTGAAGGATTTAGGGGTGTTGAAGGTAAAAAGCTTTAATTTCATTTAAAAAAAAAAACTATTCCTTTAGTTCTTCTAAGTATTTATAGTCCTTGTGGAATTTTCATTTTTTCTTTCAGTCTCTGCTTGCAGTTGTTATGGAGTTAGAGTTCCAATAATTTTTGATACTGTAGAGCGTTTGATTTACTTGTCTCTTTACTTTTAGTTCCTGAATTATGGCTTTGTACCAAGGTCAGCAAATACTTTCTGCTGTGCTCTTAGGTGAAGATCCTGCTGGATCTCACCATGTGTCCCCTGATTTCTTACACTGATTTCTATTTTCTGGTGTTCAGCCCCTATCAATCTTTGAGGTATATGGTTCTTATCTTCAAGCCTCCTCTGGTGTCCATGATTGAATGTTAGGGACCTTAGATGCCTTGGGTTGGAACTGTCATGGTCTGAGTGCTGAAGCTCCATGCTGGTTTGCTTGGCACTCTGCTGGTCATTGACAGTTGCCTCTTCAAGAGTTATTTGAAGCTCCCATCTTTGTACTTTCTCACCATCCAGGTCTTTCTTTCTTTTTTAAAAATATATTTATTTTTAATTTTCAACATTCCAAATATTCCATTCAATTTTTCTCTCCATCTCTCCCTTCCCCCCATCCCAAGAAAGCTTATAATTTCATATAGGCTCTACATATCCATTCATATTAAATTTATTTTCACATTGGCTTGTTGCCTTTTCAGCTGAAGAATTTTAAGTGCAGTAACTGACCCTGATCTTGACCAAAGGTGGAGGCAGTGTTGGTGCATGATTTTCTATTTGCAGATGATTGTGCATGTAATGCAGCCTCTGAAGCTGAAATGCAACAAAGTATGGGTTGATTCTCTGCTTCTTGTGCTAGTTTTGATTTGACAATTAACATCAAGAAAACACAGGTGCTTCATCAGCCACCACCAGACCATCCATACATAGAACCATTGGTTACAGCAAATGGTGAAGTTTTGAATGCTGTGGATAAGTTCACTTACTTTGGTAGTGTACTTTCCAGGGATGTACACATTGATCATAAGGTTGATGCACGCATTGCCAGAGTTAGCTCAGTGTTTGGGAGGCTCCAAAGGAAGGCAAGTATAAGAGAGAAGAGGTATTAGACTGACCACCAAACTGAAAGTCTACAGAGCTGTTGTGCTGACTTCATTGTTGTATACCTGTGAAACCTGGACAGTGTACCAGAAAAATGCCAGACAACTCAATCACTTCCATTTAAATGGTTTAAGGAAGATTCTGAAGGTCACCTGGCAAGATAAGGTACCAGACACTAAGGTTCTTAATTGAACTAACTGCCAAGCATTCAGACTCTGCTTAAGAGAGCACAACTCTGATGGGCTGGCCATGTTGTTCAAATGCAAAATGTACACTTGCCAAAAACACTGTTTTGTGGAGAACTCACACAGGGCAAGTGTTCACATGGTGGCCAGAAGAAGCAATACAAGGACACTCTCAAGGTCTCTCTCAAGAACTTTGGAATTGATCGTGTGACATGGGAGACACTGGCACAGGACCACTCAGCATGGTGTGCTCATATCAGAGAGGGTGCTGTGCTCTATGAGCAAAGCATAATTGAAACAACTCAAAGGAAACGCAGGATACAAAAATTTAGAGAATCCACTCCAAATATTCACTCGGACTATTTGTGCCCAACCTGTGGTAGAGCATTGATCAGCCATGGTTGGACACATTGAAATTTGATTCTAGAATAGTGATGTCATTTTGGTCCTCTTCAAGAATGAAGGAAAACAACCAATTTTTTTTTTCACATTAGTCATTATGTAAAGAAGAATTAGAACCAATGGAAAAAACAAGAAAGAAGAAACAAACAAATGAAAAAAGAGAGAGAGCAAATACTATGCTTTGATCTGCATTCAGATTCCATAGTTCTTTTTCTCATCCAGGTCTTTCTTAAAAGAATCTTACATTTTTACTCCCCCTAGATAGAGAACCTTGCAAGCTGTATCTATCTCTGGCCACCTCTTGTCATGTGTTGGAAGCTCCCACTGGCTCTGGCTTTGTTGGCAGGGCCTTCAGCTGACTTTCTATGCAGTTCTAGGCTAGAAGTTACCAACTGTGGTTTCTCATTGGATTTCTTGGTGACTACAAGTACAAGTAAATGGGAGCTGGGAGACCTGCCTCCCCATTCAGGAGGGCATCTTTACTTGAAATACCAACCTTCTCTCTTTTTCTTCTATTTATCTACCTGTTGCCTCTTACTCTCCTTTGCTAGATCCTAAATCATGTCTTACCTCCTTTCTCTTACTGTGCCCTAAGGTCCTCCTTTCTCTCTTTATATATTTTTTCCTAGACAACCTCATCAACTTCCATGTGTTCAATTATAATTTTTATTCAGATTATGCTAAGATCTATAAATACATCGCCAGCCTATCTTTTGAGCTCTACCAACTGGTGGAGCCTTTTTTTTTTTGGACATTACAAACTGGATGTCATCTCACACTCATCATCCACCTCCAAATCCACCTCTTTTCATAAATTTCCTATTTCTGTCTTGGTTATTACCATCCTTCCAATTACCGAGGTTCTTAACTTCAATGTAATCATTGGGTTTTCATTCTCCCTTGGTCAATTTATCCAATTAATTAACAAGTCTTGTTATTTCTGTTTTCACAACATCTCTTCTCTCCACTCATATAAGCACTATACTAGTTCAGGAACCCATCTCCTCTTGTTCATTACAAAAGCCTCCTTATCAGATTTCTTTACTTAAATGTCTTTCTTGTCCAAACCAGGCTTCACGTTGGTAAGTCAGCAAACATTTATTAAACACTGATGTGCTTAATAATATAATTAATATGATAATAATAATAGAATTGCACTAAGTTAAATGCAAGGAACACAAAAATAAGAATGAAAAATAGTACCTGCTCTCAAGGTGCTTACATTCTAATGGGAGAAGATGACATGACTGGCCTGGGCCTTGGTAACGTTAATGAGATTCAAGATCTTCCCCACCCATTAATAGGCCTCATGTGGAATGCATTAAGGGAAGCTTGCTTAGGGGTGGCTTGTTAGTAGGAAGGCTTTCACACCTTTTGCTAATTTCTAATTAGGTATTAAGTAAGGAGGGTTGTGATGCCTTCTGGCTCTGAAATGTGTATGTATACTCTGAGATGTTATTTTCCTTTGGGGGCTCTCTCACGAGAAGGATCTTGTGATTTCCTGGTTGAAATTCTAAGTGGCTATATGTACAGAGCTCCCTGACTGCTCAGATGTAAAGGCTTTCTCAATCTAGGGATGTAGTCAGAGTCCTGTCTGTTGGTCTTTATTTCTCTGCCTGTATTTTCTTTGTATTTTCTCTGAAGTTGAGGGTGCTGACTTTTCCCCTCAACTAGTGAATGCAATTAAAAAAAAAGATTGTTGACCCCTTAAACAGCTATGTTTCCTAGTAAAGAAGATCTAAAAACCTGTGCTAGCAGCCATCTTGGGTATGCCAGTGTGATTGCCGCTATAGCCTCCTCCTTAGAATGCAGGTTCTGGGAGGAACCAGTTGATAGAGGGAGAAGCTTAAAGAAAGGGTAAAGTCTAGGGGCAGAGTGAGACAGCTAGCAGAACAGTCCTTCTAATGACAGATCTCAGTATATTGCTCCCCTTTTCAATAAACTTAAATGGTTCATTATTATTTCTAGGATCAAATTTCTCTGTTAGGTAAATTCCTTTACAATGTGGTTCCAACTTACCTTTTCAACCTGATTTTATGTTACTCTCCTCTTTATATTCTTCTGAGAAGCCAAACTGGCATTTGTACTATATCTTACAAATGCCATCATGGTTCCTTGAGTACAGGGACTATTTTTGCCTCTCTTTGTAGCCCCTGTGCTTAGCACAGTGCCTAGAACAGAGACATTGTTTAATAAATGATTTTTAATCAATTGATCTAAATTAACTTAATAAATTAGTTTGATTTCCAAAGTCATTAACAAATGATTTTGGAAAGGCTGTCCCTCATGCTTGGAATATACTCCTTCCTCACGTTCACCTTTTAGAAGTCACAGGTTCTTTCAAACATCACCCGATAAATGAGGCTTCCCTGATCTCAGTTGCTAGCCTGTCTACTTTTACTTTCATTTTGTATATAGTTTTGTTTTTACTCATGTATATATATGTTGTTTCTCCTGATAAAAAGTAAGCTCTTTGAGGGTTGGCTCTATTTTCATTCTTAAAATTTTCTATCTGTAGTAGTTAGTCTACTGCCTGGCTCATAGGAATACTTATTAGATGCTTATTGAGTAATTGATTCATTTTATACAAATGATCTCATTTGAACATCCTAACAATCCAGTGGGCTATAGGCATTATTATATTAAGCATTTATCATTGGAGGCAACTAGGTTGGATTGAGCAATGGATCTGGAGTCAGGAAGATCTAAATTCCAATCTGGCCTCTGACATTTACTAGCTGTGTAGTCCTGGGAAAGTCACCTGATTTCTGTTTGCTTCAGTGTTCTTAAACTGTAAAATGTGACTATTTATGCACTCTAGTGCACCTACTTCATAAGGTTACTATAAGGATTTCATGAGATAACATTTGTAAGGGACTTAGCATAGTGCTTGGCACATAGTAGGTGCTATGTAAATGTTTATTCCCCTTCCTTTCCCCTACTACTGGTGAGAAAACTGAAGTTTAGAGAATTTAATGGTCATGTAAGTAGTGTCAGAGATAGAATTTGAACTGAATTCTTTTTGACTTTGTGCCCACCCCACTACCCACAGATATTTCCGTCAGAGCCTTGGAACCTATTATAAAAAGCCTTTACTCTATAACCAATTAGCAGACTGTTGCCAAACAGATCCAGTGCATTTTGCTACACTATTTATTTAGAGGAATCTATTATGCCAACCCTAGAGATGTGGTGGAGGGTAGGTGGAAAACGGGTTAATATTCCTGTGTGATGTACTGTAGTTTAATGGGATTTCTTCCATTGTTCACATGAACTAAAAAGCTCTAAATACTTCTAGGATATTCCCTAGAGCCAATCACTTTGTTAATGCGTAGCGAAGGTTGAGGATATATTCTCCCTACAGAAAGCTAAGTTTACTATGACATTCCAGTTAAGATTTCTTCCTTCCTCGTATGTCTGAGTCTTATAAGAACTATAGTTCAGTTACTTAGACATTGCTCACATGGGGGAAAATACTGGTGAGAAGTACTCCTTTGGGAGATCAACACTCCCAAGGGTCCTTTTAAAGCTTTATAAATACATTCCTCTTAAGAATAACCAAACCTGCTCTGAACAGGGTATGGAGGATCATAGATTTAAAGCTGAAAAGTACTTCAGAGATCATCTAGTTCAACACTCCCTTTATAGCTAAGGAAACTGAGGTCAAGAGGGCTGGTGGAGTTGACTTGCCCACAGTCACACAGTCACACAGCTAACATCACTCAAGATTCAGACCCAAGTCTTCTACCTTCAAATTCAGTGCTCCTTTCATACAGAGACAACTTAATGATATGTTACATAAGTGTGTTGCAAATAGTCAGCACTTAATGAATCTTTATTAACTATTTAATAATGACACATTTGTAAACCCTTTGAAGAACAGTGAGGTGGCACAGTGGATGGAACAACAGGCTTGAGTTCAAATGTAACCTCAGACATTTATAAACTGTATGATCCTAAGCAAGTCACTTAACCTTGTTGGCCTCAGTTTCCTCATCCACGTGAGCTGGAGAAGGAAATGGCATACTACTCCAGTATCTTTGCCAGACGTGGCTGAAATAACTAAACAACAATCACAAACTCTTTGAGCAATCTCAGAAATTCAATGTCTTTGAGGCAAGGCATTTCCAAAGATTATTATGATTCTTTGACATGCCCTGTGCTGCTCTACATGGTAGGGTTAGGGAATGGAGAGTAAGCTCTGCAGTGTCTTGAGATATAGACCATTAGCCTAAGTGCTCTGACTAATTGCTAATTACCCCAAAATGCCTGTGGACAGCTCTCCTCTCTGGTTCTTTTCCTTTGGTCCTCTCCCTCCCTTGTTCCTTCCTTTTTTGATCTTAGACACCCTTTTTCTTTCTGTCAAAGTGAAATGTTTTTCAACAGTTATTCATTTGTGCCATTCAGGGGGGGAAAGGCACTACATAAAGCTAATAAACAATAATCAATTAAATGGCTCATTCAGCATCCAGCCAGACTCAATGGGGAATAACTCCACAGGAAATGTAATTCAGTATTCTCACCAGATGCATACTTCAGTAAGACTTTACCTTACAAAGGGAACATGCTGCCTCCATCTTCTTCAATCAGCAGGCTTCAATGAAGCTGTTGTTAGGGTATTTAAAAAACAAAAATAACAACAAACAAGCTATTGAGGGACATGTATCAGCAATGCCAGCAAAGAGTTAGAATAAATTCCTTGGGGGAATCTGCTTTTAGTGGCACTTAGTGGCACAGTGACACTCAGAGGAATTGGGCCACTGCTTGAGCTCAATGTTGTCCACTTGAAGTGATCACCTAACCATCTATAGAGGTTCCCAGATACATTGGGTGTGTATAAATGGTGTCTTCTATTGGGGGAATGATTAACTATCATCCTTTTGTTAGTCCTGAGTGTGGGGTCTAAACCTATGACTTCATCCTTATGAGGAGTTCCCTGGTGTGAAATCTCCTTCCACTAATGCAGCATGGCAATGTGTCTGTGACTAGCTGTCTTACATGTTAGTTGCCTGGGGATGCATAGAGGTTTAGCTACTTGACTGGGGTAAGATAACCAGGAAGTTTCAGAGCAAAACTTGAACTCAGGTTTCCTTAACACCCAAGATGATCATCTATCCAATCTCTCAGGTTGACTCTCCAATCATCATCTTAAGTTTTTCAAAGTTTCTTTGGTTTTAAAGACTTTGAGATAAATTCAGCAGTTTAGTTTATCCACTGACAATTGAATCATGAACTCTATAAGTGAACATATGAAGACCATATCTTATGTGTCTTTGCATCTCCTACAGCAACTAGAATTGTGCCTTGAATATAGTACAGACTCAAAAAACATCTGTTGGATAAGTAAATAATGACTATGGAAGGGTAGTTTATAACTATGGTTTCCCTTCCTATCCCCAACTCATTAACTAAGTGCTAGTCGATCCATTTCATTAAATAAATATGGTGACAACATGTATGGGGCACCTACCTCTGTGTGCATAATTATTCTAGAACCTGTGTGGACAGTAGAAGTAAATAAAAGTTATCTGCTCTTTAGAAAGTTCAATCTATGGGACAATGAAAGAAACATACTTAAGAATACTTACAAAATAAGAATGCATAATGACAGATAATGAATTTCAATTAGACTGGGATATTTGTACCAGAATTCTGGGAGGATGAAGGTGAGGCTCATTTGGGAAAATTTCATGGGAGAGGTGAATTCTAAGTATCATTCTAAGACAAGAAATAAAGATCTGTGTGTTGCTTAACATTTTAAAGGAACTTATTAACATTCACTATATTAGAGCATTGTAATACTAAAAATATATCTATTACTTCATTCCACAGAACAAGCTATGATGATGGTAAAAAGTGGCATTTAACCATCTCACACAAAATAGCTAATAGGCAATAATCATTCTTTCTGATTTCACCACACTAGATTTCATAGCTCATGCTTTTCATTTTTATTTTATTTTTTATTTTTACTATTTACCTTGCAGATAACAGTTTTGCAATACTGGGCTAGATTTGACTATCATAATATGATCTGTGTATATTTGTAATCTATTGACTTGGCTCTGAAGGACTGTATCTTGCTGACAAATTTCAATATCGTGGCCTTATTGTAACCACAAATTTATCAAAGAAAAGGCTTTTCTTATCAGAAGCTTCACATTTTCCAAGAGCAGCCTCATATAATTCCAAAATGCATTGACAGGGATGTGTAACTGTAAACATCACATGCATTACATTATATCCTCCTACTTGATGGAATAGTTCATCTTGGTCTTTTCTTGCCAACAGCAATGGAGCAAATTGGATCTGGTGGCTCACAGATGGAATGTTGGGTAATCATAAGAAATGCATACACTCAGCTCTGAAATATGCAAGAGACCACTGAGGTCTCTCGAAGACCTAGGATTCTCTGACTCCAATTAGGAAGGAAATGGAAATAATAAAGACATCTTTAAGGAGAACTCATTCCATAAAGAAACAGTTATAAAAATTAAAATTGATCTCTGTTGCTCCAATAGCTACATTCTTTAGAGTCAAACTCTGATTTTACTGGGGGGAAGGGAGTGAGATCTCAGCTGGACTATGACAAAGTCCTTTTGAGCAGAGATGACTTCCAACCCGACAGATGGGTGATCAAAAAGAGTTATTTCATTTACTTTATTCATGGATATGTCTTATGATAAAAGGTAGTGCTCTCTAGCACTTTCCTAAGGTCCATATCCAATGATGTTAAATAATCAGCAGCTATATACATTTTTCCCCTGGGGGGAAAATAGACTAGAACATGACAGTTATAATAATTTGCATATGTCCACTCAGCCCATACTTAAAATTTTCAAACTAACATGTTATTGTTACCTATAAAAGATTTTCATTCTTTTTGGTTCGTTTTCTTTCTTTCTTTTTTTTTTTAAAGCAATTGGGGTTAAGTAACTTGCTCAAGGTTACATGGCTAGTCATTATTTATGCGTGGGTGCTCATTTTCTGAGGCTGGATTTGATCTTGGGTCATCCCAACTCCGAGGCCGGCGCTCTTACTCACTGCGCCACCTAGCCGCCCCTTTGGGGCAATTGGGGTTAAGTAACTTGCCCAAGGTTACACGGCTAGGTTTTTGTTTGTGTGGATTAAGTGTCGGAGGCCGGCTCCGAACTCAGGTCCTTCTGACTCCAGGGCCGGCGCTCTATTCACTGCGCCACGTAGCCGCCCCGGTTCGTTTTATTTCTTTATCACATTTATCATCCTTGACCAGAATAGAGGAAACAGATCCATGGAATCAAGGGAAAAGCCTAGGGAAACAACAAGAGCTATATTTCTGATCTACAAATGACCTCTGGATTGTGTCTTGCTGAAAGGTGAGTGATATAAAATTGACCTTCCCCTTGACGACCTTTGGTGCATTCCATAACCAGCATCAATGATCATTTATGTTATCAACACTTTTATATGATATATGAGATGAGTCATCAGAACTTTTATAGCTTGTTGAACACTCTATATATGGTGGTATTCTGTTATACAACTATTCTTATGTTACAGGTTGCTAGAACAAGTTACAGGTGGAACTGCATTATGATTACAGTGGGTAGGTTCTGATCCCATCATTTCTCTTCCTCTCCCTCAGTGTGTATAATCCTATTTTATTCCAGGGGTTGTGGCAGCAGTAGCAGCAGAGATGAGTTTAGGATGGGTGCCAGAGATAAGGTTAGGATAGGTGCTAGAAAAGCCAGAATGTTTCTAAAATGAACCCAGTATACTGGATCTAGAGTCAGAAGGATTTCAGAGGCAATCTTGTCCAACTCCTTCACTGAATGACATAGGTAATAAATTCATATAGGTAGTGAGCATCAAAGGCAGAATTTGAACTCAAGTCCTCTGAATCTGGAACTGATACACTTTTCACTATAGCAAATTGCCTTCTTAGGGCATATCTAGTTAGAAATTATATCTTGAATAATAATAAATAATATGCATTATATTGCACATATATATTATATATAATATATAAGGAATTCTAAATTGTATGTATATATCAGAGAGGCAGAGATAGAGACAAAAAAGTAGTGAGACAATCTCTTTATGAGTTGGTTTGCCATACATTAGAGATTTAGAAATTATTTTGTCTGGATTTCGTTGGTTCAGGCAATTCTCAGCAAGGAAACAACCTCTAAGGGCAATATTAGCTTTTCTGCTTTTTGTAGTCCTAGAGAATTGTTTGAAGGTCACTGGAAGATCTAGTGTCTGACTTGGGGTCACATAGTCAATATGTGTCAAAGGCAAGACTTTAAATCCAAGACTTCCTTACATGAGGCCAGCCATGCAGCCATACATGTACATGTATCTTTTGGACTCTACATTTTGGTCCTGGGGAAAGTGGACTGAGACTTAAAGTGATAACTGAAATATTCTTCCCATCATTACCAAGTTCATTTCCAGGTGTGGCATATTCAATAGACAATAACCCTCTTGCTTAAAAACCACAATTTTGGCTTCCAGGTCTATCCAATATTGAGCTATACCAAGCCAGGGCTAGTGGTTTCCTATGTCTGGCTTCTGGACCTCAGGAAATTCTTTTGACTTTTCGAAATCTCATAAGGCCTTGTACCAACGGAAAGAAAACACAGTCCAGAAGCCTATCTAGAGGCCATACAGTCATGGGTCGGCCAGGTAAGAAGAAGGGATTGCTTCCATCAGCCCTCTAGAGCTCAGCAAGCTGTCTTTATACCTGGTGGCCAGCAGGAAGGGGAAAAAAGTGATTTGACCTACATGTGCCTTTTGTATTCACACTCAGTTTTGATTCAGTTCATTTCATTGCTTTTAGCACACAGTGGGCACTTGATAAATATTTGACTGACTCAGCAGATAATTAAAAGGCTTTTCTTTACAACACAGTAAGTAGACTGAAAACAGTGACAGACTAATCTGAGCATGTTCTGAAAGGGAAAGGGGCAGGGTACCTCTATTATGAGTTATCACATTTCCAAGAGCAGCTCACCCCTACCTCACATGCCAATAAGAAGAGCCCCTTGTGCCTGCTAAGAAAACTGGGTCTATATTGATCAATCCCTTTTAACACAACAGGTATATGTCTGTCTGTCTATCTATCTGTCTGTCTATCTGTCTTTCTGTCTTTCTATATTTGTATGTCTGTGGGGTAAATGCTGAAATTAGTCTCTAACTTGTATTTAATACTGAAGATCTTATCTTAATCTAGAGTCTCTCCATTTTACTCTATTGAAATTTTAAGCACTTGGCAAATAGGATTAATTTTTTCTGACCATTCAGATCTTCTAGTAGGATGAATTACTGCTGCTATTCAAATCGCTGTCATAATTGTCAAAGTGAATTATTAGGGGTAGTAATGAAAGTCATTTTTCATGCAAGAGGCAGCTTGAGCGATAGTAGAAAGAACACTATCTTACATCTAGGAGCCCTGAGTTCCAATTCTGGTTCTTTTAGTGTTGGGCAAATCACATGAACTTTTCTGTGCCTTGGTTTTCTCATTAGAAAGACTGAGGTAACAATAGTAGTATTAACCAATATTATTACTTATAGAGGTGTTTTTGTTTTTGGTGAGGAAAGTGCATTAACCATATTATACTACTACAATATAACATTATAATTAAGGAATACTAAGTCTAATTAAATAGTACCAATAGAAGTTACTCCTTTCATATAATTCATATTTTTGAGAATTATCTCTTCTACCTTGTTAGGAGTTCTACTTTTTGTGTTTGAGTATGTATGTTTGTTTTGGGGTATACATGTTTGTGTTTCTATATAGATGATTACTTTCTTGAATCATCCCATTATACTTTACAGATTTAGGAAGTAGACAAATGTAAGTGAAGAGCCCATTACCAAGAACACCAAAAGTCAGATTAAAAGTAATTTTCTCTTCTCTTTGCCAAGGTGGGGAACCTGTGACCTTAAGACACTTTGACTGAATCCCTACTTCACTGAACAAATCCCCAAAAAAGGAAGGATTTGTTTTGTGAACTTTGGATTCAGTAAAAGGGTTGTACTTGAGGATCTAGAGGGCCACATGTGGCCTTGAGGCCACAGATTTCCCACTTCTGCTAGACCATCTATATTGCCAATGCAATACCCTTAGCAGCTGCTGTGAATATGCAGATATATTTCCAGGGTTGAACTGCAAAATATAACAAACTCTCTTCCTCAAAGACAAAACCAAGATATTTATTTAGATACCAGAAAACCAATTCCACCATGGTAACAAAGAAGTTTATACACATCGCCAATGCAGGGAGCTCCACCATCCCCAAGCCTTCCCCCTGTTAGGCCTTCCCACAAACAAGCTCCCCTAGGCAAAATTCCTCCTTCTCTCACTCAGCTCTTCCTCATTCTCTCTCTATGCTCCACCCTTCCTGCTCCACCTGTTTGGCAAGCTCCTCCTGCCATGGGTTCCATGTGACTCAAGTTGTGATCTGGGCCAGAGCTCAAAGCAGGTCACATGGGTCTATTAAGGGGCAGGGAAGATCTTCAAATCCCCTTAACATTACAGCATCTGACTATTAGCCCAACTGGCCTTTTTTGAGAAATTAAAGAAAATTTGCATGCCGGCAACTCTTTGGTGAGTGATGATATTGATGATAAATATTTAAAATAGCAATTTCAGGTTTATAAAATGCTTTATAAATATTGTCTCATTTGGACCCCACAAAAACCTGTGCTCAAGTTATGGGAACATGTTTAAGAATCTTAAAGAATATTATATGTAATTCAATTCAATCTACTGGCAAGTATTTATTAAGAACCTTTGTGCCAGGTACTGGGCTATATGATGGGGATACAAAAACAAAAATGAGAATCCCTGAACTCAAGTAGCTTACATTTTATTAGAGAGATGCTCACTTGTTTTACAGATAGAGGAAACTGAGGCCAAGTGATCCATCTAATGCCTAGTGATTGGGAAATTAAGGGAAGGATAAGTAACAAGATTGGCTTATTAAGTGTCTTTCTTTGACCCCAAATCCAGTGTTTTCCCTGTTGCACCACAGAAGAAGGTAAGTCATAGATGGATTATTGTCTCTGTCTTAAGAAAACTATGGTGAGAGCACAAGTGCTCTATCTGCCTTGGTCACATAGCTAGTGAATGTCTAAAACAGGACTTGCACCTAGTTCTTCCTAGCTCCAGGTCTCACTCTTACTACACTCTTCTCTTTAGCTCTGATGGTGCTAAAATAACTAGTATCTTCTCTATTTTGTTCTTTTGGAAAGTTGTTTTTAAAAATTTCTTACTATAGAGAACTCTTCCCCTTTAAGAATGTTAGCTGGCAACTTGAGAGGAGGATGAATAAACCACCTGTGATTTATTTCGGGAGAGTGACTGATTATGAAATAAAGTCAGCTGAGTTGCAGAAGGAGGTGAATAAAGCAGTTCATAGAAAAGAGAATGGCTGGTTAGATAAAGGTTATTTGGGACTGGGATGAACAGAATGAGTAAAATAATACTAAGAATTAACAATTGCAAATATTTACATAGTGCCTGCTCAAGACATTTTTGAGAGGCAGTGTAGATGAAAAGTTTGGCCTTGAGTTATAACAAGTTCAGCCCCAGACACATACTGTCTGTGATTCTGGGCAGGTCACCCAAACTCATTAGGACTGTAAGTCACAATTGTTAATTGGCAAAGGACACTTAGTACCTGTGTGCAAGGGATTGTGCTAGGTGGCAGGGTTGCTAAGGTTCTTGCCTTCAAGGCACTTCTGTTCTTCTGGGGAATGGAGGATGGTAGAGAGATACAATATGGACACAGAGAAGTAAATAAGGAGGTTGTTGTTTGTCCTTTATTTTCTTTCTTCCTTTCTTTCTTCCTTTGTTCCTTCCTTCCTTCCTTTCTTTGTTCCTTCCTTCCTTCCTTCCTTCCTTCCTTCCTTCCTTCCTTCCTTCCTTCCTTCCTTCTTTTTGGAGGGCAATTGGGGTTAAGTGACTTGCCCAAGGGTCACATGGCTAGTTTTCATGTGAAGTGTCTGAGGCCGGATTTGAACTCAGGTTCTCCTGACTCCAGGGCCAGTGCTCTATTCACTGCACCACCTAGCTGCCCCTTTGTCCTTCATTTTCAAAGAGAACCATTGACGTTGCAGGATGATATCTTTACTTGTACGTGAATTGGATTTATATGAGGCAGAGTTGCACAAAATCATCAGCCTCACTCTCTCTTCCAGAGCCATCTAAGTCTAGTGGCAGGACAAAAATCAGGATAACTCGTGCTGGCCTAGGATGTAGTAGATGAGCTTGGCATCTTCCATATCTAAGGTCTGCATGCTCTATAGTGACTGCTTCAGCCACCTTCATGGTCATGGTAACAAAATGTTCTCATCTGCTCATTCCATCAGGGAAAGTCTTCACATTCTTGGGGTCAACATCCCCCTAACTCAGCAATGGGTTTGAGGCCTGTTGGTTACCTTCAGCCTGGTTTAGCCCATTTGCTAAATGGGGTCTTCAGGACTAGCACATCTGCTGTGAGGACTGAGTTCTTTTTAGGACTACTCATATACCTTTGGTGTCTACCTTTTACCCAACTCTCTCACCTGTGGCTCCAAAAAGTTGTACATATGCAGTGGCCACATCCTGGTAAAATAGGGTATAATTTGAAAGGGAGAGGATTAATGATTGGGGTTACCAGAAAAAAAAAAGGTTTGTGGAAGAGGTGATACTTGAACTAGACCTTGAAGGAAGAGGATTCTGAATAGGGGAAAGGGAGAAGAGGGAAGAAAAGGGAGTGCATTCCAGGAATGGCAGATATCTTGAGCAAATGTGCAGAGGAAAGTTGAATTTGAGGAATAACTAATAAAACTGTATAGAACTATGTAATGAAAAGGACGTTGAGGATTGTCTAGAAATTGCTAGTGTTAAGAGGCCTTCTATTAGGCAAAACTAGTGAGAGTTGTCTAAGGGTTGGTGAGATTCAAAGTGATCAGGTGATTCTAATAAAGCTTATGTTGCAGGGTGTCTCAAATGACTTAGGGCATGCTATCAAAGCTTAAAAATGTACTAAGACTTTTGGAACAATTTGCATATCAGCCCCTCAATATGGAAACAAAAAAGCAAGAAACCAAAACAAACAACAACAAAATTTAAAAAATGTTTTCATAAAAGTCCCTGATAATGTCAAAGGCTTTGTCAAGAGCAGATTTGGTGAAACATGAATTTGTGATGTGATCCTTTTACAGAACTGAAATTCGTTAAAAGTTAGCATGTGAAGCATGGCTCCACAATGTCTTTTCCTTAAGTCTTGATACAGAAACCAGTCTTTCTCTACTCAAGAATGTTAATACTTAAGTTAACAGAGTCAGGTTTGTTACTACAAAGCTACAGGACATTCCTCTCTATGTAAAACTATTATGTCCTCTATTCTTGGAAATGCAGAACATGGAAAAAAGTACAGAAAGTGAACAATGTGTTCTCAGTCACATGATACAATTTGTAAAGTGTTTTCTCCTTGGGGAATATATCAGTAAATACAAGAAATGTAAAAAATAGAATAATATAGGATAATAAGCTTAACTTACATCAGAAGAGACTTAGGCTATATTTACAGGATGCCACAACTTCAACAACTTTTAAATCCAGTTAATTCATTGGGGGAAGAAAATTAATCACAGTTGTTGGTCATCATGAAGACAACATGACTGATCTTTTTTAACCTTTAAAATAATTGTTATGCTATTTTATTAATACAACCTTAGGCAGGACTGTTAACATCTGAAGAGGTTCTGGAATTTACATGTAGAGAAAAAATTGAGGCAGAAAATATTTCTGAAATGGATGATATTAAATGATGTAGATTTGAGAACTACTTGAACTCCTAAAGATCTGTGAGACTATTGAGAGAAAGGATGAAGGTCTAGTGTTGTTCCAGAGATTATGCATTCCTTACCAATTAATTTATTGTGTTTGTCTGGGAAAAGTCAAAGGAGGGAAAGAGAAATACAAAATGAGTCCAGTTCAAAATATTTTGCATGAATTTTAGATAGGAATTATACCCTAACAGCTACTTTTCTAGGATTTCAATTTCAAATGCCAACAAATATGTTTCCTGCTTGCATACATATTCCAAAGACTATCTCCCCTCACCGATGCTGAACATTAACATAAGTTCAATGTTTGCTTTAAAAGTCTAGTTACTCATTTTTAATGACTTTTCCTTAACATAAAAGAATGGGCTGGTTTGTGATAAAGTGGATTTTCCCTTACTTGAGCTCTTCAGATCAAGACTGGATGACTACTTATTAGAAGTGTAAAGGCCCCTCTTATGCTGATATAGGTTACACTAAATCCCCTCTGAAGCCTTTTGCAAAACTTTGAGAGTTAATGATTCTATATCACATTTTTGGTGCCCCAATGAATGAATTATTCATACCAAATATCCACCAGTTGTTATATCAAAGATTACCAGATCTCATAATCAGAGGTAGAGAGTATCCATTGGATCAGAAGCCTGCCTCTCAGTTAGTTACTAGCTGTATGACCTTGGACAAGTCATTTAATCCCTGTAGGCCTCAGTTTCCTCATCTGTTAAATGAGGGTACTGTATTCAATGATCTCTAATGTGTCTTCTAGCTCTAAATCCATGATTCGTCATCCTATGACTTTAAAAATAGTTTAAATAAGAAAATGTTGCCTAGTTTGGAAGAGCTAGGAGAGACAAATTTTTGTTTCTTACCCCATGTTCTAGGTTGGCTCTTCATTTCAACAGCAAGGCTGGCCAGTTTTCTATACCTTATATGAGATAAAAGCTTTGTAAATCAATGAGCTAGGGTCCTTCTGCCCCATGAGGCAATTAAAATATTTTTAGAATGAATCTGGGTTTTTATTTTCCCAAAGAACTACCCGAATTATGCTGTCTCTTGCTTTGAAATGTGTTTTAGATCCTGTCAATGGGAGCATCACAAATACATAATTTATTTGTCAGTGCTGCTACCAACTTCATTATTCCTTTTGCCACCCCCAATCCACCCCCCCCTTGCCTTTAGTTGCAATTTTCTCCCTCTGTTACTATTCAACTTCTTCCTTCCACAAAAGTGGGTAACTATTTCATAGAATTTTTTGGCATTGCCAATTCAAACAGAAATCTAATTACTTTGTAACTTTGGGGCACATCTTAACTGCTATTCATTAGTTCTACCCTGATGTTATTATATTGGACATACAGAAGAGCATACCCTTCTATTTTGGTAATAATTTGAAACTCAGTTAAGGGTTAGTATAGATATTAACAAAAATGAGGGAAACCTAAGATGACTTTGACTATATGTATGACAAATTATAATAGATACTTCACTACAGGTCACAAATAATAATGGTAGGATTATTGACTTGGAACATTTTGTCCATTAGTTTGCTCTTTCTGCCTGGGGATCAATCCTGCTATGATTGATTAAGAGTTTAAAATGAACAGAAACTTAATGGGAATTTGTGGTGGGAATCCCCATGTCCATCCCTACTAATTCTGCCTAAAGTCACCTTGACCTACACATGGCTTTTCTTTACTGACAAAATAGCATCTCCTCAGCAATTCTTCTACTTGATTCTATTCAACCCTGTCAAATGCCTTCTGTCTTTCTTAGGATTCATCCCTAAAAGGTGGCTTAGCCTGCACACACACACACACACACACACACACACACACACACACACACACACCTTGTCAAACCCTCATTTTTGTGAGCCTTGGTTTCATGTGAATGCGGTTTAAAGACAGGTAGAGGTAGAAGTTAAAATTTGGGTCTAGGTATCTGGCAAGATAAGAACCAGGCATTATTATGATGCCCAAACCCAGCAAATAGTTCCTGTTTTGTTATTATTATTTTGGGTGATGTTGGTGATGCTTTTGAAGTTTTGGAAGTTATCACGATAAAGGACACAAAGTTATTATTTCTGTTGGAGAGGAATATTATTGTTTTGTGTGGAAGAAATAGCTTATACTTAAAATATGGGCTCTGAATCACACAAAAGTCTTGTAAAATGAGAAAAACAGTACAATGTCTGAGTAAATTCTTTCTGCAGAATGAAAAGGAATCACAGGAAACTGTTACAGGCTAACTTTGCATTTCTTAACTCCAAAACATCTTCTGTGATAAAGCATCCCTCCAAAAAGCAGGAATAGATTGTGAAGGATAGTTGTTTTTGTATATCAAAAGCAGTATCTCTTCAACCATAAAGGGATAAAGGCCAGACTTAGTCACTTTAGACATTTCAGTAAGCCACATTTATTGAACACCTACTGTGTTCCACGTTCTGTAGCAGCAAATCTGAGAAACAGATAAAACTGTTCCTGAAGCCTTTCTTCTCTGAATATGGTTATTCAACAATTTTGCTCAAAGAGTAACATAACTCCCAACTCTTAAGAACACTTTGGAAAGGGTAAATGAAGTGGCAGCACTAGGTTTACTTTTACAACTGAAAAAATGTGTCACATGTATTAATGTCAACAACTGGAATTTTACCTCATTAGGCAATTTCTGATCTAAGGCTCTGATTATTATTCTAAGCAGAAAAAAATATGCTAATTATTCACTCTGAATATAGAAGGAAAAAAGGTGTAAAATCTCCCGTTAGCCGTGTGACCATGTACTAATTGCATGTCATGTGTCAAAATAATTCAGCTCCCTGTGCCTAAAGCAATTAGACATACAGAACTCTATTAATGAAGCACTGTCTGTCACTAAAAATGTTTTCTGTGCTATAGTGGAAGATTAAAATATTAACTTCTCAAATATTTATGATAGTTACTGACAGCATTTCAAAATGTTACTTTTAACAAAAGACTTCTATTCAGCTCTAGTTTTTAATTTGGATTTTGTATTCAAAGGAGATATTAACATATGGAAGATACAGGAGATTTCTAAGGTATTTGGTGAGAGTTTGTGATAAAGGGTAGTTTTTTCCTCAAAGAAGTTTAGAAAACCTTTGCTCCATGACATCCTTATTTTTTTCCTCAGCCAGGGATTTTCTGAAACATTTCTGAATGGACACATTGTCCCAGGTTGATTTACCATTTGAAGAGGATATATATATATATATATATATATATAAAGACTAAGTATTATTATCAATTTTTTGTTATTACTCAGATTACTCTGTTCTTAATTCATTTAATTAAATGTTAAACACTACACAAATAGGTAAGATACAAAGTAGAATGTAATAAGGGCAATGCCATATTAGAACGAACACTAAATTTGGAGTAAGATAGCCTTGAGCTTGAATGTTCATTCTAGTAATTCACTACTTATGTCATTTATTTAATTTTATTATTTACTTTAACTTTTTTTTTCTTTGAGACTGGGTCTCTGTATCTCATCCAGCATGAAAGTGCAATAGCCACTCAGAGGCCTGACTTGAAAAGTTTTGATCTGCTCCATTTCCAGCCTGAGCCTATTTGACCTCTTTAGCTAGCCTGATGGCCCCTCACTTCTACAAGGTATTGTGATCAACTTAGTGTAGACACCTGATTGGCTTTAGCCTTATTGTAGCTCGTAACTCTCAAACTCAATTGGATTCACCAGCTTCAGTTTACCAAGCAGAAGGAATTATAGGAATATGCCATCATGCCTGTCCTGCCTATCAGGGTATTATACAAATCATTTCACCTCATTGTACCTCTGTTTTCTTATCTGTAAACCAAGAAGGATGTGCCACATGGTCTCTAGCATACCTTCAAACTCCATCAAATTCTATGATGCTTATGAAAGGAAAGATCCATCCAGGCCTTGATGCATAATCTGGAAGGAATTACATGCCTGGGAGACAGGAACCCATAGAAGAGCACAGCATTGGGTGAGGGTGGGACAAGGTTGAGGAATGGTCAGCAGTCTAATTCATCTTGAACACAGAGTGAATAAAGGGGAGTAGAGTGAAACAAGGCTAGATAAAGTATATCAAGAGTTGTACTGTAGATGGGTTCAAATGTCAAGGTAAAGGGTATATTTATTCTATAAGCAAAGGGAAAATCACTGAAGTTTTTTGAGCCAGAAGAGTTATATCTTCTGACCTGTGTATTAGGAAGATTAATTTTCTAGCTTCGGAAGATGGAACAGTAACAGGGGAAGATGGAGGAATGGAGACCATTTAGAAGACTATTAAAATAATCCTGATGAGTGGTTATGAAGGCCTACACTAGTGTAATAGAAAATGTGACTGGAAAGAAAGGCAACTGTAGCAAGCACCGTAGCATCCCCAGGATGACCGCTGACACAGGTTCTTAGATCTGCTTTTCTAAAGGCAAGCAACTCAAAATGGGTTAACAATCTTGCTTTAATCCAACAGTCATTTACCTGGTTCAGGAGAAAAAGGTCAGCACCCCAAACTTCAGAGAGTACAGAGGTTACAAGCAGATAAAACATACAGAGAAACAGATCAGCAGACAGGTGTCCTCCAGCTGTCTTACCATTACATCCATACCTAGTCAGTTACCAGAGGGAGAAGCATCAACATCTGGGTTTTCAAAGCCATGGGGCTCAACGGCTGCCCAGAATCTCATTTGGCCAAATCACACAACTTTTCTCAAAGTGAGCCCCAAAGCAAAATCTCACATCAGGGTATATATAGCCTTTGCCTGAATCAGAGAATGTCACAGCTCTCTTGACCCACTGCCCAATCACAAAGTAACAAGGTGTGGGTGTTCCTGAAAAACAAACCTCCTGTCACAGGCTCCAGGTGACCACATTCAGCCTATTAGGGGGCAGAGTATATTTTCAAATCAAGGAAGGTTCTCAGAGTCACTTAAGTCTATCAAAAGGCCTAGGGGCAGGGAAGATCTTAAATTTCCATTCCCATAACAGCAACACAGAAGAGATATTGTTCAGGCAAATTTAATAGGATTTGTCAACTAATTTGGATGGTTGGGGTTGGGTGGAGGTGAAGGAGAGGGAAGAGTCACACAGATCACTCAGGTCTCAAGTTTTCCATCAACAGAAAAAAGAGAGTTTTGGGAAGGTGAATTGTTAAGGGGGGGATGATGGTGAATTTTATTTTGAACTTGTTGTTTGAAGTGTTAGTGGGACTCAGAAGGACATGTCTAAACTCACATTTGTATGTTTTAAGGTTTGCAGAGAGTTTTACAAGTGTCATGTCATGTGAGCCTCATAGCAATCTTGTGAGATAGCTACCATGATTATCCCTATTTTACAGATGAGAAAACCGGGACTGAGAGAGGTTAGGTAACTTGGCTAGTCATAAAGCTACTAAGTGTCTGGGGTAGAATTTGAACTCAGGTCATCCTGACTCCAGGTCCAGTGTTCTATCCAATGAACCACTGAGGAGCCTCAACAGCCAGCTACTAACAGGCAATAAAAAATAAGTATTAGTGCTCGAGAGATAGAGATAGGCACTGGAGATTTAGAACTGGCAGTTATCTTTCTTAGAGGCTTTATTTGGAGCCATGAGAGTATATGACATCACCAAAGGAGAGATGATGGAGAAAAAAAGAGGAAAAAAAAAACCTTGGAAGGAGAAAGGTAGTGGAGTTGGCTGTTAAATTTTTCAGTGTGAGCATTTATCCCTCAGAAATCAGCAAATGTTATAAATCAGGTGTCGACTTACTGTTTTGTTGATTATCTAGACTTAAGAAAGTACTGGGAAAATGTTAATGCATACTGAGCTCAAAAGTTTGTGGTGCATAGATTTTTTTTTTCAGAGCTAATTGTTAAATATTTACTGACGTACCTTGCTTGGAAGGAATGTCTGAGTAGATAGAGGAATCAGGAAAGATCTCCAGAAGCTGGGGGAAAGTGTCCTGAAAGAAGAGGTGGTCAGTAGTGTTGAATATTTCAGGAAGGTCAAGAAGGATGAAGCCTGGCGGAGGAAAGACAATTGGATATGGCACTTAAGATGTCATTAGTAATCTTTGAGATCTCAGTTTTACTAGCTTGGTGGAAACAAAAGCCACATTGCCAGGAGTAAAGGAGGAAGTGGTTATGAAATGGAAGAAGCAAACAAAGCAAATACAGACAATGGGAGAAGAAAGATAATAGATGATGGATGTTAGGGGAGATTGATGATAGCTTGAAGGGTTAATAGGATCAATAAAAGATTTCTTTTTTTCTTTTCTGTTTATAATGGGAAAACAAGGACCTTTTTTTTGTAAAATAAGTAAGATATTACAATAAGACAGAGCCAGTTGGACAAACATATCATGTAATATGTTGTTTGGATACAAACTGAGAGGTGATTTATAAAGTGTCTAGAAATTCCTCCTTTTGAAGTGATTTCAGAGCCTGGTGGATTCTGAATTCTGTGATATAAAACTAATCACAAAAATAAAAAAAACAAAAAACAATTTTGTTGTTTACTAATTTTCAAAATGCTTTAGCTCCATGGCCAGTTGTGATCTTCTGGCTGAATTTACAATCAGGATATCTGGGCACAATTAAATCCAACAAACATTTATTAAGCAGTCATTAGTATCAGACCCCTGTGATAGGTTTTGGGTAAGATACGACATTTAGAAAAGACATAGCCCTTGATCTTAAGGAGCTAATATTTTAGTAGGAGGATGTGTTACCTAAATGTAGTGTATGGTGGTGGGCATGTTAGGTAGTACAAAATAAAAAGAGCGTTATGTAACATCAGTGGCAAGATAAAAGCAAACTTCATGGGGGGATGGCGTTCAAGGTGAGCTTGTTTGGTTGGGCTTTTCAACAGGTGACCTGGGTCAGGACATATGATACACTGGTAACAGTGCAAATAAAATTAACATTGTAGAAAGGAGTAGGGTGTTGTTGGAGAGCTGGACAAAGCAGCTTGGATGTTACTTATTCAAGACTCTTAGAGGAGTCACATGGTTAGATCTATGCAGAACAAAGATTAGTTTGACTTCAAACTCTGTCTCTATCACTTACTAGCTATGTGACCATGGGCTTATTGTTTAACTTCTTTGATTCTCAGTTTTACCACCTATAAAATGAGATTTGTAACATTTAAGGCTATTTGGAGGGAAATTCTGAGACACTAACTGCTGTAAAAGTGTAAGTCATTGTTGCTGTTAATTCTAAAGCTCTGATGTCATTGGAGTAGAGAGCTCCCTATGTTGACCCACCCTTACCATCAATGCAAATTGGCAAATTGTAACTTAGAGACTTGGAGTTGCAAGAACTGTGAAGTCTAGTGATTTTCTTATAGTCACACAACCAGTATGTGACAGAGGCAGGTCTTGAATATAGGGTTTTCTTGATTCTAATGCCAATGCTTTATCCATAAATGAGATCAATGAGATTGTGATTATATTCTCTAATAATCTTTTTAGGATTTTGCAATATTTCACGCAGGCAAATTTGTTTTTAGGAAAATATTTCACTGAATTATTTTTCATGAACAAGATGCTTCACATAGAGATCAGATTAGATTGCCTTCAATATTACCTATAAATCGAATATTCTGTTATTCAGTTGATGGTCAAGATGTCTTGATCATTATGGTTATATCTCAGTAAGTCTTCTTTTAGCAGTTATTTCCTAAAACTGTCTTAAGTTTATACAGAACAATCCTTTACTAATTCTCATTCAAGGACTAACAGCTGATATAGCTATGTACCAACACTATTATTCCAAGTGGTATAAATCACAATAGCAAGATGGTGGCAGGTATGGGGAATCTATGGCCTCCAGGCCACATGTAGCCCTCTGGGTCCTCAAGTGTGACACTTTGGGGAGTTAGTCAAAAGGTCTCACTTAAGAACCTAGAGGGCCACATGTGGCCTCAGGGCCATAGGTTCCCTACCCTTGGTATATTGTATAGTTCTACTGGTTTTATATTCAGTCATTGTTTCAACTGAAATTACTTCTATACCTAGCTTTAGTCTATACTCCTTAGGTAATTTTAGTGCCAATTACCCTATTCTGAATTACCACAGCAAGCTCTCTATTATTACCAAATCTCATGTGCTGCTTGCTTCAGCCAAATTTTGACAATGTTTTTTCAGATACTGTGAACTTTTTTTTATCTCTACTTCCAAACTTCTTGGGTAATTTGTGGATTTTCTGGTAATTTATACTTCAGTTTCCCAAGGCTTAGTGGTATAAAACTAGAGACATTTCTGTTTGTGTGGGTTGAAACCAGATCTGCTGGAAAAGAAACCCCTTAGTCTTAAAATCTGGGAGTTGTACAGAATGTAGTCACAGTAATTATTACTCCCCTCCTATCTTCATGAGCTGAAGTCCTTTCGTCTGGTGCACAGTGTTTTATGTGGATGGACTCCAAGATCTCTTCAAAGGTCTGTGATTTGGAAGGAGGGCACCCCACTATGCCTTACTACACAGACAGCTTTCTTGAATTCATAAGATTCTTGTTGCACGTGAGAAATTCATCACCTTGTAGCCATTCTGGTGATGAATCTCTCTGAATTTACACTGATCCTTGTGTAATGGAAATGCAAATTTAAAGATCTTCCCTGCCCCTAGCTTGAGTGCAACTGGAGCTTGTGGTGGGAGGCTTGTTTTTCAGGAAAGCCCACACCTTGATACTTTGTGATTGGGCAGTGGGTCCAGAAGATTGTTGCATTCTCTGAGCCAGGAGAAGGCTATATAAACTCTGAGGAGAGGCTTTGCTTTGGGGCTCACTTTGAGAAGTGTTGTGTGATTTGACCAGATGAGACTCTGGGAAGCCGTTGTTGAGAGCCCCCGGCTTTGAAAACCCAGATGTTGATGCTTCCCTCTCTGGTAACTGTGATTTGGTATTGATATAATGGTTGGGCAGTTTGGAAGCCTGTCTGTGTGATCTGTAAGTTCTGTAACTCTGAAGTTCAGGGTGCTGACCTTTTTCCCCTGAACTAGGTAATATGTGTTTGTTTGATTAAAGTAAGCTTGTTAACCCATTTTGAGTTGCTTTCCTTTTGAAAAGCAGGTCTAAGAACCTGTGTTGGCAGCCACCCTGGGGATATTGGGGTGCTTGCTTCTACACCTTGTACGAGAAAGACAGGTATGTAGTTTGTCACTGGTCCTATATTTTAACTTATTTAGGACTTGTGCTCTACTGACATTAACTTTTGACAACCCAGGGTCTGCTTGACAACAGGTTAGGCATTGGGAGAAGACTTCTGTGGTAGGAAGTCTCCTAGTACTGGTACTATTTGCTGTTATTACTACTATTATAGTAGTGGCTTCCTTTTTAGTTTCCAGTGGAATTTCCAGTCATTCAAGAAGTGGTCCTATCAGTATATCTGATATGGAAGGGCCATTCTTTCAAGTATTTAGCATGTTCATTCTAGACAGATTTTCTTGGAAAACTTGGTCAAAGGTATCAAAGATAAAAAGAAACATCCATATGTACAAAAACATTTATAGAAACAATAATTTTTGGTGGGAACAAAAAACTAGAAACCTAATAGATCCATATTGATGGGGAAATGGCTGCATAAATACTGGTATGAGAATATAACGGAATATTACTCTGCTGTAAGAAATGATGAATCCAGAGAAGCATGGGATTAATTAGACAAAATGGTAAAAAAAAAAAAAAGTAAGTAGAACCAGAAAAAATATACACAATGACTACCACAATGTAAATGAATTGAACAACAATAATAAAAGACTGAAAGCTGTGTGTTTATTATGAACAAATTTGTGCCTGAAGAAGGGATATAAAAATGCATCACCTTTAGTTCTTTGGAGAGATGAGGGGCTATGTGTAAAACCTTACAACATAATAAATACAGAACTTGGTTAATTTTGTTAAACTGCTTTCCTCCCTTTGTTATAAAAGGGACAGCTCTCTGTATAAGGGAAGGGCAGGACCAAACTGGGAAATGAAATTTATGCAAAACCAGAAATATGTCAATAGCATTATTATTATTGTTATTTAAACAAATAAATGCTGGTTGAGCCACCACACGCTAAATACTTATTTTTGTTAACTGGAAAATAACAATCTCAAAACCAGTTGAATTTCCATTTGATAAACTGAACTGCTGAATGAAATTCTTGGCAGTCTCTACAATCTTTTTCACTTTGATTTAATTCATTTCAATTCAACAAGCATTTATTAAAGGCCTATTAATATATACCAGGAAATGTGCTCAGTACTGGGACTACAAAAGACAAAAATGAAACTCTTTCTGCCTTCAAAGAGCATTCTTTGAAGGAACTAAGGTGAAACAATTTGAAGCTAACCTCAGAGTGGCTCTTAATCACCTTTTCCCAGATGCTTTCAAACCTGTTGCAATAAAGTGGAAACATTGACTCCTTTTTTATTCTCTCTTTACACAACTCTATTATAGTTTCTAGCTGTGATAAAATCTTTTTTAGGAACCTCATTTAGTTAAATTGAACACAAACCACTTTCTTTCACCTGAAAAAAAATCACCTTTGTAGGGAAACATCAACTTCTGCATTCTTTCATTTCCTTTCACATTGTCAAACAGTTCTTTAGGTCACTGTGTGCTACGTTCCAACCTTTATATATTTATTCACTTTCAACTTTTTAACTTGCAAAACATTTTAATGCTATTTGCTATATACAACTGACCTTGTCTAGAACTAACTCAAGTTAGCATAGACCATCCCTGGCTTGTAGTTTTCTACCATTTCTAACTTGGACAAATAATTTCATCTCAACCCAGTTTACATGATTCCTACAGCATAATGAATTTTCTCCCTTGAGTAGAGAATAATTGAATGAGAAGTAATGTATTATGGAGATGAGGCTGAAGTCAGAAAGACCTGGATGGCGCTTTTCCTACCTCTGGCTCTTAGTAGCTTGGTGACCATGAATAAGTCTCAACCATTATGAGTCACCCTTTTGTTATCTTTAAAATGGAGAGCCACTTCAACTTGCTTTAACAAGTAGTTATTAAGTATTGAGTACACACATGGGGAGAGGCAGTGTAGCATAGTAATTTGTGGAGCAGCTTTAAATAGTGTTTTATTTTTCTCCAGTTACATGTCAAGAAAGATTTTAGCATTGATTTTTTTTATAAGATTTTGAGTTCCAGATTTTTCTCCCTCCCTTTCTCCCCTCTCCTTTTTCAAAAAGGGTAGGTGGTTTGATATAGTTTATATGTGTTATCATGTACAAAATATTTCCATACTAGTCAGAGTTGTAAAAGAAGAAACAGATTAAGAAAACCATGAGAAAGAACAAAATAAGTGAAAAAATATGCTTCAATACACATTCAGTGTCCATCAGTTCTTTATCTGGATACGAATAGCCTTTTCTGAGTCCTTTGTACTTGTCTTGGATCATTGTGTTGCGGAGAAGAGTTGAGTCATTCATAGTTGATCGTCACACAATGTTGCTGATAACTGTGTGCAATGTTTTCCTATTTCTTCTCATTTCCCTTTGTATCAGTTGATACAAGTCTTTCCAGGATTTTCTGAAATCTGCCTGTTCATCATTTCTTATTGCACAATAGTATTCCATTTACATTCATATACCAGGGCTTATTTAGCCATTCCCCAGTTGATGGGTATCCATTCAGTTTCCAATATTTTGCCACCATGAAAAGGGCAGCTATAAATACTTTTGTACATATAGGTCTTTTTTTCTCTTTTTTATAATCTCTTTGGGATACAGAGCAAGTATTGATTACAAACAGTTTTACCACAACTTAGTTCACTTCTGGCTGTGGCATAGGCAGCGGATGCCAATGCTTTGCTTGTTGGACACAGCATCTCAGCTTCTAGGTCAATACATTACAGGACTGGTTCAAGCAGTTTCCTCTTTAAGGTTTGGCTGTTGGCCCTCTTGTGGCTATTCTGACTTTTTGAAGTCCACAAAGTTGAAGACTGGTCCATTCTTTATTGATACTCATCCATCTAAGATCATATTGGCAAAGATGATAAAAAGAGAGCATTATCATTGTTGGAGGGACTGCAGGAAGAAAATCACACTGGAGCATTATTGGTGGAACTGTGTTGTGTAGTCCAGCCATTTTGGGAAGCAATTTAGAACTGTTCCTCTAAAGTAAATAAACTAATACTGGGTCTATATATGGATTGAGACCATGATGGTCTGGGGGAGTGCAGTCTACTGGCAAATAGTTTGTGGAGCAGCTTTAGAGTGAGGAAAATATAGGTTAGAGTCTTGTCTATAACCTATACTGACTGTGTGACTGCAGGCAAGATATGATTTGCCAGTTCCTCAAATAACTAAGACTGTATGTCTATTCTCCATTTGCAACTTCTCCTGATTTCAGCTCCAAGGGACAAGATGCTACTCATAGGATTAGCTGATCACTTGTAAATGCATCATCATGCTGCTAACACAAGCTTGGGGTACCACCTCCCTCAGTTTCTTCTCCTGTGATTGGAGGGCTGAAGGGTAGTGTACCAAACTCCTCTCAAAGCTTTCCTTTAGAGTGGGCAGGAATTGTACTTTCATTTTGCTTCACTTTCCATCCATAGCTCTGCCTGGTTTCTATTCCATAAAATATGACACCTCCATCCCCCTCAGCCAGGAACCCTCAATTGTTCTTCTAGCCTCCTTTTGTGTGTTGCCTTCTTCTATTAATTTGTAAGATCCCTGAGGGCATGGAATGTCTGTTTCTTATTTGTATCTCCAGCATTTAGCACAGTGTCTGGCACATAGTAGTAAATACATGTTTATTGATTTGAATTGAAGTCACAGACTAGTAGTGGATATGACTCAGTGGAGGGAGTTCCCATACTGGAACTTTTCTCATACCAATGAAATTATAGTTCTGGACAGAGATAGATAATAAATTGTATAAAGCACTATTCTAGGTGGAGGCAACTAGGTGGTTTAGTGGAATGAGTGACTGGAACTCAGGGGGAAAATTAAGGCTGGATATACAGATCTGGAATACTGTCTTCATAGAGATGCCAGTTGAACCTATGGGAGATTATGAGATCACTAAGTCATATAATATAGGGAAAAAAGAGTGTATTCCAGGATGGGACCTTGAGGGACAACCAGGATTAGTGGGTGTGAGCTGGATAAAGAGCTAACAAAGAATTTTAAGAGGGATCATTCAGACCACCAGGAGAAAAGAGTGTCATAGTAACTTAAAGAGGAGAGAGTATCCAGGAGGAGAGGATGATTGACAGTGTCAGAAACACAGAGAGATCAAGAAGGATGAAGACAGAGAAAAAGACCATAAGTTTGTCAATAACGAGTTTGATGCTAGCTTTGTAGAGAGTAGTTTCAGTTGAATGGATCTAGATTAAGAGGGCTGGAGAAGGTAAGAGGAGATGGAGTGAAGATACATAGTAGAAACAATTTTCTCAAGGAAATATGAAGAAAAGAAAGAGACATAGGACATAGAATGGTAACGAGATGAGATGGTAGGAACAAACGAAGGGATTTTAAGGATAGGGAAGACATGAGTATGTGAAGGTATTATAGAAGAGATTAGGAGAAAAGGGAAAGATTGAAGGGGTGTGTGTGTGGGGGGACAGAGGGGCTGGCAATCAGTTGGAGATATAAGGAGATGGGATAAAGCAAATGGCCTTGACAAGGGAGGAAAGGGCTCTTCTTCACCTGAGACAAGAATAAGAGACAAAAGAATATAAATAAGAGATGGAAGAAGGAAGAAAGGAGAGCTATTGTTAAATAACTTCTTTGGGGGGGGGCGTGAAGTACTAAATGAAGTTCTCTCCTGCACTCCTGCCTCTCGCCCACGCATTGGGGAGGCCAGTAATATGATATCAATTTTAATGTGAAGTCATGCAAAACATTTCCATATTAGTCATGTTGCAAAATACAAAAACAAAAATGAAGAAATAAAGGTGGTAAGGTAGCAAGTTGGTGAAGGAAGCCTGAGGACAGATAGGATTTGGAATAGTCAACAAATAATTAGTTCTATCAATGTCTTTTTTCTTATTTGTTCTGAGTTTATGATTTCATTACCATGGGGAACTTCCAATTTGAAAACTCTCTTCACTCATGTGTATCAGAAACTTCTCTATGAATTATATTCTTGGAGAGTTTCCTGAGACACTACAAATTTAAGTGACTTGCCCAGGGTCATAAAGTTGGCATGTGTCAGAAGCAGAACTTCAACCCTTCAACTCCGAGGCTGCTGCCTCTCATAGACCTTCTCAGAGATTGAAAACAAGCTCAGTACTAAAGTATTACTTGCCGCCAGTATTGAAATTCATTCTTTCCCTCTCTCTGATCTGCAGACTTCTCTTTATTATCTTCAACTACAGTGTACCAGGTCTTGAGGTGGGAAGAAAGAAATGTTGACAATCTCTCCCATGTCTACCCCTCCATGGGCATTTTAGATTTGTGTTGGGTGTCAGGAAGGGTGATAAAAGGATACAAGACAGATTGTAGGATCATAGATTTAAGGTTAAAAAGGATCTTAGAGGTCATTTAGTACAATCCCTCCATTTTATGAATGAGACAATAGGTGCAGAGATATTAGGTGGTGAATTTAAACCTCTGACTCCAAATCCAGCACCCTTATCCTGCACACTTTCCTGCTGTGAATTCTTACTTACCCACAATCCTTACCCAAGAAGCCATAACCCCACCCTCTGACTCCAAATCCATAAGCTTATCATTGTTTCCATATATCTTCAAAAAGAGATTTTAGAAAGAATACCTAGGATATTCCCCACTGAAGAAAATTTCTGTGACTTTCTCTATACTTCTTATTACAAAAGATTTCAGCATCTTTTAAATTTGAATTGTTATCACAAAAATGGCATTTTATGTTCTATCTCCAATTCTTTCTGTGCACAAATAGTATTTATTTTTTTCTCCTTCTTTTCTTCAGTTAGACTCTACTTTGCTGGCTAATATTGCAGCAGACCTCATCAATTTTTAATGTAAAATTCTAACATTCTCCTAAAGCAGTGAAGTTTCCATATAAATGTGTTTGCTGAGTTCAAAAGGATAAGAGGATGCCCTTTATAAACATTAGGAAATTGTCCAGTGTCCTTTATTAGATACACATTGTCATTTAATGCATAGGGAGACCTAAAAGTAGGAAAGGCCAAGCTTCTTTCACAATCAAGACGATCATCTCTAATAGTCAGTAGAGAGATCTGGAAGAATGGAACACTCAAAAATGCAAGCTTACTCCTGATCCTAATAGTGATGGGTTATCTTCCATTCACCATGGCAAAATTCAGGGTCTATGGGTGGGAAATCTAAGCATTTATTAAGGATCTACTGTGTGCCAGGCACTATGCTACATGTTTTATAAATATCTCACTATATATAAATATAATAAATCTCTCTCTGTATATATATATGTATACACACATATATGTATATATATGTATATATATATATATATATATAATTTCTGAGAAGGAGGTGTTATTGTTATCCCCATTTTCTAGTTGAAGAAACTGAAGCAAATAGAGGTTAAGTGACTTGCTAAGTCACACAGCTAGTATCTGAGGCTGGATATTAGGTCTTTCTGACTTCTGGTTCATTACTCTATCCACTGAGCAAACTAGCTATCTTGTTTGTTGTTTGTCCTTCATTCTTGAAGAGGACCGATGACATCAAGAGGGTGGTGTCTTGACTTGCAAATGAATTAGATTTAAGTGAGGCAGAGCTCACTCTCACCTCCAGTCACTGGACTCAAGTGGGAAGATATAGGTCAGGATGACTGGTGATGGCCCACGATGCAGTGGGAGACCTTGGCCTTTTAAAGCTAGCATCCTTCCCAGGTCTCAGTCTGTCTGAGGCAACACCCATTCAGTAATTAAAGGCTAGATAAGAATTGAGGTAAAAGATGGTCCACTTTTGCCTTCACAAAAGAATTGATCAGGTTATAGAAGACCCCCAGAGTTTCTGACCAGAACAGAAACAATTACTATTTACAGTTACTCAAAATCCTAACAATAAATAAATAGACCATCATTTACCTCAATTCTTACCTAGCCTTTAACTACTAGTAGTTTACTCGGAAGCCTACAGCAATAGTTCTAGAGAATATTTCAATATCTTTTTCCTCTTTGTCTTGACTATGTTGAATTTTCAAGAGGAAGCTGATTATGGAAATATATTTATTATAAGCATAGACTTTCAACTGGAAAGGACCAAAGAGAAAATGCAGAGAGAGCTAAGGGAACTCTTAAAGTCAATTTTCTCATATTCACAAGTGAGAAAATTGATGATCAGAGAAGGTCAGTGACATGCATAAGGTTATACAAATTATAAGCAGTAAGAATCAGAAGTGGGGACCCAGCAGTGGTAGGGAAAAGTGGGTAGGAGACTGGAAAAAGCTCTGTGGTCAAATGGAATTGTTGTAGTCAATCCATAGATTTTGCCTTTTTTACCTCAGTTTCCCTCCCTACATTGTTAGGATAATGGACATTTCTTATACCCCCCCCCCCGAGTTAATTGACCCCATAAACAGGTAGTTCTAAAATACTTCCTGATGGAAGATGCAAATATTATCCTTTGAAATCAGGAATCTTTTTTTAAAAAAGCAATTGGGGTTAAGTAACTTGCTCAAGGTTACATGGCTAGTCATTATTTGTGTTTGGGTGTTCATTTTCTGAGACTGGATCCGATCTTGGGTCATCCCAACTCCGAGGCCAGCGCTTTTACTCATTGTGCCACCTAACCGCCCCTGAAATCAGGAATCTTAATGGTATACCTGGAGTTATTTATAATGGTATTCCTGGAGTAATTCACAGCTTCCCAATTTCACTATCTGACTGTGGGAAAATGAATTGACTGCTGAATTTGCTTTCTGAAAAAGAGTAGCAATGCTAACATGGCATCCACACAATTCAAAGCTTTTTTTTTTTTTTTTTTGGTCCCTCATTCCCTAAAATTGTCTCTCCTGGAAAGAGCTATGTACAAGGTCAATGAAGATCTTAATTTTCCATTTCATATATTTTATTGATGAATATTTCTTAAATCACCTGTTCTAGAAATTGTAATTTTAAAATATGTAATCCCTAAGAAATTCAGTCGTGATAGCATTTTACTAGCAGCATACTACCTTTATTTTTTCTTATTTCTATTTATTCATGTTTAACATTCGTTTTTTTAAAGTTTTGAGTTCCAAATTCTGTCCCTCACTTTTGTCTTTTACCCATCCATTGAGAAGGCAAGTATCATGATATTCAATGATAAATGTGAAGTCATGCAAAACATTTCCATGTTAACCATGTTGCAAAAAGCAAAAACAAAATTAAGAAAAAAAGTGAAAAAATATGCTTTAATCTCCACTGAGAGTCCATCAGTTCTTTTTCAAGCTATGGATAGTATTTTTCATCATGTGTCTTTAGAACTGTATTAGACCACTGTCTTGATCAGAGAAGCTAAGTCTTTCACAGTTGAACATCCTTACAATCTTGCTATTACTGTGTAAATGGTCTCCTGGTTCTGTTCACTTCACTTTGTATAGGTTCATATAAGTCTTCCTAGGTTTTTCTAAACTCATCTTGCTTGTCATTTCTTATAGCACAATAGTATTCTATCACAATAATATACCATAACTTGTTCAGCCATTCCCCAATTGATGTGCATCCCCTCAATTTCCAGTTCTTTGCCACCACAAAAATAGCTGCTATAAGCATTTTTGAATATATATGTCCTTTTCCCTTTTCTTGTATCTCTTTGGGATATAGACTTTGTGTAGTGGTATTGCTGGGTTAAAGAGTATGCACAGTCTTACAGTCCTGTGGACATCCTTTTCCAGAATGGTTGGATCAGTTCACAACTCTAGCAACATAATCCCACAATATACAACATTTAGAGGCAGCTAGATGGCACAGTGGATAGAGCACTGAATTTGGAGTGAAAAAGACCTGGGTTTGATTCCATTCTGTCACTTATTAGTTGTGTGACCCAGGGCAAGTCACTTAACCTTCAACAGCCTTGGGAATGGGAATAATAATAGCATCTACTTCACAGAGTTGTGAAAATAACTCCAGTAAAATGTTCTGCAAATCTTAAATGATATTTATTGTTATTGTCATAAAGTCAAGGTTATACATTTTCCAAATTCTAATGTAGATGATCAAAGCTTGGTGGAACTGGGTAGGTAGAATGAATATGCTGCATTTTCATGTGTTATAAAAGAATCACTGACAATTGTTCCCGATATTGACCCCAAATGCCACCAACTGATGCTGTACCACCAGTTGCCATGCCATTTTTTTAGCCACCATATATTTATTCCTGCATGTTGAAGGAGAGCTTTGCCATAGTTTGGAAGCTATTATCATCTATCAGGATCAATTGTACATACTTGAACTAAGAAAAATTTCCTTGACAACTCTAATGGCTCTGAAAAAGCTATTACAGACAGTCATGGCAAAAAAAAGGTGGGGGGGTGGGGTGGGAAGCCCACCAATATACAAAGAAAACCAGATGAAAAGTTGTACCCACCCCCACCTCCAATAACTCCCACACTCAACCCTATTTTTAGTCCTAAACTAAGTACTTTTTTTCTAGCTAGTGTTTAATAAGGTTTAGTTATAAATGCACTACCCTTGACCATGCACTCCTTTGTGTTCTGCTAGCAGAAACATGCTGATTTGAAGCGTCACTTGAGGGACTGGGTTGCAAGAACAGCTTGAAAGGTAATCCTCTGTGGAGCATATTTTGATACACTGTGCCCATCTGATGGTATGACTGCAAAGGCAAAGCAAGGCTTTGTTTTGTAAAAAGAAATCCAAGGGGCACAAGAAAGATCTCCTAATGGATGGTCTTTGTCAAGCTACAAGCCCGACTGCTATCTCAAAACCATGGATTCCACTCTGCCTGGGAGCACTCTCGAGCATCAGATAAGCCATATAGCCCATTGGCTAGTGGGGTCATTTTTCAAGAGTTGCTTTGCTCACTGCCCCCTCCCAAGACTGACTCTATCCCACAAAATCTCTTATTAGCTTTATAAAAATATATTTCAAAATCCTTTGCTGTCACCTTTAAAAATGTATACATTTAGGAAAGCTGATTACTGTGTCTCACATAAAAGCGTTGTTAGTTCAGCCTAGCTCTTGCAGCTAGACACTGCTGAAGAATTTGGGCAGAGTTAATGAATTTTCCTTTAAATAAAACAAAAAGGCAGTAAGAGCAGGCATATAATTCATGTCGCCCATTAATGTATCGCCATTTGCTCCCTAATCCCCAGCATCATTAGGATTTTTCTTGTTCTCCCTCTTCCTCATCCTTTCTGGTGTGTGTGTGTGTGTGTGTGTGTGTGTGTGTGTGTGTGTGTGTGTGTGTGTGTGTGTACGTACATATATATACACACAATACACATACATATATTTATATACACACACATACATATGCCTATGTATATGTACATATATTCATACATATATGTATAATAAGTTAGAAAAATGAACAAAAATGCATCCCCCAAAAAACATTACTCCAGAGAACAGGTGGAGAGAGGGATCTGCCAGAGCTGTGTGGGCTGCTCTGGAAATCCAGCCTCTTGTTTACAGGTCCCATTCTACCATCACCTCAGCATTTCTTTAGAATGCAGCAAGGATCCTTCCATGGAGAACAAATGCACCCAAAGAAAAGAAACAGAGATTTTACTTTTCGTTCATCTTCAGATTTGCAAGGGACAATAAGGGAGATTCATTAGGCCATTTGTTTCTGTCATCTGCCATGATTCAAAATGAAATACTAAATGTTTCATGGACTCGGAAAAAGAGCAGTATTTGTCTTTGTGTTGGCTATGCAAAGACCGCATGGCTTCCAGCCTCCATACAAGAGGTCTGATGGATGAAAGGGGGAAGGGTGGTGCCAACTGAATGATGATGGGCTAATATCATCATCCTCTTGTCAGCTGTAATAGGCTTTTCCTCACAGAAATAATTCATAAAACCGCTACATTATATTCTATCCCTGACAGGCCCTATCTATCCTCCAACCCAGCAGGCTCACAACTAATAAGAAAATATGTGGTTCAGGAACCCTGAAAAATTAAACAGGTAGTTTATGAACAATTTGTTTCATGGGGATGTTTATTATGTTTATTAAATATTGAGCCTTTAATGTTTTCCCAGTACAGATGATATCATAAAAATGCTGACTTAAGCCTTGGCTGTATTCTTAGAAAATGGCATTTTACAGCAGTAGGACTGCACAGTAAATAACTAAATTATAAAAGCTTATGTGTGTATGTAGACACAGCCCCATAGCAAATATAATTCATGGCGTATCTTTATGGACATGGATATGTGGAGCGTGTAACATGTGTAAGGATGTACATGCCAGCTCCCCCAGTGCCAATTGTGTTCTTGTGTTTAAAACTAAGTTTGGGGAAGATCATCATTTCTAGAGTTGTCTTGGGGAAGGTCAGCCAGAGATATGTTTTATTGCTTATAGTTAAGGAGAAACCTTGAGCTGAGTGTTTGAAGCGTCAAGAATACAAACACTCTGGTCACTAATAATGAACTTAATCAGAAGTGTTACTTTGTAAGAACAATTTTTATATAAATCCTTTACCCAGGTTTCCTCCAGAGACCCATGTGTATGAGGAGATGGAGGCAAAATGGCTCCCGGTAATGTGATGTTCTTTGCTTGAAAAGTATCAAATTAGATACGGGAAAACGTTGTGAAGAGAGCAGACAGAGGAAGCGTATGAAGCATGTTCTTTCTGTGCCCATACCTTGTGTATTACTAGCTCTGCTGTCATAATAGATTTAATCAGGGTGACAGTAGATGATCTTCTGCTGGAGACAAGCAAGTGGGAGATTATCTGCATCATACAGGGTTAATGGCCCTTCTATAATAAACAATACCCACAGTATGAAAATAAGGCAATAATTCACATACAGATTTCAGAAAACACATGCCCAAGGTGATTTACAAAGGAAGTTGGACTAAGCCCGTGGTTAAACTCTACAGAATTTTAGACCACAAATTTACCGATTTCAGAAGAACACATCTTAATTTACTCTACAGACCCACAGAGAGACATATACCCAGGCACTTTATAATGAACACCTCGACAGAATGTCTTGCTGAGGGGAGAGATGGATGTAATGTGGAAATTCAGATGAAATAGAGAATATCAGCAGGAAGAGGTTAAATGCACTCTCCACTCAGAGAGTACTTATCAATGAATCTGCGTCAGGCTGAGGCTGAGGGTGGGGGCTCATAGCAAGTGTTGATCATCAGTGTGGGGAGCAGGCAAGGGCCCAGTGTTGTTTAATTTTATTTGTTAATTATTGAGCTGAATGATGGACTAGAAAGCGGGGTCATTGATTTGCAGATGACCCTATGCTTGAATGTTACAGGGTGGCCAAGTATCCTGAAAGATAGGATCAGAACACAAAGTGACCTTGGTGAATTGGAGAAATGATCAGAGATGGGCAGAAGAAAGCTCAGTAAGGTTAAGTACAGAGCAGAATAGACAGTAAGTTTAAGTAAACTCTCTCACTCTCCTTCTCTCTCTCTCCTCTCTCTCTCTCTCTCTCTCTCTCTCTCTCTCTCTCTCTCTCTCTCTCTCTCTCTCTCTCTCTCTCTCTCTCTCTCTCTTTCCCCCTCCCTCTCTCTCTTGCTTCCTTGAGGAAGTTCTGATACCATGTAAACGAGGTTCAAAGTGCCTGCTAGAGACAGGGCCCTTGTACACAGGCTTGGGGGGAAGGCACTGTCTGTACCAAGTGGCCTGCTCATTGATGTAGGATAAATGATATGAACAATGGGAGTTTTCTTTTTTTGAGCTGTGGTCAATAAATCAACTTTTGCTCTCTGGGGAGGGAGGGAGAGAGAGAGAGAGAGAGAGAGAGAGAGAGAGAGAGAGAGAGAGAGAGAGAGAGAGAGAGAGAATGAGAATATAGAGAAAGGACTATTTGTACACATACAGGAGCAAAAAAAGATCTAGGTTTCATAGATGGATAATAAGTTAACTGCTAAGAACACCATTCCAGAAACATTTAGGATACTAGGATTCAGAAAAGAGATGATATTTATTTTATTATACAATTATCCAATCATAGAATTAGAAGAGACCTCTGAGGCCCCTCTGAACATCAGATCAAGAATGTCTTTTTACAGGTTAGTGCTGACAAATGGTCATACAGACATGGCCACTAAAGGGTGACCCACCAGGCAGCCTAGGGATAGTTCTCATTTTTCTTTACATCGAGCTAAAATTTGCCTCCCTGCAGCTTCCACCCATGGCTCCCCATTCTGCCCTTGGGGAAGAGGGGAAGATTTGGCAAATATCATCCACTTTCCACACTGTATTTAGCTTGGTTAGCTCCATAGCAGTATTATCTCCCTTTCTGTGCCCATCAACTCAAGAAGGGTGTGGAGGATTTGGAGAGAAAATTGACAACACCTGTGAGGACAGGTTAAAGGGATTGCACAGCCCAAGGAGAGAAGAATGAGAGGATGATTGAGTAATAAGTCACTCTACACAGACAAGTTCTTATATAGAAAAAGAGAAACAGTATGAATTTATGCTAAACATGGCAGAGCATTCTCCTCCTGAAACTATATTGTAGTGCTTTATATTTATTTGCCTGCACCCATGCTATTCCTTCCCTCCATCCCTGCACACTCAAAGAGAAAGTAAGCTCCTTGTGTCCAGGGGCCCTTTTGGTTTTGTGTTCTTGGTGTCTAGAACGGGGCATATTTATTGAACTGAGGTGAACGTTATGATTGTGTTCAGCATGAAATGTTAATATGTGAGTGTGTAATTTTCTCATAAGAAAATCTTATAAAAGAAACTAACTTTTCATTTGTTAAGAATTGATAGGATGTAGTCTTATTTAAAGAAAAGGGGGTCGATTAAGTTAAATTTCTGTCTAATCTGAGGATTACTTTATCTCTGATCAAAATACATATCCTGGGTCACGTTTTCTAGGCAGCCCTCCCCACAAAACCTATAATGTTCTATGATCCATCTCTTTCTCTCTGTCTCTGTCTTTCTCTCCCCCTCTCTCCCACCCTCTCTCTGTCTCTCTGTCTCTCTCTCTGTGTCTGTCTCTCTTATTCAACAATCTATCCAGCTATCTATCTATATACTTTCCTATAATCAATGACTAGACTTTTTTTTTTTTGCTTTTTGGAGAGCAATTGGGGTTAAGTAACTTGCCCAAGGTCACACGGCTAGGTTTTTATTTGTGTGTGCATTAAGTGTCTGAGGTTGGATCCGAACTCAGGTCCTTCTGACTCCAGGGCCGATGCTCTACTCACTGTGCCACCTAGCCCCCCCTCAATGACTAGACTTTTACAAGTTTTGTTCTAACTAATAAAAACATTCACTTCCTTCCCACCTCCCCACCCAAACTAAACCAAAACCTGACTAACCACTCTGATATTATGATTTATTTTCTAAGAAAGTTGAAAAGTTCCTCCTTTTAAGATATACACACTATATATATATGTATATATATGCATATACACACCCATTTTATATTTGTATATACACATATATGTATATGTGTGCATATGTGTATATATACACATTTGTTTATATGTGTAGGTATTCATGTATGTGTAGTTGGTTAAGACTTGAGGACAAAAATGTTCCCATTTGATATTTGTTCTTGCTTTCTATGCAATCTAAACTTGTTCTAGATGGGAATCACCCTGAGAAGTTCTAGAGCCATGAGATAAGGGAACTAATGGACAGATTGCAGAGAGAAAATGTGTCTTGGGGTCATTATAGAAGCTTGAACATCCTAAATAACTTCAGACTGTGTTGCATCTCAGGGGTACATGTTGTGCCACCAATTTCAGAAATTCCACTTTTATAAGAAGGCAGTTGGGAGCAATTAATTACCCCTGGATAGCATGTACAGCTGCAGCCTATGTATGGAAACAGAGCAGAAATTAGATTTAATTGGTTTTCGCACAATCAAGAATGTGACATTTATTTAATTATGACTTGGGGATGGAGCCTCTTGATTTGTATTTTATTGCATTTTTATTAATAATATAATTAATAACAGATACAGTGCATAAAAATGAAATCAGCCCCCTTGGATGTCATTGTAAGAGATTGTATAGTATTTTTGGAAAGAGGTGAATTTTTTTTTCTTTTGACAATCAAAAAAATTCACAGCCATATCAAAAGTGAAGGGTTCCTTACCCTTGAGTGTCAGTCACATTGATTATTTTAAAGTTTCCCTTTATCAAGCTAGTGTCTGATGCATTCTCAGCAGTGCTTGTATTAGCCTGTGAAATGATTCATTTAAACCCAATTTATTTTCTATTTTGGTCTCTTCTTCAGCTTTGAACTTGGAAACATCTGTCATGATTGGTGGCATAGTATGGTATTAAGGGTGCTGGACTTAAGAGTCAAGAACAAAACCTGGGTTTGAATCTTGCCTCAGACGTTTTTCAAGCTGTGTGACTCTGAGCAAATTATTTAACCTCTCTGAATCTCAGATTCTTTATCTGTAAAATCAGAATAGTCACATAATAGATTTGTAATTTCATATACATTCATCTTTTTTTCCTATTCTCCTGTGTTATGGAAATACTTGTTTTAATTTCTTAAGTTCAGAATAAAATACATAAAATTACAAAAAGAAAAACCATTAAAATAAATATAAAACAAAAGAAATCAGAATACTCATAGTACCTATCTCCCAGGATTATCGTGAAGATGAAATGAGATAATGCATACCATGCTTTGTAAACCTTTAAATGTCACAAGAATGTCAGCTATTGTGCACTTAGAAAACCAGATATTAACATTATTCATGTTTTGTTATATTTTTATTTCTTTGGTTAAATATTTCCCAATTACATTTTAATCTGGTTTCTGCCATATTCAGGAGTATTGTGGGTCAAAGTGTATTTGATGCTTCTGATAATGGATAGAGAACCTGGCCTAATTTGCTTCAAAGCTCAGCTCAAATGCCACCTCCTACTAGAGGCTTTCTCTGATTCCTACCAGCTGTTATTGCCTCCTGCTCCTGACACACACTGCCACTTTCTCTATGCTCTAAGTCCTAAGATGCAGAGAAGGTGCTGATGGGTATCAGAGAGTTCCCTACACTAGTGAAATCTTAGATTCAGATTTTCTCTCTGTCTGACGATGTATACACTATTCTGATCTAGTGCCACCTTTCTTTTCTGAGGAGGTATGGAAAACGATATAATAATGGAGAGGGAAGGAGAGAAGCAGAGAGGGAAAGAGGGAGAAGGAGGAAAGTAAAGGGAGGGAGAGGAGAGGGAGTAAGGGAGGGGGAGAGAAGGAGGGACAGAAGAGGAAGGAGGGAGAGAAGGGAGGAGAGGAAGAGGGGGAGAGGGGAAGGTAAGGAATAAAGGAGGAGAGGAGAGTAAGAAAGAGAGAGAAGGAAAGGGGTAGAGAAGGAGTGGGAAGAAGGGGAGAAAAGGGAATGGAAGAGAGAAGGAGATGGAGGAAAGAGGGAGGGAAGAGGGAGATAAGGATAAGGAGGAAAGGGAGGGAGATAGGGGTTGGAGAGAAGAGGGGAGGCAGAGAAGGAGAAAGGGGATAGGTGGTAAGGAGAGGGAGGGAGAGAGGTCAGGGAAGGATCGAGGAAGACGGGAAGGAAAGAGGAGAGGGGAAGAAGAAGGAGTAATGGAGGGGGGGAAGGAGGGAAGGAGAGGGAAGAATAGAAAAAGGAGTTCAAAATGTGCCTATGGAAACTGAAGCCTGCCTTAACTAAATAGAAGTTTGAAATGGCTGTACTTGTCAAACATTACCCCGAATCCTCTAGGAATTAATATTTAGTCTGGTGAACCGCCTTATGCTGTGCTAACAAAACAATAACACTCACACGTCTGATTATTTACATGCAATTCATACAGTTTAGTGTATCCTAAATCAACTCCTTCTTTCACAATAAGCCCCAGATTTTTACATTATGGTTAAATATAATGAACATTTGCTAGCAATTCAAGGGAACACACCATATTATGATCTGCATTTAAATTGTGTCTCTTTGATGGGAGCGTCCATCCCCCTATTGCTGCACAGACTAAACAAAATGAACACTTTGGACTGCCAGGCCATATTAAAAAATATCTGTCTTCTATTCCGCATGAGGGAGGCAGTTTCTCTCCCATTTCACACCAGAGCAGGAGGATTGCCAGTCTTTTACTGTTGCCTTAAACTTTCTTAAAAACAAGAAAAGTTATACCCCAAATTAGGCCCCCAGAGGTGTTCATATTCAAAAGTGACCTTCTGTGCTGGAGGAACAGTCAATAAGACAGGTGGCACCTAATAAAGTGGAAAGAGGCTAGGTTTGGGATTGAAATTTAGTTTCAAATCCCATCTCTGCCACTTAATCCCTCTGTGACCATGAATGGGTCTCTAAACTTTTCTGGGCCTCACTTTTCTCATCTGTAAAATGAGGGAGTAAGAGAAATGAACTTTGAAAGCCCTTCCTATCTCTCAATCTCTGATCCTATGAATTCTCCTCTTCATTCACACCACTCACAAGAAGTAGCTATGTGACAGATCAAGCTGCTTAGTCTCAGGCTTTTATAATGGAAATATACTAAGGCTTTGATTTGGGCCTGACCTTTGACTTGGTGGGGGGCGTGGGGGGTGGGGAGAAGGGGAATCTCCCAGTATGGAAAATACCTCCACCAACACAGATCTGTTATTCATCTGTAATTTACAATCTTAGAAAGTTGCCTTAACTCCAAGAGGTTAAATGGCATCCCTGGTCACAGAAACAATATGTGTTGGGGCAAGACTTGAGCCCAAGTCTTCTGACTCTGAGACTGGATTCCTTATCTGCTACAACACACTGCCTCTTATATAATAATATGACCATCTTTAATGGGATAGTGATGACATCTTTTTGCCAAGCACAGAAGGTGGAGGGTGACCTCGGGTCTTGAATCATGAGAGACAGTCTCGTGGCTGTATAGATAATACAGTACTAGGAGATATGGAGGTGTTTCCATCTGATACTAGAGTACTATGATCACCAGTTGTTCAAGAGGCTTTGGTCACAGAAGGACAATTTAGTCAATCAAAAAGCATTGATTATGGACCTACTATATACCAGGCACTCTGTTATGTGTTGAGGGTACAAATACAATCAATGAAACAATCCCTACTCTTTTTTTTTTTCATTTATTATAAAAATTTTATTGTTAAAAAACATTAAGTGGCCCCAGAATTGTTGGCCTGATTTTGTTATCACTCAATTTTAATAACAGAGCATACAGTACATAGTGGTTTTAAGGAACCCTAGGTTTACAGAATTATGAAAAATACAAAGCAAACTGTGATAAGGACTTAGTAAAAGCTGAAAAGTAAACCCGGGGAGCATGTGATATTTCTTAATACTGGTATAATGGCCATAGCAGCTTTACAAATATATGTATCTGCATATATCTATATAGTTATCAGATGCCTATAGAACCTTCCCTCTAAATACCTATTGTAGAACCTTTTCAATTTTTTGGTAACCAAAGAAGTACAACAGTATTTATACTTTGTGAATTATCAAGTTATTTGTAAAGTGAACACAGTATATAGTAGAGCTATTGTAACTTCACTTATACCTTGTAAAACACCATTCTGTAATAAGAAATGAATTGTCTCCTCCATGAACATTTCTTTAGTTCTAGGCTTTTACAAGAACAGCTAATAGGTTTTGTTTTTTAATAATACATTTCATTTTTGGCAGGTGTCTTACAATGCTTCTGTATTTATACACTGTGAGTGTTAAGACACCTACTTGCGTATCTCAAAAATATGATTGTCTATGAAAGGGTTCAGGTTGAATAGATAGCCTCAGAGCTCAGATGGGAATGTCCTAGGACCATTGTACTTGGAGCAAGGTTTGATATTTTAGGAAACTCCCTAAACTAGATTTTTGGCTTAGGAACTTTCCAAGGTTCCTATATTTGTCTCATATTGAAGTTTTTCCCAGAAAGACAGTACGCTTACTGAGGTTTTTTGACCTTATACTTCCTACCCCTGCTGTCCTTGTTGATTCATTGACTGCTGTTCTCATTTGTAGAGTAGCAGATGAGTTTCTTGAACAGCCTCAGACCTGGTTTTATGCTTAATGACAGTTCCCTATGCTCTGTGGCTAGAAGTACAGGAGAGGTGGCCTTGTGCCCACAGCCAACTCATGAAGCCCTTAGGAGGAGACATAGTAGGAGAAGCATAGTACCTATCAGGGCTGTCCATGAAACTTACCTTCGACTTCCTGAATACCGAATATGAAAAGGGACTGGTAGGGCATTATGGTGAGCTAGAAATGGCTACACAGGAGAGAGGAACAGGTGTGGTCTACGTTTTGAGGCCATCAGGCTCCTATCTCTTACTTATTTGGATAAAGATACATGGGGCTACAATCCCTATCATCTACTTATTTGTTGGGTGGCAAATGTAGCAATTACAGATGACTTTTTAAAATGACTGGGATCTAAGTCAGTCGCTCAAAATATTCTATCAAGACAAATTAGAGAAAGGATATGACATTTAATTAAGCATGATCATCTAGACAACCAAAGGCAAAAGAAAACCAAAACTAAACTAATATCCTATTTGGACATGTTTACTAACTGAAACAAGTGGACAATATTTAGATCTATACTTTTTGCTGTATAGACACACAATGGATGAATTATGGAGTTTTGAAATCCTAAAAAATGACTTTTGAGCACATCTATTTAATATTTTATCTTCAAACGTGATCCATCATTGACATCAATTTTATTCATCAAAGCTGTTTGAAGAAGGTAATGGAGCTTGGGAAGGGCTCTTTGGGTGAGCCAGCTGAAACTTCTGCCGCAAAGCCTTGGTCATTATTGGGGTCAACCCTGTTCCATTTTCCGTATTTTCTTTATTGATGAGAGGGGTACCTCCTGGGCTCCTATCTATGTTGACTTTCCTAAGAAGTTTCCTCAGATCCATTTGGCCTTTTCTGGGAGTGAATAACACATTTGTGACATGAGTTGATGGAAATCTGGACTGAGGTTTCAGGGCGATACTCTGAAGATCAGAGACTGTGACCAGTGGCTTTCGTTCTTGTGGTGATGGCAGAATCTTACTCGTACTGGTAGAACTCTGTGTCTTCTTTAACTTCACAGTGAGCAGATCTTTAACAGTTATATGCATGGGCATATCTTGTTTTAATGGTTCAGCCTGAAGTGTTTTGGTACTACTGGTTTTTTTGAGCACCAAAGATGCTGAGCAGAGTAGAAGAGGCAGAGGTGGTGGAGGTGGTGGAGGGGGTGGAGGGGGTGGTGGTGGAGGAGGAGGAGGAAGGGGAACCATAGGCTGCAGTGTCACAGGTGGGAGTATGCATGCTAATTCTCTAATAGTGGTTTCAGCTTGAGCAAGGTCCTCTGGACGTTGAGTCTTCAAGTGACATATTATATGGCAATCCGGGCAAGAAGAATGCTGTGAGGCAGAGGTCTTCAGTGCTTCCTGGAGCTTGTAGAATTCATTTTCCAGCTTGTCAACCTGCTGTCTGATCAGGCTGAGTTCCCGGAAGTAGATACGGGATGGAAATAGGAAGTCTTTCAACATCTCTGATTTCTGTGTAATACTGCTCTGGCAATACCAATAGAAAGACCACACCCTCTTCCTTAGGAATTTCATTAGATTCTTCATGCTGGAAAATGTTTTGCTCCAGGCTAATTTTGGATAACTTTGGCCACAACATGTGTTTGTGAGAGGGGCATCTATTACTCTTTCAGGTGGAGATAGAGTTGGAGATGACGTAGCAGAGGAATGAAGGGAGGGAGGATGAACAGCTGGAATGGGATCAGAGGGACTAGCTTTTTTTTTTTTTATGAACGTTTTGTTTCTGGCTCTCAACTTCCTTCTTCCCCGGTATTTGTGCTTGGTCATTTTTTCTGTGGAAAAATAGTATAAGAGCCCCGGGAGGTAAATCAACAATCCCTACTCTTAAGGACCTCAAGGAGACCCATCAGCTGCTACTCTTATCTCCCTGTAAGAGTTCAGAGAGAGGTAACCTGACACAGTAGAGGAAAGGTGAGCTTTGGAGTGAGGAAGACCTGAGTGCAAGGCCTGCCTCTGACATTGATTAGCTTGAAGTCAACTTGCAGACAAGGTGCTAATCAGCATTTGTGGAGGAAATGTCCACACTGGGCATTCCCCAAATTAATGAACTCACACATCTAGACCAATAAATAAATGGAGGAAGGAAGGAAGGAAGGGTGTGCACCCCAAAACTGTGTGCAACAGAGATCCTTACCCAAATAACATACAGAGGCTTCTCAAGGTAGGAAGCAGAAAAGAATGGTTTATTATAATCTCCCCCTCCAATAGTCAAGTTACAAAAGGAAATGGCGAAGTTATAAAATCCTGACATGGAATTCTCCCCCACCCCGCTGCTGACCCTTTTCTTCCATTGGCTGGGAAGTCAGGTGCACAATCTAAACCAGCAATCTACCTCAAGTACCTGAATGAGGAAACAATCGACCACCCAATGTACATTTGGGAAAGTACTTCTGGTCCTTATTTGTCACATCTTATGCTGAGGTGTCACAGAGGAGAGGGGTAACTCCCTACCACTCTGAGTTCTGAGTCCTTGTAGATCATGTGATTTCCTGTGAAGGGGAACTTGGGCCTGTTTCCCACTAAAAGCCTTACTAGATTTTAGAATGTAGTCTGAGTTTTTGCTTCTCTGATTCAGAAAGAAGGAAGGAAGGAAGGAAGGAAGGAAGGAAGGAAGGAAGGAAGGAAGGAAGGAAGGAAGGAAGGAAGGAAGGAGGAAAGGAAGGAAGGAAGGAAGGAAGGAAGGAAGGAAGGAAGGAGGGAGGGAGGGAAGGAAGGAAGGAAGGAAGGAAGGAAGGAAGGAAGGAAGGAAGGAAGGAAGGAAGGAAGGAAGGGTTAAGCAAGAGAAAGAAAAGTGTGGTTAAAATGTCTTCTCAAATTAGAGAGGGGGTGGCTAGGTGGCGCAGTGAATAGACCACCGGCCCTGGAATCAGAAGGACCTGAGTTCCGAGCCAGCCTCAGACACTTAATCCACACAAAACAAAAACCTAGCCGTGTAACCTTGGGCAAGTTACTTAACCATTTGGTTTGTTTGTTTTGTATTTGTAGCCCCAGGACTTAGCACAGTGCCTGGCATATAGTATGTGCTGGATAAATATTTATTGACTGACTGACTTTGTATCTCCAGTACCTGTCCACAGTGCCTGACATAGTAGGTGCTTAATAAATACTTGCTAAATGAAACTGAATTGAACCAAAGGAATAAAGAATGAGCTTAAATCAACAAGAATTTATCAAGCATCTATTATGTGCTAGGAACCATACTAGGAGTTGGATAATATTAAGTATTTGCATACATACACCCACATATGCTTAATGCACACAGAAACATCACCCATCTCCCCATAATTTGCCTCATTTGTTCTTCCTATGGAGAGTTGGTATTTGATCTTTTGATTGGGGGAGCAGTTTCCTGACATATCAAGTTATATTTTGTAGAGTTAAATGAACTTAGGCTGATAAATTGTCCATTGTAAGGGAAATTCTATGCAAACAGAGCAAAGACCAAATTCCTCCTTCTACTTTCATCCCATGACAGGTATCATCATTGAAAGTGTTGCTGGTTTGGTGTTATTGTGTGAAACAAGTTGTTTGTGCTCCTAATGGGCTTTTCTTTACCTTTTAAAAAATCTCAGGGACAAATAAAAGCAGCATGTACCTGTCTGTCAATAGAAGAATACTTAGCATTTGTCCACCTAAATACGATACAAACTGCACAATTTCCACAGCTGGCAAATACAAGTGGAAAGCCAGTGCATCTAACAATAGCACCCAAAACATGGAGGCCAAGCAATCAGTTACTAAAGAAGAAATGCAAGCCAATGTTTTGTTCCTTTCCCCAAGACCATTCCCCCCACCCCCACCCTGGAACATTCTCTCCTCTTTTGTTCAGAATGTGTAACAGTGTTAACGGAATCTGATTAGAACAAAGAAACAGAGATCGCCTCAACAATTATATTCCAAATGAAAATGCACCTAAATCTGGAAAATAAAGCCAGGTGAAGATGAGGGTGCATCCACTGAGAACAATTACAGAGCAGATGCATCCAAAAATTCATTAGCAACGTATAATTTGACATGTCCCTCATAAATGCAATTCATTACATTTATAAATAATCCATCACAGGTGTTGTGAATCTGAAGGGTTTGCATGAGACTTTGCTTTATTCAGGAGGAAGGGAGGGAGGGTAGATCTGAAGCCTATCTGGTTATTTAAGTGGCCTGGCCTTCTAAAAAGAATATTTATTGTTGTCTTCTGAATAAACCGAAAAGGTAATTATTAAGAATGCTGGAGGTCATGGCTGTCCCACATGTATATTGCCTTTTCCTCCCTGCTGTTGGAGTGTTAAGTGGCCTTGAAAGATGCGGATCTTGGTTTTGTTTCTCATCAGAGAGGACCAAATTCAGTCACCACACAGGGTGGTTCTGGGGACTCAATTTGTCCAGGTCCATCTTATATTACCCCTGAGGCTCGTGCTAGTTGTCATTCTGTGATTTGACCAAATAGCATTTGCAGGCAGATACTAGGGAATGAAGTAGCTAGTTGTTGCTATGGACAGAGCCCAGTTGGGCTTAGATCCAAAAAGAACCAAGTTCAAAGAACTTATAATTGTAAATCTGCACGACATTCAAAGAGCCCGTGGGCAGTATGTTGTGCAGGCCTGCTGTATTGTGACCCTAGGCAAATCATTTAACCTCTCTCAGCCTTAGTTTCTAGATCTGTAAAATAAGGAGGTTGGATTCCAAGGCTTTTAAAATCCCTTCCCACTCAAAATCTATAATAGCACATTCTGAGGAGGGGAAAAGGGAAGAGAGAAACAACTTAAGAGTAGATGAATATAAGGTAGAAATGTGACTTGCATATTCTTATGGTCACTAGATTTCCATTTATAAAAATAATAAAACACTCTCTCTTAGGACTGCTTTCCAGGATTCCACTATAGGGCCAAATTCTGAACCTTTTTTAGGAAAACAGTGCTGGTTAGTAACTATGATTTAAATGTATGAATTGTAAAATGAAATCGAGGCTCAAAAAGTTTAGTTACCTTAATCATGGCAAAAGAGGGCACTATTACAGCAAATATATGCTTTGAGGTGGGGGGAATCAGTTTATCAGTTCCAGATGTTTACCTTACTGGGAGATTTTCTTTGCCTTAGAAACCACTCCCTCATCATATGCTTTCCTCTCTCAACGATAAGCTATTTCAATTTTTCAATTCTTCCCCAGCTGCACAACAGAAAAAAAAATCACATCCCTGACACCAGAGGGGGAAATAAAACCAACTTTTAAAAAATGTGTTTTTGCTTCAATGTTCTCTAATTTTGAAAGGGGGGAGAGGTGGTGTCTTATCAACATGAGCAGTGAACAATGGGATACAGAGACTTGGAGACAAAAAAAAAATCAAACTTTTGCCTCAGGGAGAAATAAATAGGAAAGGATTTTGTTGTTGTTTCCAGGTGTTATTTTGAAGGTAGTGTTCTGTGGAGCACTTAGCACCTTACCGGTGCTAAATCAATTTCAAGTGATAATCTTACCTTCTTACTAAGTGGCCTCAGTCTCACTACTTTTTAAGGTTTTGAAAGTAAAATATTTCTTTAGTAGTGAGGACTAGTGGCATGGAGAAGAGCTTGCAGAAGTGGTGGGTAGTTTACTGTATGATCACTAGGTGTTTGTCTGGGTAATTCATATAACTTCTTTATAATAAATTACAATGAAAATAATAGCTAACATTTATTTATCACTTTAAGACTTGCAAAGCACCTTAGAGAGATGATCTTATTTTATTTCACAACAATCCTGGGAGGTAGATGCTTTTATAATATCCCTATTTTACAGATGTGGAAACTGAGGCAGGTTGAGCTTAATTGAATTTACCCAGGTTCATTCAGTTAGTAATTATGTGAGGTTGGAATTTAATTCTGGGATGCTTGACTTCACATCTAGTATTCTACCCACTGTACCACCTAGCCATGCCTCAGTTTCCTTTTCTATAAAAATGAAGGAGTTGGTTCCTTCTTGCTATAAATCTATGCTCCTGGGAGCCATTTTAAAAGTTTGTGTTTATAGAGCTTTTTATGTTTTCTGAGGTTCATATGGGATCCGATCTTATCTGATCTTCATGACATTCTGTCTGACCTAAGGGATTTCTGACAGGTGCTTCTTATATTTTAAGGCCCCTTGAAAATGATTTATCTGGGTTTTTGAGGATAGACTATATAGAAGGACATACTATAAGATAGATGGAACAGATCATATATAGTAAAGCACTTTGCAAACTGTCAGATGCTTTATAAAAGTTAGTTACTATTGTTATTACTAATCAATTTATTTCACTTTTTAGATTATGAAAAGCCAAGATGCCTGATATATGACAGTGTAGAAATTAATTTATTGGAATCACAGAGAAGGAGAAGGGTTTCTGTGGCCAGTTTCTTATGTAAAAGAAATTGTGGGAGAGGGGTGAATCATTTTCTGAGCATAGATGATGAAATTCTAGTAATTGGGGCAGCTAGATGGCACAGTAGATAGAGTACCGGACCTGGAGTCAGAAGGTTTGACTTCAAATCCAGCGCCAGACTCTTGCTCCCTATGTGTGACCCTGGGCAAGCCATTTAATGCTGTTTGCCACAGTTTCCTCATCTATAAAAACGAGCTGAGAAGGTCATGGCAAACCACTCCAGTATCTTTGCAAAGAAAACCCAAATTGGGACACAGAGTCAGATGTGGCTAAAAATGACAAAACAACTTGAGGAAAAAAAACCCACTTCTAATCTGTCTTTTTTACTCTCTCCCCCTCTCCAAAAGATGTATGTTCCCTTAATGAGCCATATAGCAACAATGCACTCACCCTACAGAACAAGTTGAGTACAGAAGAGTCAGCTTCCTTGTCAATATCTTTTTTCTGTAACTCCTCTTTCCACAGGCCTCTCTGAACACCTCATTTCCAAGCATCCCTCTGTCCATCCATTTCTACCTTGCCCAGCTTCAAGTACTTATTTCCTTGCAAAGTAATAAAGTAGTGAGCTCCTGGTTATCATTAAGCCACCACATCAGAGGATGTTAGATTTGAAAGGAACCTTAAAAAATCATCCAGTCCACTCTGCCACTCATCTTACTGTAGATTTTTGTGTGACCTCCCCTGCATTAAAACCCATATCTACTGTGACCTTGAAAGGCTAAGTATCTTGCCTAAGGGTACAGAGCAAATAAAGGAAGAAACAGGCTTTGAACCCAGGTCCCACAGTGGAAGACTACAACTTCCTGAGTTCAAATCTGGGCTCAGATAGTTACTAGCCATGTGACCCTGGGCAAGTCACTTAACTCTGCCTCAGTTTTCTCATCTGTAAAATAAACTGGAGATGGAAATGGCAAACCACTCTAGTATCTTTGCCACGAAAACCCCAAATGGAGTCACAAAGAGTTGGATATGAGTGAAAATGACTGAACAATAATTATGGTCTAGTGGTCTTTTTCTTTATATTCCTCTTGGTAGAGAGTTTGGAAAGAAGCCTTAAAACTTGAACCTGACATGGACATAATAATTATCATTTTAAAATGGTAAGGATTTGTGTGTAGAAGAATATAGGCACACATACCATTTGCCTTTTTAAAAGGAGGAAGGACATGTGAAAATCAAATTAAGCACTCAGCTAGAGAATGGACACAAGTTTTTCGTTTTTTTTTATAACCATGGAGGCTGGATCAAGGGCAGTTTGAATGTTTGGTCTCAAATGATTTAAGAATTCAACCATCTCCTAATGATCTGGGAAGACTAGGTCACCCAGAATTATTAGTGCACAAGTTTTACAGATAATGTGGCATTCTGGATGGCTGTAAGCAACTATTCACTAGGACAGCCATATGCTCTCTCTCTTCCTGGATTTTTTATAGCCCCCTTCTAGTTTAATGGAATACATTGCTACCACATCTGTATAAGCCTCTAACAATAGGAACAGCTACCAAATATGGATGGCGTTCTTCATGCTGTTCTAGCAGTGACAGTAGCCCTGAGATCTGTCTGATACCAAGTGAGTATGTGTGGGTGTGTGTGGAATGAGGAGGAAGACACTGGCAATGAATCCTTTCCCACATTAAAATCTACATCTATTTCATATTAACTATCATATTTCATTCACTTCTTACTTTGAAGAAGTCCCGTTTAATGAGAAATTAAACTGCTTTGAGTTTTTCCAAAGGGAGTAAATAGGATCATATTTAAAATAAAAAAGGTCACACAGTCCAACACTTCATTTTACAAGTGAAGAAGGAAACTGAGTCCCAAAGTGGTTAACTGACTTGTTCAAAGTCATATAGATAGCTACTGGCAGAGCAAATTGACAGTAGAGGCAGCAGTTAGTACTGTAATATGATATATGAGCCAGGCAACCCAAACCTGAATAAAACTAATTCAGTCAATACCAGAAGGGTGAATCAGTTCTGTACTAGGCACTTATATGGGTATTTTTTCTCATTTTCTTTTAAAATTTGTTGATATATTTTGTTTATACATTACCTTCAATTTACTTTTATCATTTATTTGTTTTTATATTTCCACAAATTTATATAAATTATTTATATAAACATAAGCAGATATTTATATAAATTATTTATTATTGTTCATTTTAAAAGCACCTTAAGGTTTTAATAAATTTTTTCAGTCATGTCCAACTCTTTTTTTGACCCTATTTGTGGTTTTCTTGACAAATATACTAGAGTGGTTTGCCTTTTTCTTTTCCAGTTCATTTCATGGACGAGGAAACTGAGGCAAACAGAGTTAAGTGATTTGCACAGAGTCACATAGCTAGTAAGCATCTGAGGCCAGATTTGAACTCACAATGATGAGTCTGACTCCAAGCCTATCCACTGTGCCACCAAGCTGCCCACTTTAAGGTTTTCAAAGTGCCAACTTTTGAAAAAATGTTAATGTAAAATCTTAATTTTAAAACTGTTTATTTTTTCCTTACTTTCAAATATGTGCCACCCTATTCAGAGAGCTATCACTTATAGAAGAAAATAAGAAAGAGAGCGAAAAAATCAGTTAGGCAAAACTAACCAACATGTTAAATGAGACTGAAAATGTATGCAATATTCTATGACTATATTCCTCTATCTCAGCAAAGCAGAGAGGTAGTAGATTGACCATCTCTTCTCTGGGGCCCAGCTTGGTTGTAGTAATTAGTTTATATTTGTTGCTATTTTCAGGCCCACTATTGTAGAGCTATCACTCATATATATGCATATTTAGTTATGTATATATTTTTACATATAGAGAAAAATCTATCTATATATATCTACATATATGCACATATGTATCTGTATATATACATATGTATGTATGGTTTTCTTGGTTCTCCTAACATTACTTTGTATCAAACCAAGTCTTATCCTGGTTCTCTCTGTTCTTTATGACCGTTGCTTCTTCTAGAACATGACTATTCCCCTACTTATGTGCCATGATATGTTTAGTCATTCCTCAATCAATGAACACCTACCTAGTTTCCATATTATCTATATATCAATATATTTACATATGTGTATATATGGAATATATTCCAATATAGTATTGCTATAATTATTTTAGTGTATATGAGGCCTTGGTTTCTCTCTTTGACCTTCTGGGGGTGTATTCCTACCTAGGAGTGTTGGTCAAAGGGCATAGACATTTTAGTCATTTTCTTAGTATAATTTCAAATTGCTTTGCAGAATGGCTCAATGAGTTCACATATCCTTATGTGTGGATAATAAAGAATAGCTTAACATTTCTTTCTAGCAACAAATATATGAATAGAGCATGACATTAAACATCTTTCCCTCTCTTATTTCCTTTTCAAGAAGGCTGGGAGGATATAGGGACTTTTTAAAAAGTGTAACATAATGGTACCAAAAAAGGGGAATGATAAAATCATAAGATAGGGAATGAAGTAAGCTACAGGTCTAAATGAAAGTTTGCTGGAGAAGCATCGTGGAAAATGTTCCCCTCGTTGCCAATACTACTATCGGAATTGTGGATTCCTCTCCAGATAATTATAGCAGATACAAACAAATCGACTTGTGACCTTCATAATCAAGGAATGAGGTGCAGTGAGCTTCCTTCTAGTCTTGGCCATTTCATTGCAAGCTTCCCCACCTATGTTTTGCTTCTTGCCTCGGTTAGTTTTTGACAGCCCAAGGGGAATGGAGACCTAACTGGAAGGTTTCCACTCACTTGGGTTCTCTCCTTCTCCACAGAGGACTAAAGGATAAGATTATTGTATAGCCAGAAAACATCCCAAATACTCATATTGTTGGGATTTTCTTGCCAAAGATGCTAGAGTGGTTTGCCATTTCCTTCTCTAACTCATTAAGAAGGAAAACTGAGTCAGATAGGATTAAGTGACTTGCCCAGGGTCACTCAGCTAGTAAGTGTCTGAGGCCAGATATGAACTCATGAAGATGATTCTTCCTGATTCCAAGTCTAATGCTCTATCAGCTGTACCACATAATTGTTCCAAATACCCATAGCTCTTGTTTATTTTAGTACTGATGTTTTCCATCTTCAAAATCAATTATTTATTAAATATCTACTGTTTGACAGGCATCTGTGCTCAGCACTGGGAATACAAAGACAATAATGATACATCCCCTGCCCTCAAGGGGCTTATGTTCAATGGAGGAGACATGAACACATAGAAGTACATTTAAAATGGACAGAAAGTAAATACAAGATAATTAGACTTCTCAGAGACATGTGACCTTTTGCTTGGAGTCTTCAAGTAGAGGTTTGATAACTATGCTTCTGGTATGTTATAGTGTGGATTCTTTTCATGTCTGGATTAGACCAGAGGACCATGGAGCTTCCTTCTGATTCTTCAGTGCTGGTAGTGAGTTGAATTTCAGTATCATCCATCCTAATCTGGGCCAATGGCATATTTTATGAGTATTCATTTTCAGATTATTCTATTTCTGATTATTGTTGCCTTTGTTAACCTATTATAACTTATAGTCACTTTGGTGTTAGCATTGTGGCTGGTTCTTCATTCTTGAAGGAGACCATGACATCAGGAAAATGATGCCATGACTTGCAAATGAATTGGATTTTAAGTGAGGGAGGGCTGTGTGAAGTCACTAGCCTCTCTTTCTCCTCCGGAGCCACCTGGGTCCAGTGGCCAGATATAGATCAGGATGACTGGAAATGGCCCAGGATGCAGTGGGAGACCTTGGCCTTTTTTAGCTAAGGTCTTTCTGAGTCCTCACTTTAGCATAGGGGACATGCCATAGATACAAATAAATCCTTTCATATTTTTACATTACTTGACATAAAAGGACCATCTCATAAGTTCCTGGTCATTTGGAATGGGGAAAGATGGAACGCAATCAGAATTCTTCCTATCCATTATGTTGATTGCATTACAACTTCTTTTGTTGTCTTTTGAGTTCCACAAGGAATGTCATTAGAATTGAATCCCTACCTTCAACATTTTTCCATGCCTATTTGGGTTTTGTTGTATTTCACGTTAAATAAATAAATTGACAAACCAAAATTATGTTTTCATTGTTGGTACTACAACGATTTTAGAAGGGTTCCCCATTCCCCTACCCCTAGCTCATTGCGTCTGTAATACCTCCATCATTACATTTGCATGCTTTTATTATGTAGTCTACCTATGTGAGGGCAATGTGTCAGGAAGCATCCGATCTGTAAGTGACTAGAGTTAAAATCATCTTCAACAAATCGTCAATGCGGCCGTCTCTCAGCCATGCTAATAATGCCATCCTGTCAGCTCCCACACTTTTGATAAACAAGCCTCTCCAGAGAAGGATGTGGGGGAAGTTATGTAATCATTTGGAAATATGTCAACATAGCCGTGGGATGGGGGCAATTAAGCCTACTCTTCCCTAGTAAATGCAGAATGGGGTCAGAAAAGTGGGTACTTATACCCAATTTAGCTGTGGCGTCTGGAGCCAATTCGTTTGTTTAATGTCTCCTTGTTTGTGCATAGTTGGGATTTCTCCTGGGGGGTGGCAGGAGGTGGGGAAGGTAGGTGGAGGGGGAAGTTTGAGAACAGCTAGAGGGAAAGGAGCTAAAGCAATGGCAGAAGCCTCTGGGAACCGTTCATGCAGTTTCCTTTTTGCTCCTTCCCCTTTCTAAAAAAAAATCCCTTGCTATCCTCCTGGACAAACATCCTGCTGTTCTGCCAACTCCTGCTTCCTCTGTTAGTAGGTAGGTGTACGTCTCCTGGAGGGAAAGGGTGACATCTCTGATGAGTGCATCATTCCATGGCTACACAGGACCTTGGTTGGAGCTCTGTCATTTGCATATGATGAGCAAAAACAAGATTTTTTTTGTCTTTTTTTGGTGGCAAATGACCTTTAGGACTGGGGTGTACAATTCCAAATATACACCCTCAATCCTAAGAAAGTTTTGCAGGTACATATCTATTAGCCAGACTCTTTTGGTTGAATTCCCAACACATTCCACCCTATTCAGCTTATTTGATGAATATGCCCATCTGAACCATAGTTTCTCACGGGAAACCAAGAAAGGTAAAGTTAGCATTTTCGTTCCTTACCAGGTCACAGATTCAAAGCCAAACAGATTTGGTTGGGTTTGCAGTAGAAAAAAAAATGACAGAATGTACTGGTAGATGCTTCACTTTGCAAGAGACCACAAGAAGGCTGGAATCCAGGCACATCAGGCTCATTTCTTCGGGGCCTTCGTGTCTGGCAAATGGTTCCCTGTCATTTGTGGGACTATACATCTCTTTTGGCTTCCTGTGGCATTCCATCTCTCCTGAAGCCACTTCCTTGGTGGGTTTGTGCTTCCCCTTCTCCCTGTGGCTAGCACAGCTGTTCCAATGGTGGATAATTTGAGGTAGACTTTGATTTCCAGGAATACAAAGTGTCCTCCCCTGCCTACTAGTGGTTGTGGTCATTGTGATTTCAGATTCTAGGCCCCAACCCTAGAAAGAGAATGCTAGTTCAGCTGCCTCCATTGTAAGCTCTTAAATTATGGTTGAAAGTATTTTTCCTCATGTCTCTAAGACAGGGATTCTTAACCATTTTGTTTTCTTGGCAACATGGACTGTTCTGGTAACCTCGTGAAGTCTATGGACCTCTTCTCAAAATAATATTCTTAAATGCAAAAACTACATATGGTTACAAAGGAAACCAATTATATTGAAATAAAGTAATTTTTAAAAGTTTAAAAAACCTGGATTAAGAACCATTGCTCTGGGGGCTCTGAAAAAATGTGGGGTGAGATAGAGTATTTGGGTGGAAAGTCAGGAGTAGAAAAAAGGGGAAGAAAAGTATTTCTGTTGTGATATTTCCTTCCTCCCAAGCCCTCCTTTGTCCCCTGTAGCTCTTCCTTCTTCCCTCCAGACTTTTTTTTTCCCTCACTGTTTTCATCTGGAATCAGATCAACCTGTCTTTCTATTGTCAACAATCATGTTAATGCCTGCCAGGTGTTTCCCACTATGGGACTGCGTATTAATACACAGTTTTTGGGAGAGGAAACCATGAGGGTGAATTTCTGGGACTTTTGAGCAAATGGTTATGTCCAATGAAACAGTAACATTCCTGCAGAGGAAAATGGAAAGTGGAAGTCCTAAAAGGCACATCTCCATTTTCAGTCCATTAGGTGAGATAAACCAATCTAGACATATTTATCAGCGTCCTTATTTCCAAATATCCTGAATGTAATTTTCATGTATCCAATATGCCTCATAGGGTGGTTGTGAAGATAGTACTCTATCCACCTGAAGGTATTATAAAAATGGGAATTTCCACAGTTTTCAGGGAGCTTGAGCGCCAGTCTCTGACTCCAGAAAACCTGGGTTCCAGTCCCATCTCTGACAGGAACTGACCTTTGAGACTTCTCAGACAGTGAATTGTGGAGCATTTGAAAATCTGCATTGGTAAAGGGAGTTTCCTAAGCTAAGAATTTTCCATAACTGGACAAAAATGAAGCTATATAAAGAATAAGTTTAGCCCCCCAAATAACTCCCTCTTGCAGGTATGGAATATCATGAAGCTGAGATAAAATAAGGAAGGTCCCCAAAATGTTTTGTGGAACCCCTGTGGAAAATTTAATAAGGTGCTTGGACTATATAGCTAGGTGAACATCAGTGGGTTATTTTCTGCAAAGGGCATACTCTCATCCATAAAGGCAAAGATTGGAAAAATGGAGTGTTAACAGGCTTCATGGGATATTTAGGGCATCATTTACATATGATATTTTTGGAATTATTAGAATTAGCCACACAAATTCTCTGTATCCTTTCCTTCTGTTGAAAAGTAAATATGCTATTATTTACTCTATATTCTCTTGGGAGGAAGATTGACTTTTTAATTGTCTTTGGCATGACCCAGTAAAAGAAGTTTGTGCTTCATCCTGAAAAGATGTCTCCAGTGCTGCATCACTGTGACTTGGTTACAATAACTTCTCTATTACTATGGTTTTGAGCCATGCAATTTATCATCCTAGTTAAAAGTGATAGAGATCAATATAAGAAAGTTTGTTTTTTTTTTAAAAAAAGCTTTGCTGACTCATTGATAAAGACATCATTCTTTCTTGTGAATTATTGGGTTTAAATGTAATATAGGATTCAGAGCTGCCAAGTTTTCAAGTCCAAGGTACTTTTTTAAAACATAGTCATGCATCTGAATTAAGGTAAAATACAGTGTGGTTAAATGTCAGCTCATCAGAACACATATTACTCTGTGTATGTGTGTGTGTGTGTGTGTGTGTGTTCTTCACTTAAGAGGAAGAGATAAATCAAAAGAAATATTCTAATTTTAGGGTTTAGTAAGAAACTAAAATCCCAGGACATATCATGGGTTCAATACTAATTCAGGCCCATCTCTTAGACTTTTTTTTATTTCTATGCTTCAAGTATTTATACAATGAAAAATCAAAGTTGAATCCATGTAAAAGAGAGATCCAAATAATGGCATTATGCCATAAGAAAGTTAATGATGACAACAAAAGATCCATATGGATCTCCTCCTTCCCCCTAAAAAGCAGCATTATTATTTTTTTTTTGCCTTTTGGAGGGTATTTGGGTATAAGTAACTTGCCCAAGGTCACACAGCTAGGTCTTTGTTTGTGTGTGTGTTAAGTGTCTGAGGCTGGATCCGAACTCGGGTCCTTCTGACTCCAGGGCCGATGCTCTACTCACTGCGCCACCTAGCCACCCAGCAACATTATTTCTAATACCAAAAAGCTAGAAGCAAAATATGTTCCCAACAATTTTGTGGTGACTGAACTTGTTGCACTTTAAGAAATAGCAAGAGTTGAGTCACATGGGGGGATTTGTATAATGTTATAGAGAGGGAAAAGAACAGTTGAAAGACCAAAATATACAACAGACACAGTAAAATAATATAATACTCATGTCAAATATAATTTAAAATATTGGCAATATACTAGAAAAGTTAAAACATATTTCCTTCCTTTCTTTTAATGATGGATAAACCACAAATATGGAAAGTGACAATCATGATCAGTCTATTAGTCAATCAACAATAATTTATTGAATACCGATGAGTTATGTATGTATATATATATACCAGGGATTGGGAACAAAACAGCCTCTGCCCTCAAGAACGCCATTCATTTTAATCCGCCTATTAGATAATATGACAACTAATTTTAGAGAATGTACTTTGTTGGGGGAGGGTAGTTCAATTCTTTAAAAACTACTGTACAAAAATGATGATACCGAGGGATTACAAAAGCCTAAATTATCACAGAAAAAAATTTGTCATGCTCATTATACCTTTCAAGGGAGGTATATGTCATAAAGATGATGTCAACAGGGGCGGCTAGGTGGCGCAGTGAATAGAGCGCTGGCCCTGGAGTCAGAAGGACCTGAGTTTGGATCTGGCCTCAGACACTTAATGAACACACAGACAAAAACCTAGCTGTGTGACCTTGGGCAAGTTACTTAACCCCAACTGCCCTCCAAAAAGCAAAAAAAAAAAAAAGATGATGTCAACAACAGCAGTTTTTAGCTAGACAGAACATTTTGTTAATCAGAGTAGTTTTCTAAGCACTTTGCATTTATTAGTGATGAAGTTTCCTCACTGAAGTTAGGAGTTTCCTACTTAGCAAAAAAAACTATTAAGTATTTTTAAAGTGTTAACTGTTTTCTGGGCATTGGCGAAAAAGACAAAAGCAGTCCCTAGCCTCAAAGAATTTCTATTCTAAAAAGGAAACAGTACATCCTCTCCCTCCTATTACATACACATACGTATGTACACAAATATGTATATACATGTACGATACATATTTTATTGAGTAAAATAATACAGTGTTCCTGTCAAATGTAATGTAAAATTACATTTGTATGCATATATATTCCATGTGAATATATATATATATATATATTAGACAACATATTATGTTTGTGTATGTGTGTGTGTGTGTGTGTGTGTGTGTGTGTGTGTGTATTATAAGTGACCATGAAGACTGAATGAGCTCTTTCCTTGGGAGTAAGAGAATTCCTCTTAACCAAGAAAAAGTCAGATCTCACCTGAAAGGAAAATTCCCTGAAGTCCTTAGTATGACAAGTTGAGGACAGGGACATGATAGAGCTTGTCAGCTCTTCTGATGTTAGCTTCTTCCCAGAGTCTTTTTCTCCCTTTAGCAACCTGAAGAAGGGGTGGTTTCACTTGTCTTCTCTTGAATCTGGAAGCTAGAAGAGCTGAAGAGACCAGATCTTTCTTCTCTCTCTCTTTCACAAGCTCTGCTCCATTGATCTCTACCAGTGCGGAGAGAGTCCATCCCTTACTAATGGGCTTTAGAGTTTAGGTTAGTTATGTGCATACACACACACACACTATATATATATATACACACACACACACATATATAATATATAGAGTATGTGTATATATACATACATGTATACATACAGACATATATACATATATATGCCTGTATATTATTGACCATAACTTTAATATCATTGATGTAGGGAACTTCCCAGTCAATAGCCAGTCAGCAAACTTTTTTTTTCCTTAAAATTTCATATTTTCTTATAAATTTGACTAACATCAAACATAAACATTTTTCATATGCTAGGAAAAACAGAAAGATAATTATGAAATCACGAATCCCTATTTTATACAGTTTGGTTTTTTTAAGTATATGTTAAAATTTTTTCTTTTTTTTATTTTTAAACAAATGCTTTATTAACTTCTGTTTTACATCATTCATTTCCACCAGATTTTGAGTTACAATCATTTTCTCCCCATTATTCCCCTACCCAACCTCCCAGAATAGCAGTCCCACAAGATATCGCTTCCTCCAATCTGCTCTCTCCCATGCCTTCTCCCATACCCCCATCGACTTTTCCATTAGAGGAAGGGGAATCTTTGTGTCCCAATGCCTGCACATCTTATCTCTTATTATATTACTATATAATAGTATATATATATTTGAAACATTTAATCTTAAGACCTTGAATTTCAGATCCATTTCCTTCCTCCCTTGTCACCCATTCCCTCTGGGGAGATAAGTAATTCAGTATATGTTGTACATGTCTAGCTATGCAAAACATTATCATAGTAGATATATTGTACAAGGCTGCTTAAAATTCCCTCCCACTCATCCCACCCCCTACCTGGTCCATTCCCTACATGATCCTGTCCCTCTTCTATAGTGGGTACTTCCAACCTCCCCTCCCCCCAAGGATGCCCTCCCATCCATCATCCCTCCTCTCATCCCCCTTCCCCTTATTCTGCTGTAGGTTGAGATATCCCATTTAGTATGTATGTCATTCTCTCCCTGAACCAAATTCAATGTGAATGTGGTTTTCCCTTTTTAGCCTTCCTATTCTCCCCCTCCCTTGCAACCACTTCCCCTTACTTCTTCTACATGGGATAGTTTACCCTACCCTGTCTCTCCCCATCTCCTCTTGCCACTTTCCTCTCTCACCTCATAATTACATCGCTTGAGTATTCTCCCTTCCCAACATATTCAACCTATGCCCTCTATCCATATATAACTGTAACCATATACACACACATTCACATATGTATTCGTATGACCAAACACCCTTCTTCCATTATTTTCATAGTGAGAAAGATATCATCAGTCACAGTTATTGCTTTTCCATATAGGAATGTAGATAGTTCAACTTTGATAAGTTCCTTTTGATTTCTTTTCCCTGATTACCTTCTCAGGCATCTCTTCCTTCTTGTGTCTGGATGTCAAATTTTCTATTCAATTCTGGTTTTTTCCTCAAGAATGCTTGAAAGTCCTCTATTCCACTGAATGCCCATATTTCCCCCTGAAACAAAATACTCAGTTTTGCTGGGTATGTGACCCTTGGGTTCATTCCCAGTTCTTTTGCCCTCTGGAATATCATATTCCATGCCTTTCGATCCCTCAGTGTAGAAGCTGCCAGGTCCTGGCCTATTCTGATTGTGTTTCCAAAATATTGAAATTGTTTCTTCCTGGCTGCTTGTAGTATTTTCTCCTTGATCTGGGGATTCTGGAACCTGGCTATAATATTCCTGGGAGTTTTCTTTTTGGGATCTTTTTCAGGAGGTGATCGGTGGATTCTTTCAACCTCTATTTTGCCCTCTGGATCTGAAACATCAGGGCAGTTTTCCTTGAGAATTTCTTGAAGGGTGATTTCTAGGTTCTTTCCTTGATCATGGCTTTCAGGTAATCCAATAATTTTTAAATTGTCTCTCCTGGATCTATTTTCCAGGTCAGTGGTTTTTCCCATGAGATATTTCACATTGCCTTCTAATCTTTCATTTGTTTGGATCTGCTTAACAGCATCTTGATTTCTCCTAAAGACATTAGCTTCCATTTGCTCCAGTCTAACTCTGAAGGAATGAATCTCCTCAGTGAACTTTTGAGATTCTTTTTCCATCTGGCAAATTCGACTTTTTAAGGCATTCTTCTCCTCATTGCCCTTTGGGCCTCCTTTGCCATTTGAGTTAGTCTATTTTTTAAGGTGTTGTTTTCCTCAGTCAGGCTGTTGACCCTCATTTCATACTTTTCCTGCATCCTTCTCATTTCTCTTTCCAATTTTTCCTCCACTTCTCTTATTTGATTTTTAAAGTCCTTCTTAAGGTCCTCTATGGCCTGCAACCCACTCATGTTTTCCCCTGGGGCTTTTGGAGCAGGACTTCTGACCTCACAGTCCTTTTTCCACTCTATACCCCCAAAATAGGAGTCTAGGGTTGCATTTTTCTGTTTCCTTTGCCTTGGCATGTTGCCACTTAATTACTTGACTTTTGGGCTTGTTGCCACACTATGGCTTTAAGGCCAGATAGAGGAATTTTCGTCCCGAACGTGTGGGGGGCAACTTCCGTTTCTGGCAAGCTGTAAACCCACCCACGACTTCCACCCTAGATCACAATCCAGATCCAGGGAGGTTAAAGCAAGAGCGATTACCCCCCCCAAGACTGATCACTGGATCTCCCTACAATTTGCAGGCCGGGAGCTGGAGCTGCCTCTGAAAACTACAAAATGGCGTGTCTCCTCAGAGGCTTCTAGCCCCCAGGGGAGGGAGCCGACGCATTCCCAAAATACAGGTCCCGAAGTCCATAGGACACTAACCTCTTACTTTGTCCTAGGCATGTCTATGTTGATAATTCTGGAGTCGCCACAGCTCCTGCTGTTCTGGGGTTCCTCCAGCCGGCTGCTGGCCCTGCCACCCTGGGGCTAAAACCTCGGCTCACGCAGACCTGGGCTTGGCTCGGCTCCTGCGCTCTGTGTGCTGCGTGCTGCCAGGTCCCAGACCACTGCGCTGGTCCTTCCTGCAGGGCTGCTGGGCTGTCCTCAGAGGGAGGTTAGCTTCTCTGTGTCATTATGTGGGTGCTGGGGCTCCAGAAGTTGTTCAGAGTCCCCTTTTACATAGTTTGGGGGGAATCTGGGGGCAGAGTGGCTTGGACGAGCTGTTTCTACTCCGCCATCTTGGCTCCGCCCCCAGTCAGCAAACTTTTATTAAGCTCTTAATATGTGTCAGGCACTATGTTAAAGGCTGGTGATAAAAAAAGGGGGCAAAAACATGGTCCCTGTCCTTAAGGAGCTTACATTCTAATAGGTACACCCTCCAATCAGTGCAGATTGGCCTGTGTTCTGCAATTTTTAACTTTAGAGATTTGTCTCGGTTACTGAGGGTTTAAGTGAATTGCCCAATCTCACCTAACCAGTATGTGCAAGAAGCAGAATTCAAACTCATATTTTCCTGTTACTAACGTCAACTCTTTTTCCACTGCACCACTCTGATATGGATGTACGTATGAAAGCATATACCGAATACATTCAAAAAAGGCATCTTAATAGGGGTTGGATTGGGGAGAAGAGAATGACACTAGCAGCAGAGGGAACTCATCTGGAAGGTGACATTTGAGCTGAGTTGTGAAGGAAGTCAGGAAATTTTAAGATCTGGAGTTGAAGGGAAAGAGAACATTCCAGGAAGGAGGAACAGCCCGTGCAAAGGCACTGAGGTGGGAGACAGAGTGTTGTGTAAAGAATATAGCAAATAGACTAATAATGAGTGGGAGGGATGGAAAGATAGGTTGGAGATTGGGCTGTGAAGAGCTTTAAATGTCAAACAGAGTTTACATTTTATCCTATTGTCAACAGAGAACTATTCGAGCTTGTTGTGTTTGCTGTTGTTCAGTCATTTTAAGTGTGTCCAACTCTTCATCATGCCATATGGGGTTTTCTTGGTAAAAATCCTTGGAATTTGACATTTCTTTTTCCAGCTCATTTTTCTTCCAGATGAGGAAATAGAGGCAAATAAGATTAAGTAGCTTACCCAGGGTTGCACAGCTAGTAAGTATCTGAGACTTGATTTGAGCTCAGGTCTTCCTGACTGCAAACCCAGCATTCTATCCACTGTCCCCTAAGGGAGACCTGAATCATGAAATGAGGTATCTAGAGGAGAACCCCTGATACATTAGGTAGACCCCATTGTCATGGAGGACTTAGATGACTAGGATAAGAGTTGCATAGGATGAGAATGCATGAATAGGTAAAAATTATGAGCTCATAGATCACAGATCATAATAGTCATATCATCATGGCTCAGAAATAATCACTTTTGTCCTGCATTGTGATCCGGAGGTCCTTTCCTCTGATTGGATGGCTCATCTTAGACCCTCCATTTAAGGAGGATGCCTAAATAAGCCATCTCTGTTTGTCTTCAAGCTGTAATCCAGACTTCTCTATCATGCTCCTAACCGAAGTATTCCCCTCACCCTTTGTTAGCTCCCTGTGTTATCTTCCCCCATTAAGATATAATCATTTTGAGGGCAGAGATAGTCTTTCAGGATTTTTTACAATCCCTGAAAAGAAGCATTGTTGAGCATTTGGTTGTTACAGGGATAGCCTGCTTTTCTGAATGGAAACAAAAGTATGTGTTGTTGTTGCTGCTGCTTGGGTATATTTCTACTTCTTTCCTCGCAGTATCTTGCACAAATCACATTAACTTAGAGACGGATCAGGATTGCATATAGTTCCCTTTGATGTTAAAATTTAGTTAAAATGGAATGAGAGGGAAAAGTGAAGAATGTTTTAGTAATTAGGTTCAGATTATATAATAAATATTTGTTGACTGACTAGACACCAGGAATGGTCCAGAATTTTTTCCGGTCCCTGGAAAGAAGTATTGTTGAACATCTGGTTGTTATAGTGATAGATTGCTTTATTGGATAGAAATGTGTGTGTGTGTTCACGTGTGTGTGTGTTGTTTGGGTGTGATGGTGTATTTCTACTTCCCTGTTTGTGTGTCTCTGCGTGTGTTGTTTTGGTGTGTTTCTACTTCCCTCCTTGCCCAAATCACATTAGCTTAGATGAATTAAGGCTTGATTCAGTTCCTGTTGATGTCAAAATTTACTTAAAGTGGAATGATAGGGGAAGGTAAAGAATATTTTAGTAAATAGGGTCACATGATATCATAAACGAAAAATTTCTTGTAATGGACTCCACAAGTGAAAGAAGCCCAAAAGATCCCACCAGTATCACCCTGTTTTAGCATAGTGTAATGCACTCTATCCCTTTCTCATTTCTGTCTTGCTCAATAACTGCATTTCATTCTATTTCTTCTCTAGTACCAAGCACTTCTAAAAGCCTTTTATTCCCTTGATACTTTCAAGTTCATTTACTTTTACTCAACTTGTTTTCTAGTCTATCATCTCAGCTCTGACTTTGACTTCTGCAGTTTTGTGGAGGAGGAGGTGTTAGAAACCTCAAACTCCCAGCCTCATCAAGATTTAAAACAGATACAGTTAAGGATCTTCCAAACTGTGGATAACACACAGTTTTTATTTTTGATTAGAGAACTCTATTTCCTTCATCCTATATTTTTATGTTTCTATCTCAAGAATGTGAACCTTGATTTTTATGAGGAATACCTATTCAAAGTGATGATGAGGACTTAAAAAAACAAAAAGTACGAAATTTACTGTAAATATTAGCAATAAATCTTCCAACTCTGAAGAAAGTGACAACCTTGAAGTGTGGTACCTTTACTTCTTTTTCTCCACAGTCCATGTAGTAGATACTTAATCAGTTCTTGCTAAATTAACAAATGAATAAACGAATGGATGGACCATACACTAATGAAGTGAAGAGAAGAAGAGGTGTGACATGGAATTTTAAGCCATGTTTTTCTGAAGAACATTATTCCTTGCAGTTTGGTCTATTTGAAAGTATAGGTGGTCGGTGCTTTTAAAGAATTCTACAAGAATGCAAAGTATTATTATTGACTATTTAACATTTGTTAAATACCAACATTGTGCAGCACTTCTGACTCTTCAAAATTTGGAATGGTTTCTGCCTATCAAAATCCCAAAGTGAATTTGTCAATTAATTCCAAAAGATGGAGAAAGAGTAAGGACATGTGAAAGTAATGTTTAGTCTATGTGCTTCCAAATCTGAGCTATGGGTCTTCCATTACTATGTGCTGACATTTAATAAACTTCAAATTCTGGGTTTATCATGCAATCTTCAATTTGCTAAATCCATAGGAATTCCTTCCACCCTTTCCCAACATAAGAGATGTCCATGCAATGATGAAAGCCCCTTGCAATCAGAAGGGGTTTAGCATAAAATGAGATGGCAGACTGTACTGGTAGATGATTTCTGAGCCATTTTTGTCAAAACTAATTTTCGATGGAAAATATAGAAACCTTTTGGTACTTTAAATGCTGAGATTAGATTTCAATTGGAAAGTAGGCCATTAAGAAAGGAATGCGGGCAATGGATCCTCAGAAAAAGAGACATCAAAACCCAACTCTTAATATATAGTAAGTCTCCAACTAGCATCTTTATCCCTCTTACCTCCTTACTTTGTTAGCTAAATGTGCATTGTGTACTTGAAAGCTTTAGCATCTCAGCTAACAATGCACTTTTCATTACTCAAAGCTCTAAAAAAAAGATCTCCTCCTTGATAATTTTGCAGTTCTAAAGATGAGATTGTCATAAAATGTCCAGCCATATAAGATCAGAATTAAATCATTTGTAAGCAAAGTAGCTTAGAAACTAGCAAATAATATCTTAGACTTCCTGTATTCTTCTCTTTATTCACTACACTATACCTTAGGTAATTTTGAAATGGCAGCCCTCCATTTATTGTACAATTATGTTATGTTATTTTCCTATTGCCACAGAGCTTCCATGAAGCATGCTCCATATATGCCTGAAGAGTTTACCTTGTATGAATATTTGCATTAAATAAATGAAAATTCACCTCTTTCTAAAGATATCATGCAGAGACACAAAAGTGTTCCCTGCTATTAGGAATGGTCTCGTACAGACTATAAAAATTGTAAATGAATTTTTGGTTGATTTGTTCCATTTATATAAAATAGATTGAACATGTAGCTTTATGAAAATGTGTTTATTTAACCAGAAACCACAAATATTTGTAAAAATGCACTTTCCTTTTTAACTTCTAATTTCCTAAAATTTTTTTATGAATGTTCACACTGATTCTATTGAACTGTAAGCCAGAATAAATGTGCCAGTCGGATTTTGTGGTTCTTTTCTCCAACAAAATATTTTTGGGGAGGATACTACATAAGTTTTAGTGATGTAATTGATGTCAGGTTGAAATAAAATGTGTGCAGTAGTAGATAGAGCAAACCCAAGGCTACTTTTTCTGTGAATATTAACAAGTCTAAGCATCAACTACAATGAATGATTGAAAGCTCCCAGAGTAATTATATATTTTTATTGTGATTAAAAAAACCCCATGTTCATAATTTTATTATCTGCCACCTTAGCAAGACAGAATATGATTCTTTTATTTATATAGTAATTTCATTACTGTTCAAAATGGTTAGGAGGCCAAAATCGAAATGGCAATCTCCATTGTGTGTGTTGGTGATTGTTCCCTGTTCTACACAAAGAGCATATAAATATACATATATATAATATAATAATTAGTGTTTTGAAATAGAAATTAAATAACAGTTGAAGAAAAAATTGCATATCGAGAAATGAAGTCGAGGAACAAATCTATTTTGGTTATACTGTCGGTAATTCATGCTAGATAATCATGAGCCCAGCAGTTAATGACCTCTACTCTGATACATTAAGTCCAACCAAAGATAATGGTGTCCTGTGTAAATTAACAAACCCAGTGGTAAACTTGCTTCTGATTCAGCGGGAGACAGTGTGCAAATTAGCATTAGTTCTTAATAAGATCAGTGTCCTGCAATCTACAATTCTATAGTGCTCATAACACTGTCTCTTTTCAGGTGAAAATTTTTTCTCCTGAGGACACTTGCACAATACCTCCTCTTGACAGAGGATTGTCGTCCTCCTAATCAGACCCCCATTTTAAAACTTTCCCCATTTCTTACACTTTCCTGCTGTGCCAGCCGCTGTGAGTTGTTGGAAATGATTATTCATTTGTAAGCTTCTTTAATAACATTTTCTTTAGAACTTGAGGTGCCCAGCCGAGCCAACCAAGGATTTGATTTTATAATTATAACTCTTCCACAAAAGTAATGGTCACTCTCTGGGCAATCCTACGTGAATTTATGGATCGCAGTTGATTCTTTCTAAAAAGAAGAGATATTTATGAATTGTTTTGTCAAGTGAAATAGCTTCAGTCACCTTGGTGAAGGTAAAAATATTGAATGATTGTTTGGGACACTCCATCCCCTAGGCTGTGTCTCTGTACAACAGTAGATTTGGGTAGGTATGATGCTCAGAGAGGACTCTGACATGAAGAACTTCTTGGTTTCTTTAAAATAATTTTAAAAAATAAAGTTTGAGAAATTACATATTTTAAGCAATTTTTAAAACATCTCTTTGATATGTCATATTGATATATATATATGTGCTATTTTATTTGAAATAGATACCTTTGGCTTTTTTATAGAGTAAATCCTCAGAAATAGAGAGTGCTCAAATTTTGGTTATACAACTTAAATAGTAACATATATATGTATATAATATGATCTTTACCTACATGTGTACATCTGCATACATATCTGTATACATTCTAGGGTGCATGCATTTACCCTGGGGTTATATACACATATGACAAAAGTATGCAAGTATATTTTTATCTGAATTGCCGGGCAAGTCTTCCTACATTTATCGTGAAGTTCTTCAAGAAAAAAAAAAGTTTAATCTGTGGATCTTGTCTGAAGAAGGCTCTCACTGTAAAATGTTTACCTTCTGTGACACATACTATTATTTCATGATTATGTTAAAATACACTTAAAGAGTTTTACATGTTAACCAGCTACTAAGAATGCCTTAATAGAGTACTAATTTTTGTTCGAGGTGTCTCGACAATTTGAATTTTATATGCATGCATTATGTTTTCTTAAAATGGGGAAATTATGCATCTGAAGGAATCTGTCTCGAATAATGGGGTTCTATAGAGGTTACTTTAATCACATTCACCAGCAGTTATAGCTGTTTTACATCTTATTTGCAACAAAAGGGAACTCTAATTATCTTCCAAAAGAGCATAAAATGGTGTGCCTTGCTGCTGATGTAATGTTGATTCCTGAATGCTGCTGATAGGAACTGACAACTAAATGCGTGTCACACTTTTCAGAAATCAGTGGTGGTGACAGGATAACCACCTTTTGTGACCTGGGAACCAGAAGAGGGGGGATAGATTTGCCTGTTAAGTAGAAACAATTTGCTGGGGTTTTTTTTCACTTTTTAAAAGAAAAATACTCTTGTAGCTGGGTTATCAATGATTTCTTTAATTATACTAAACTTCCTTTTGTGGCTTAAATTCTAAAAGCTACGTACTGTCATCTGGATATATTGAATATTAGTATAGCATACTATATAGATAGGAAAGGAGGGAAGAAGGGAGGGAGGGAAAGAAGGAGAGAGAGAGAGAGGGGAGAGAAACTATTGGCCTTTATTTCCTTCCATGGTTCTCCTTTACATTCCCCCACACAGGTAAGCACATATTTATACATGATATTAAAGAACTGGATGTAAGATTAACATGTGCTTGCAGTTTTATTTCCGACACACAGAGATCTCATTTATAAATACAAATGAGATGCACAGAGCCTATTACAAAATATTAAAATTAGAATTGAAGAGAGGACTGCACATTTTAAGGACTGACTGCGGCACTCATATTATACAGTGTTTGTAAGATTGAACTGGTCGACTCTGAGCCCCAGATATGAAATTAATCAGAGCAAGTATATAATATACTGCAAATAACCAACCTGCACCAGAAGACTTGATTTAAGATTCACATTAGGGGATGGTGAGCTGGCCTGGAAAAAAAAGTCATACTCATCCATACATGGTATATTTGGATATACAGAACTGAGGCTGCAAACCTGAGGTTGAACATTTGTGGAGAGCAATGCCTATCCAGTGCATTGACATAGTTTCTCTGTCTCTGGGTCTCTGTCTCTGTCTTTGTCTCTGTCTCTGTCTGTCTCTGTCTCTGTCTCTCTCTCTCTCTCTGTCTGTCTCTGTCTCTGTCTCTCTCTCTCTGTCCCTCTCTCTCTCTCCCTCTCTCTCTCTCTCTCTCTCTCTCTCTCTCTCTCTCTCTCTGTCTCTCTGTCTCTTATCTGCCTCTCTCTCCAGTCTCTGTATCTTCTTCCCTTTCTTCCTTCTTTCCCCTTTTATCCCTCCCTCTTTCTCCCCCCTCCAACTCCCCACCCCTTCCTCTTCTGTTTACTTTCCTTTAAATAAATGTTGGCTGCCACATTCTGATTGAAAACATATTAATTTGAATGAATGTCAGAAACTGACACCTCTTATAAGTACTTTGTAAAATGGTTGGTAGATGGGAATGGGGACTGCAAATGTGAAGAGTGGAGAAATTTTCATAGATAACCTAAGCCTAAGTAATTGCTTGAACTCCAGATTTATTTATTTTTATTTTTTATTTTTTGAAAATGGATAACAGACCAAATTATCAGTTTGCTGCAAAGTTTAGAACTTGAAAAGTACAATTACACACAAATAAAAACAGATCTAAATAGTTGGAAAAAGATCAATTGCTCGTGGCTGGGTCGAGCTAACATAATAAAAATGACAATTTTACCCAAACTAAATTATATATTTAGTGCCATTCCAATCAATTTACCAAAAAACTACTTTGTAGAGTTAGACAAAATAATAACAAAATTTATTTGGAAAAACAAACGGTCTAGAATATCAAGGGAATTAATGAAAAGAAATGCTAGGGAAGGTGGACTAGCTATGCCAGATCTTAATCTGTATTATACAGAAGCAGTCATCAAAACTGCTTGGTACTGGCAGAGGTGTAGAGTAGTGGATCAATGTAATAGATTAGGTGCAGGAGACCCAGCAGTTAATGAATATAGCAATCTATTGTTCGATAAACCCAAAGACCCCAGTTTTTGGGATAAGAATGCACTATTTGATAAAAACTGCTGGGAAAACTGGAATACAGTATGGCAGAAACTGGGCATAGACCATTATCTAACACCATATACCAAAATCAAGTCCAAATGGGTGCATGATCTAGGTGTAAAGGATGATACTGTAAGCAATTTGGGAAAGCAAGGAATAGTTTACCTGACAGATCTGTGGAGAGGGGAAGATTTTAGGACCAAACAAGAATTAGAGAACATTATAAAATGCAAAATGGATAATTTTGATTACATTAAATTGAAAAGCTTCTGCACAAACAAAGCCAATGTAACCAAGATCAAGAGGGAGGTGGGGAATTGGGAAAGAATTTTTACAACCTGTGTCTCTGATAAAGGACTCATTTCTAAAATTTATAGAGAATTGAGCCAAATCTATATGAATACAAGTCATCCCCCAATTGAGAAATGGTCAAAGGATATGAATAGGAAGTTTTCAGAGAAAGAAATTAAAGATATCTATAAGTATATGAAGAAATGCTCTAAATCACTATTAATTAGAGAAATGCAAATCAAAACAACTCTGAGATACCACATCTCTCCAGTCAGATTGGCTAAGATGACAAAACAAGAAAGTGACAAATGCTGGAGAGGATGTGGGCAAATTGGAATGCTAATACATTGCTGGTGGAGTTGTGAACTTATCCAACCATTCTGGAGAGCAATCTGGAATTATGCCCAAAGGATTATAAATAATCTCATACCCTTTGACCCAGCCATACCACTCCTAGGGTTATATCCCAAAGAGATCATAGTAGTGGGAGGAAGAACCATATGTACAAAAATATTTTTAGCAGCCCTTTTTGTGGTTGCAAAGAATTGGAAACTAAAAGGGTGCCCATCAATTGGGGAATGGCTAAACAAGTTGTGGTATATGAATGTAATGGAATTTTATTGTGCTATAAGAAACGAGGAAGTGACGGATTTCATAATTACCTGGAGAGACTTATACAAACTGATGCTGAGCGAGAAGAGCAGAATCAGAAGAAATTTGTATACAATCACAGACATACCATATCTGTGATGACCAACTATGACAGACTGGACTCTTTTCAGCAATGCAGTGATATAAGTTAATCCCCAATGACTCAAGAAAGTGAGAAATGCGCCATCCAGAGATATAACTAGAAAGAACTGAGCCTGAATCCTGATGGAAGCAAACTAAATGATCTTGTTCTTCTCATTGTTTGGTTTTACTTCTTCCTTACCATCGTTCATCCCACCTAGTACAATATGCCTTTGTAATTGGAATAATGTTTAATATGAATGCATTTGCAGACCCTATACTGTACTATATGATGTCATGAGGGGAGGGGGAGGGAAGTAAAGGAAATTTGAAAATCAAGGAACTATGGAATTGAATCTTGTTAACTGAAACTAAACTAATAAATTAATTAAAAAAAAAGAAAAGTACAATTAGCTCTTTATGTTTTAAGAGTAATTTTTCTACATTTTGGAATTTTTTCCACTGGATTCAGATTGCTTTCCCCAGTCACTACCCAGCTGTGTTCTACACTTGGAAAAATAGGACTTAGCCAGAAAATTGTAGTACTATAGACTTAGATGGAAACTCAAAGATCATCTAGTTGAATCCCCTAATTTAATAGATGAAGAAACTGAGGCTCAGAGTGGATGACTGATTTTCCCATGGCCACATATGTAGTAATATAACTGGGATTCAAACTCAGTTCTCTGCTCCAAACAAAGCTCTCTCTAATTTTATTTTTCATTCTGTAGAACATTGCAAATAGAATTCTGATAGTATTTTTAAAAAGTCAAATGATCTTCATTATTACTCACATATTAGAATGACTTTTAACCTATGTTCTAGCTTTTAGAGTCAGAGAACATGGGTTTGAATCTTGGCTCTTCAATTTACAATATATGTGAACATGGATAGTCCCTCTAAACTTCTCTTTTCTAATCTATAAAATGAGAGGAGGGTGAAATAAATGACCTCTAAAATCCCCTTTAATTCCAATATAAATACAATTGTCTTCTATAAGGAGCTGACTATAAATAATTTTTCATTTGGACACATATTTTTGCATGTTTGCTAGTCAGGGGAACTTCCTTATCTCTTGACCTGGGCATTTCTCTCTGAGTTGGGCATGAATATTTTGGCCCTGTGGGGTCAGACACATGTTTTGGCCCCTTGTTCAAAGACATTTGCAACCAGAGTCTCCAGGTTTTGTGACTCCCAGGGAATGGAGATTATATTGAAGATTATTGGTAACACATCAAGAAAGAACTATCACCTCAGTAGGGGATAAGAGTTATGGGAGGAAAATCTCCTTTTTTAAAACTGGGCACCACAGTGGCACAGGACATAGAATGCTGGGCCTGGAGTCAGGAAGACTTAAGTTCAAATCTGGCATCAGACACTTACTAGCTATGTGACCCTGAACAAGTCATTTAACCCTGTTTGCTTCAGTTTCTTCATCTGTAAAATGAGCTGGAGAGGGAAACAGCAAATTATTCCAGTATCTTTGCCACAAAAGTCCCCAAAGAGGTCACAAAGCATCTGACATGACTGAAAATGGCTAAACAACAGCAACAACTTTTAAGGCAGTCTCACTGTTAGAAAACAGCTGGTGCCAACTTTTCCTTTGACTTTCAGGTGGGAGTGGAATGATTCCCTTTTTTCCCTTTTTCCCCAATGGACATAGCATCTGGACACCTGGCAGCAAGAATATATCCTTATCCAAGTGAGCTTGAATCTACATCTCAAGTGTCTGGCTCAAGGGTAGGGAATATGGCCTTGGGGTCACATGTGGCTTTCTATGTCCTTGAGTGCAGCCTTTTGACTAAGTCCAAGTTTTACAGCGCAAATCCTTTTTTAAAGGAGATTTGTTCTGTGGTGTTTGGAATCAGAGGGCCACACTTGAGGACCTAGAGGAGCCTGGAAGCTGCAGATTCCCCTGCTCTGACTGCTCTTTCTGATTTGCATCTATTTCCCCAAGTATAGGTAACTGAACAGTATTTATGAGATAAAGATATTTTGAGTCTGGATGCTAGTTGCCCAGCAGAAACTGCTTTTTACAACAGCTTTTCAGAAGAGAAAAAGCATTACTACCAGGAAGATTAAAGGGTTAAAGCCAAAGTTGTGTTTGTCTTATCAGGAAATCTAGTCTTGTGAGATGTTCATACATAATAGATCTGAGATGAAAGTATAGTGTTTGTTCTGCATTTCTTTTAAGTTGTTTTACCTCCTAGGATAGTATAATATATGATGGGTTATTGTTCCATTTTAAGCATTTTGTAAATGCACATTTACTAATCTTGCTTTTTAAATATTCCTTTTGTGGTGAGAGAAAAAATAGCTGTCCTATACCTGGTCTATAATATATACATTGAATACTTTTCCAGAAAAGACCCTGTTAATTCATGTGATAGGAGACTCTAAACATCAGCCATAGCTAAATTTTACATTAGAGATTTTCTCTAGGGTTCTGTTCTGGGATGCAGACATAATGAGTCAGAGAAATCAAGCAAAATCCTGATCCCTTCTCTTTGGAGTCTTGTTCTCTAGAATTGAGCCTGATCTAGTGCTGACCCAAGGCCATGGGTGACATATATAAATATATATGTCCTTTCTGCGTCCTCTAAATTTTGAGAGGGACTGAAAAATCATGTTCTTAATTAGTACAGAAGTGCATTTTTTTGTCACATATAAAAATCCTCTTACTGGTTTTCTGAGTCTTTAAGAGTCATAGAAAGTGACAAGTGAAAAATAATCACTATTTCTTTTTTTTTTTTTTAGTAAAAATTCACTTTTATTTAGCACTCTCTGAGTGCAGAATTCTAAACTAGTTGCTGTAGGAAGACATAGTCCACACTCTTGAGGAGCTTACAATCTAATTAAGGTCATAGGTCACATGTCAGGACTTACAGAACACCTCAAAAGCAATATGTTCACAGGTATAAATTAACCTGGTACTGAGCAGGTAACTTGGTGATCCATCATTAATCTTGTTGAATTGAATTAAATCGAATTAAGAGCAAATGCATTTGAAGTAGAGTGAACAGTAGAGGCTGGGCGATTTAGTACCCATCATCTTCCTTACAGTTATTGAAACCTTCACCATACTTTATCTATATCTCATTTGATTCTCTCACCAACTTTGTGAGATTGCTTGTTATGGTACTACCATCCCTATTTTACAAATGAGGAAACTGAGGCACAGAGAAATTAGGTACTTTGCCATTTTAAAGCACTATGTTACTGTTACTGGTGATGGTGATGATGATGATGAGGATTTCCTTAAAATCATAGACTCTCAACTGGAAGGGACCTTAGAGGTCACTGAGTTCAACTCTCTTATCTTACAGAAAAGGAAACTGAGACCTAGACAGATTAAGTGACATGTTCAATGTCACATAGGTAGAAAGGTCACCTAGAACCAGAGTCATAGAATGCTGGACTTGAAAAAAAACCAGCCCTGAGTTAATTTAGTTTAACTTTTCTCTATGATATTCTTGGTGTGTGGACATCAAGGCTGTGTATATACACTTCTTATGGCTAAGAGCTTGCTCACCATTGAGGCAGTCCATTCTGCTGTTTAATAGTGATTGTTAGAAAATCACTCCTTATATTCTACTGAAATTGGCACCTCTCAGCCCTGCTTCTTTCCCCTGGAGCTAAGTAGAATTAAGACAAGTCTGTTTTCCACCTGAAAGTTCTTCAAATATTTGGATATTAACTTAACAAACATGTGAAAACAGTTTCATGTCTATCTCTTCCTCCTCTCTGCTCCCCTTCTCTTTTACAGCACAATTATCACAAGTTCCTTTAATTATTCCTCATGATGTGGCTTCCAGTAATTTCATTATCCTGGTTGCCTGCCTCTGTACTCACTCCAGTTTGTCAATGTCTCTCCTAAAAGGCGATAGCCAGACTTTAATTCGATATTTCAATGAAGTCTGATCAATGTAGAATATAGTGAGACACTTACTATTTTGATCTGGACATTAATTCCACTAATTCTGCCAGAGTTTGTTAGCCTTTCTCACATCCAGGTCCTATCATACTTGTGAACAAATCTCCTAGCTCTTTTCCCACATGTATTGGCATAATGCCCTCTCATTTTTATTGTGCACTTAGGTATTCGATTTAAGCAGTTTATTCCTCCTTTGAATGCTTGTGTCATTTTCTTTGTACCTTTCTTGTCTATTTATCCCATTCTACTTTGTATGATAATCATTTGTGTAGTATGACTTACCTCCCTTACTGATACCTTGAAAATAATGCTGAAAGGGAAAAGGAAGAAGACTAAAGAGAAAAGAAAGGGAGAGAGGAAGAAGGAAAAGAGGGAGGGAAAGAGAGGTAGTGGGAAAAGAAAAGGAAAGTGAAGGGAAGGGCAAGAGAATAAACATTTATATTGCGCCCACTATATGCCAGACACTGTGTTAAACAATTTACAAATATGTCATCTGATGCTTAAAACAACCCTAAGAGGTAGGTGCTATTATTATACTCATTTTACAGTTGAAGAAACTGAGGTAGACAGGGTTAAGGGACTTTACCAGGGTCACATAAGTAGTGTGATTCTGAGGCTGGATTATTAGTAGTAACTGATATAAAAATATTGCAAGAACATACCCAGCACTTTTCTGCCTTCTTCTTGAGGGCCAAGTGCTCTGGCTTGGGGCTGAAGGACCTTAAGATCATCAACTGTTTCCCTTATTGATCATTGAGCAGGAAGAACCAATGCTTGACTCAGGGGAATGTTAAAAGGGTTCACCTGACCCACCCCTAGTCTCTCTTTTTCCTTTTCTGGTTGCATATTATGTCAAGAAAGGCAGAGGGAGAAGGATGGTGTTCTCCACACATAACCCCCAATGGCATGGCAACTGTAGTACATGTGGTAGATAGAAACATGGCTCAGCTAGACACCTTCTTCTGATTTGTATTTCTTTGCTTGCATATAAAAAACAAACAGTGATTCTCAGATCACGTATTGAATCTTGGTGGCAGTTTCATGAATCCTAGAGGATGGGAGATGTTAGATCTCCTAGTCAGAAGTGAATGGTAACAGAGTTTTTGTATCATGGAAGGTTACAATGAACAAGAGCAGGTGTTTGTGGACAGGTTTTAGGGGGTCCATGAACTCTGAGGGGAAAAATCACATCCTTATTTTGATTTACTTCAGATTGAAATTGAGAATTTCCTTCAGTTATGGATATAGGCTACAAGCCCCAGTATATACATATAACTGGCATCTGTGAGTTACCAACAGAAGGTATCCAAGATATTTTCAAATCATACTACAATTTTTTCAGATATCTTAAATATCATTTATACCTCAAAATTATTGTAGTTATTAGGTTTGTAGTTATATCTATGTGATTGCACTTTTTTACAGATTATATTTCCACATGATTGGGTTCCTTTGTAATTCAAAGCATTTTATGTATTTAAAAACATCATTCAGGTGATGGATTGATAGACTTCAGAAGACTACCAAAAGGGTTCAAGATACAAATAAGGTTAAGAATCCCTGTTTTTGAGAGAGTTGGGCTTGGCTAGAATCTTTCACCTTGCAGTCTTTGCTATAGGTGAGTCTCCTCCATTTTCTCTTCAGGCTAAAAAGCAACATTTTCCTCAGGTTATCATCATGAGGCACAGTTTCAAGTCTGTCACTATCCTGGTTTTCCCATGTCTGGATACTGCCTTGTCACATGTCCTAGACTTGTAGTTTAATTGGTGTAGGGAACTCCTGGTGTACAAACTTTCTCCACCAAAACAGATTAGCAATGAACTTGTCTATTACTTCTAGTGTTAGAGTTATCTGGAGCATAGAGAGTTTAAGGGACTTGCCTACTCATGCAACTCATATGTATTAGAGGCAGATCTTGAGCCTGAGTGTTCTTACTTCTGAGGCCACCTTTGTATTCAACCCATATTGTTTCTATGCAGCCAGTCACACTGTAGACATTGATCATGTGAGTTATCCTAAAAATATGATGCCTAGAATTGACTACAATACTCTAGGTATGATTGGACCAGGGCTATGTGCAATAGTATTTTCATCTCCCTTTTTCTGGGCCATATACTTCTGAAAGTGATTCTTCTCCTTCAGAATAATAGGATTCTATTGTCTTTGGTCTTGCCTTTGCAAGTTGCTTCTGGTCCATTGTAATTGCCTATTTTCTGTCCTTTAAAATATAATTCTGCTCCTGGGGTACAGAGGGCTCTGACCCAAGCTTCTCAGGCTGGGAGCTAGATGCCTGGTTGTTGGCTTTGTGTGCTGTAGCCTCTGGGTGTCTAGATTGAGGCCAAGGCCAGGATTCTCAGTGTTTCCCCAGAGTTACACAGACACTCACAGAGTAATCTGTGGGGGAGGGGTGGTCTGGGCCCTTCAAATTTCTGCCTCTATGCCCCTTGGCTACATCTTAAGCTGGCTTTTGGTGGTCAGGTGAAGTAATGCTTGTTGGGACCCCTCCCACTCTTCTCTTTAGACTCCTTACAGCCTCAGTTGCACCCTTTCTCCTTGACTCCTAAGCCTGAGGCTATTTCTGCTATTTCAGGATTTTACTCTAGGTGGACATTTATCTCTGGGTTTTCTTGGTCAGGGAGGGGGAATCAGAGCAGCCAGAGTTTACTTTGCCATCCTGGCCCCTGGAAAATCAGGTAGGTGATTTTTAAACTTCCAGGCTGGGGACTGATAGCCCCAGGAGAAGCTACTGTCTCTACTGCCGGCCCTGAGCTTTCTCTTACCCAGCTCTGACAGACCCTCCTGTCCCAAGGTGAGACACTGGTGAGACAGCTGAGAATCACTCTTGGGGTGGGTGAATCTGCTGGCTGAGGCTCCTTCTCTCTCTGCTGTAGTCTGCTCTCTAGTCTGAGCTGCTGCAGCCCCCTCAGGGTCCGCGCTTCCCCTGCCCCAACCCAAGTGGGCACTTTCCTGGGCTGGATTCTGCCACCCTCCATCTCCCAGTGGATTCTTTTTTTTTTTTTTTTCATTTTTAGTACACATTTTATTTACTGACCAACATAGTAGTTCTAAAACCGTAGCTTCTGGAAGAACCACTTGTTTTTGCCTGTCTTATACCTTTCCTCAAACTTGACCTTGGCCTCCCTCCTTGCCTTATGTTTTAGTGCAGGGTCACGGAACACATCCTTGTTGACAACTGTTTTGTCCAATGGGATATCCACAGAGTATCTGGTGGGCATGAGGTGGTTGTAGTTATAAACTTTCACAAAGGACTTGATTTTCGATCGCTTGGCAATCTTCTTTTTGCCCATTGCTGCAGTAACTTTTTGGGGGTAGCGGTCGATACCTGCCACCAAGGCATGGCTGTAGGGCCTGTCAGAGGTCCCATCGTCAATGTTCTTGACGATGACGGCTTTGCGGCCGGAGTACCGGCCGGCCAGGACCAGCACCACCTTCCCGGGTTTCATGAACTTGCCCATTTCAACACGAAGCCAGTCGCTCCTACAGCCAAAAGCCCCAGTGGATTCTGACACTCCAAAATCTGTTCAGTTTCACTTTTTAAGGTTTAGTGGTGGGATTCACAGAAGAGCTTACAAAAGTTACTGCTTCTGTCTTGCCATCTTGGCTCCACACCCCATATACTTCTACTAGGGCAATAAGATGGCACAGTGGATAGAATGCTAGTCCTGGAGAAAGAAGGACCTGAGTTCAAATTTGGTCTCAGATACTTACTAGCTATATGACCCTGGACAAGTCACATAACATTTGTCTCACTTTCTTCATCTGTAAAATGAACTGGGGAAGGAAATGGCAAACCACTTCATTATCTTTGCCAGGAAAACCCCTAATGGGGTCAAGAGGATTCAGACACGACTAACAAACAGCAACAACAGATCCTTCTATTAATGTAACCTAAGATCGTTTTAGCTCTTTTGACTACTCTGTCACGATACATACTGAATTTTATTTGCATTTCTATTCTTTCACTTCTCCCCCAACCCACCCCCCCAAATAAGTACCTACTATGTGCAATGTATTATAGTTGTTTTCTGGGATACAGAGATAAAAATGTTTCAGTCCCTGATTTCAATGAGTTTACTTGAGGAGTAGAAATGAACCATACACAAATAAAGCAAGTTAGGATATGCCTGAGAGAACATGAGAGGTCAGTTATATGGGAAATGACAGGTGGAAGAGTTTGAAGTTACCTCTGTCTGTATAAGGTACTTCTTATTCTCTAGTTTTGAACTCCTATGAAACTGATTGGAATTGTGTGGGCATGGGGTTGGAGAAAGAGGGGGGGAAAAGGGGGAGGGGAGAAAGATCTGCAAACCCAGAAACCTGTAGTATAATAGGAAAAGAGACAAAAAGAAAGAATTGGGTCATTTTTTTCTGCTTCTTCTTCAGGCTAAAGAATCTTAACAATCTTTAAGTATTAAGAATTTTTATGTGAAATAGGATGACAATCTATTCTCTTGTTCATTAAAAAAGGAAATAAAAAAGACTGGGAAAGTGAAGTGCTTATTATAAATAGGTGTACTTTGTCTACATATAGTAGGAGCATTTCCCAGAATATGTTTCATGGAAATAATGTCCTAGGGTGAAAGTTATTTATTAAGGAGCCCCACTGAAAGGGATTCTGTTACATGACCATAAAGGGACAGGCAAAAATGAATAAAGGATTAGATGGGTGAATGAATGAATGAATGAATGAATGAATGAATGAATGAATGAATGAAAAAGCATTTGTCAAAGGCTTAATATGTGCTAAGTACTGTGCACAGTTCTTAGACGCTTATTAGGTATGTGACCCCAGGCAAGTCACTTACCCCTGTTTACCACAGTTTCTTCATCTGTAAAATTAACTGGAGAAAGAAATGGCAAACCACTTCAGTATCTTTGAGAACAGTGTTCACTAAGAGTTGGATATGACTGAAAACAACTAAGCAATAACAACTATGCTGATGACTGGTGATACAAATGGGTAAAAAAAGTATGGTAGTCACTGTTCTACAAGCAATTGCATTCTAATAGGGAACATGTCTGTATTATTGTATTCAGAGGTAGATTAAGGACAGATGAGCTCCATGGGCAAAAGTCATAAGGAGCTCCATCCAACGTATTAAACATAAAAATTACCCTCAAAATAACAAGCTATGTGTACAGAGAACTCTCCACCAAAGAGTGACCTCCCCCCACAGATTCTCAAAGGTTATTGAGGAGAGAGGAATTCAAGTTTGCACAGTGTCTATCAAACTAGTAAGATTTTGAGTATGATCCCAACAACAGAATAGATGTTTGTTGCCTGAGAAGCAGCAACTCCAGGCCCCTCCCCCGCTCCACCCAGTTCATTACTAGATTAGCTGCAGGAATTTATAGTCTATGAAGACAAAGGGGACTTGTGATGTCTGTTAATGGAGGTAGTACCAACATTGCTGAATCCACAGATCCTTGAAGTATTATGCAAGGATCATGCTTAAATTCACTTTAAAATAGGAATGAGACATTGATTTTGTTCCCTTCCTTCTTCCGTAGTGGCAGAAAGACGTGGGTTTAAATACTACTCCCTCAGACACTTTCTGGCTGGGCAAATAATCATTTGATCTCTATGTGCCCAAACTTCCTTGTCTGAAAAAGGAGAGAATCTAAATGGATGATTCTTCAAAAGTCTTTGAAACTCAGCTCAAGCTCCACCTCCTACTTAATGTCTTCCCTGATCCTCCCAACATTTACCTTGTATTTATATATTTTATATATGTATATATTTATATTTGTTCATATTTTTCCCCAATAAAATATGTTTCTTGAGGGCAGTTACAATTTCATTTTTGTCTTTTTATCCCCAGTGTATAGCATATACTTTGGTGCTTAATAAATTGTTATTGTTTAATAGATTGATCAAAGGGAATCATTTAATGGAAAATGGAGTTAAGTGGTCCTCTATAACCTGGGGACTCTGAAACAATTGCCCCCTTTGCTATTGTTCTATTCATCTCCCAACTCCAGACCATTCCCAGTGATGGGGCTGAAGTACAAAATGGGCTGTTTTAGTTTTACATTTTCTTTTGGGAAAGTGGAATGTTGTGTTGAATTCATTACTTCTCTAAACCTATAGGAAAAGGATGTAAAATATCATTTTTCCAAACTCCTTCTTGCTCTGAAATCAATTGAGTAAACATCAGCTGAGTAATTTCTATTTGCTAAGCTCCTTTGAGAGATCTCAGGTCTAATATTTTAATGATTCATCTTTCTACATAGACTTCACAGATTGAGTTGGCTTATTTCACTGTATGGTACATCTGGTACTTCATACACCCTCTACTGCAGTCAGCACTTTTGTGATGTAGATTTGATATTCATGGAGCATTCATGTTTAAATCTTCAAGAGGCATGAATATGACTATTGCTGAAAATACCCTTTTTTCATCTAAATGTTTAGTTCTAGTTTTCCCTAATATCTAGGTTGGCTAGGGGGACAGCTGGCAAATATGGGAACTGATAGTCAAGCTACTTTATTTTTAATAACCTAGAAAAACTGAAGAACTATTTTTTCTACCTTCTAATTTACAGTTTTATAAACTATTTGATATAAAGATATTGAATATTTTTTAAATTGGTATGATTTTTTGTCTGTGGTATATTCAATTCAATAAACATTTATTAAGTACCTATTAAGGTGCTAAGCTTTAGGCACCCAAATAAGAAACAGACAGTTCCTGCCCTCAAGGAGTTTACAATCAAAGGAAGGAAGATAATACACAAAAGGAAGATGAAAAGTGTAAAGTTGGGGAAGATAAAGGAAGTCTACCAAGGAGTTCCTGGCTTGGGAATGATGTTCCATGGAGTTGAAACCAAGTTGAGCTGCTGAAGGAAAATGGAGAGTTACCTAGAAAGTTAAGGTTCTGGAAGGAATGTATTGCTCACCAAATCAAAGGAGAGAGGCAACTGAGAGAGTTAAGAAAGCATGGAGTATCAAAAAATGGAGTCAATCTGCATTGTGATGAGCTTTCCTCGAGGAGGCATGATGTTCCCAGTACTCTGACCAAGAAGAGCTGTTAATGGAAAATGTAATAGATTTTAGCATCAGAGAAAATGTCAAATCCCAGCGATTTTACTTAATGCCTACATCACACTGGGCAAGTCATTTAACTTCTCTAGGCCTCAGTTTCTTCATCTGTAGAGTGAGGATGCTGGATTAGATCAGGAGTTCTTAACTGTTTTTGTATCATGGACTCCTTTGGCTATCTGATGAAGCCTATGGATGTCCTCTTAGCATAATATTTTAAAACACACAAAATAAAACAGAAAAGAAACCAATTTTATTGAAATGAAATGTAATTTGTTCCCATCCAAAATCATGGGTCACTTGCAATTTATCCATTTATCCAATTGTGGGTCTCTTATGAATATGAGTGCATGATATATTCTCTGATACTCACATGATTTCAGCTTTGAGTGAAATGAAAAATTCTGCTGGCTGTGCCAAACAAAGATGAAGTAACCAACGTAGAATCAGAAGTGAATAATGAGGGGCGGCTAGGTGGCGCAGTGAGTAGAGTGTCGGCCCTGGAGTCAGAAGGACCTGAGTTCGGATCTGACCTCAGACACTTAAGGCACACACAAACCAAAACCTAGCTGTGTGACCTTGGGCAAGTTACTTAACCCCAACTGCCCTCCAAAAAGCAAAAAAAAAAAAAAAGTGATTAATGAGCTTGAAGAGTGGTAATTGCCTGATTGTTTTTATTTTTATATATTTATTTGTTTTTTCAAATGCTTTATTAACTTCTGGTTTACATCATTTATTTCTGCCAGATTTTGAGTTACAAATTTTCTCCCCGTTTTTCCTCCTACCCACCACCCCAAAAGAGTGGTCCCACAGAATATCCCCTCCTCCAATCTGCTCTCTCCCATATCTTCTCCCATACCCCTTTCGACTTTTCCAGTAGGGCATGGTGGATCTCTATGCCCCAGTGCCTGTATATTTTATTTCCCAATTACATGTAAAGTAGTATTAATAATAGTATATCTATCTATCTATCTATCTATCTATCTATCTATCTATCTATCTATTTTAAACATTTGACTTTAAAACTTTGAATTCCAGATTCATTCCCTTCCTCCTTTGTCACCCACCCTTGCTGGGAAGATAAGCAATTCAGTATAGGTTGTACATTTGTAGCTATGCAAAACATTACCATAGTAGATATATTGTAAAAGACTGACTAGATTTTAGCATTCTATTCTCTACTTTCATCCTGTCCCTTTTCAAAAGTGGGTGCTTCCAAATTCCCTCCTCCCTAGCCTGCCCTCCCTTTCATCATCCCCCCTCTCGCCCCCTCCCCGATATTCTCCTGTAGACTGAGATACCCTATTTAGTGTGTATGTCATTCCCTCCCTAAGCCAAATTCAATGAGAATATGGTTGATCCATTCCCTTTTGCCTTCTTGTTACTCCCCTCCATTGTAACCATTTTCCCTTGACTCTTCTATATGAGATAGTTTATCCCATTCTTTCTCTCCCCATCTCCTCTCATTATATTCCTCTCTCACCTCTTAATTTCACCTTTTAACTATCATCCCTTCCTATTAAATTGGTCCTGTGCCCTCTATCTATGTATAGCTTTAAACATATATACACACATTCACATATGTATTCATATGCCCATATACCCTCCTATATAGACATATACATACACACACACACACACACACACACACACACACACACATATATTTCTGTTCCCTTCAACTGTTTTCATACTGAGAAAAGTTTCATCAGTTACAATTATCATTTTCCATGTAGGAGTGTAAATAGTTCAATTTTGATAAGTTCGTTATGATTTCTTCTCCTTGTTTACCTTTTCATGCTTCTCTTGCTTCTTGTTTCTGAATGTCAAATTTTCTATTCAACTCTGATTTTTTCATCAAGAATACTTGAAAGTCCTCTATTCCACTGAATGACCATATGTTCCCCTGAAACATGATACTCAGTTTTGCTGGGTCGGTGATTCCTTTGAATACCAGATTCTTTTCCTCCCTCCCTCCTCACCCATCCTTACTGGGAAGATAAGCAATTCAATATAGGTTATGCATGTGTAGTTACACAAAACATTTCCATAGTAGATATATTGTGAAAGACTGACTATATTTCCCTGCATTCTATCCCACCACCCACTTGTTCTGTTCTCTACTTTGACCCTGTCCCTTTTCAAAAGGGTGTGCTTCTAACTACCCTCCCCCCCGACCTGCATCTGCTCTATCATCCCCCCTCTTATCCCTTTCCCTGCTACTGTCCTATAGGGCAAGATATCCCATTTAGTGTGTATGTCAATCCCTCCCTAATCCAAATTCAATGAGAGTAAGGTTGACCCATTCTCTTTTGCCTTCCTGTTCTTCCCTTCTATTATAACAGTTATCCCTTGCCACTTCTATATGAGATAAATTACCCCTTTCTGTCTCTCCCCATCTCCTCTCATTATATTCCTCTAACCTCTCAGTTCCACCTTTTAAATATCATCCCTTCCTCTTCAACTGATCCTGTGCCCTCTATGATACCTATATACATACATACATACATATACATATATATATATATATACACACACATACACTCACATATGTATTCATGCTCACATACACCCTCCTATGTAGGCATATATATGTATGTATACACACACACACATGCGCACACACACACACACACATACATAGACATTTATATTCTCTTCAACTGTCCTCAGACTGAGAAAAGTTTCATAAGTTACAATGATCATTTTTCCATGTAAGCATGTAAATAGATAAATTTTGATAAATTCCTTATGATTTCTTTTCCCTGTTTACCTTCTCAGGCTTCTCTTGCTTCTTGTATCTGAATGTCAAATTTTCTATTCAACCCTGTTTTTTTTTTTTCAGCAAGAATGCTTCAAAGTGGGGGCGGCTAGGTGGCGCAGTGAATAGAGCGCCAGCCCTGGAATCAGAAGGACCTGAGTTCGGAGCCGGCCTCCGACACTTAATCCGCACAAACAAAAACCTAGCCGTGTAACCTTGAGCAAGTTACTTAACCCCAATTGCTTTAAAAAAAAAAAAGAATGCTTCAAAGTTCTCTATTTCATTGAATGACCATATTTTCCCCTGAAACATGATACTCAGTTTTGCTGGGGAGGTGATTCTTGGTTTTAATCCTAGTTCCTTTGACTTCTAGAATATCATATTCCAAGCCCTTCCATCCCTCAGTGTAGAAGCTGCCAGATCCTGTGTTATCCCGATTGTGTTTCCACAATATTCAAATTGTGCCTTCTTGACTGCTTGTAATATTTTCTCCTTGATCTGGGAACTCTGGAACCTGGCTGTAATATTCCTAGGAGTTTTCTTTTTGTGATCTTTTTCAAGAGGTGATTGATGGGTTCTTTACATTTCTATTTTGCCCTCTGGTTCTAAAATATCAGGGCAATTTTCATGAGAATTTCTTGAAGGAAAATTTCTAGGTTCCTTTTTTGATCATGGCTTTCAGGTAGTCCAATAATTTTTAAATGATCTCTCCTGGAATTGTTTTCCAGGTCAGTGATTTTTCCAATGAGATATTTCACATTGCCTTCTATTTTTTCATTTGTTTGGGTCTGTTTAATAGTATCTTGATTTCTCATAAAGTCACTAGCTTCCATTTGCTCCCATCTAATTCTGAAGGAATAATTCCCTTCAGTGAGCTTTTGAACTTCTTTTTCCATCTAGGAAATTCAGCTTTTTAAGGCATTTTTCTCCTCACTGGCTTTTTGGGCCTCTTTTGCCATTTGAGTTAATCTATTTTTAAGGTGTTAATTTGTTCAGTCAGGTTGTTGACTCTCTTTTCTTGATTTTCTTGCATCATTCTCATTTCTCTTACTAATTTTTCTTCCACTTCTCTTGATTTTCAATTCCTTCTTGAGCTCTTCCATGGCCTGTAAACAATTCATATTTTTCTTGGAAGCTTTTGGTGCAGGAGTTCTGACTTAATTGTCTTCCTTCCATTCCATGCTTGGATCCTTTTTGGTCCCCCAAAAGGAATGTAAAGTGGGATTGCTGTCCTAGCTTTGCTTGCTTTGCTTGTTCATGTTGCCACTCAATTACTTGACTTTTGTACTCTTTGCCACAGTAGAGCTCTGCTTCCAGAGAGGAGAGCTTTGTCCCAAATTTCTGGGGTTTTCAGAGCTGCCAGAGCTATTAGGAGGGTCCTGTCTCTTCAGCTCCCATAAACTCTGGCTTACTGGTCACATACCTCAGGACCACCACTCAAGACTGAAATCCAGATGCAGGCATGTTAAAGAAAGAGCATATGGTCTGCAGGCCAGGAACTCTGAAGCAGCCACATGGAGGTGGCTGCACAGCTGCTGTACCTCTGCCACTTCTAGCTCTAGGGGCAGGGGCTGCACCCAGTCCTCCATCCCACCGAGTTCCAACAACTTCTACACTGATGTCTCACTTTTTCTTTGGCATTTATGAGTTGATAACTCTGGAAACCCCCATTGCTGCTGATGATCCACTCTCCTGAAGTCTGCTGCAGCTGCTGGTTGTGGCCACCCTGGGCTAAAACAATGGGCTCATGCAGGGCTGGGCACTGGCTCTCAGCACTGCAGTGAACCCTTCCTGTCTGCCAGCCAGTCTGCCTTCAGTGGTAGATTTGTTTCTCTCTGTCACTTTGTGGGTTATGTAGATCTAAAATTTGTTTAGAGTCATATTTTATATGTATTTGAGGTGGTTATAGGGGGAGCTTGTAGCAGCAAGCACCCCAGCATACCCAGGGTGGCTGCCAACACAGGTTCTTAGATCTGCTTTTCTAAAGGAAAGAAACTCAAAATGGGTTAAAAATCTTGCTTTAATCAAGCATATGTCATTTATATAGTTCAGGGGGAAAAAGTCAGCATCCCAAACTTTAGAGAAAACAAATTACAGGCAGACAACAAATACAGAGAAATATCAGCAGACAGGCTTCCAACTGTCTGACCATCACATCCATACCTAGTCACAGTTACCAGAGAGGGAAGCAAAAACATCTGGGTTTTCAAAGCCAGCTCAATGGCTGCCCAGAGTCTCATCTGGTCAAATCACATAATTCTTCTCAAGGTGAGCCCCCAAACAAAACCTTACATCAGGGTATATATAGAGCCTTCTCCTGGCTCAGAGAATATAACAAACCTCTTGTCCCACTGCCCAATCACAAAGTATCAAGGTGTTTGCATTCCTGAAAAATAAGCTTCCCACCATAGGCTCCATGTGACCACATTCAGCCTATTAGGGGGCAGAGTATATTTTCAAATGAAGGAAGGTTCTCAGTTACTTAAGCCTATCAAAGGGCCTAGGGGCAGGGAAGATCTTAAATTCCCCTTCCAATAACAGAGCTCAATGGAGTTTTCCTGCTTCTATGCTGACATCTTGGCTCTGCCCCCTCAACCACCCCTTTTAATTCTAGCTTCCCAATTGATCTTTCTGTATCAAGGTTTTCTCCAGTCCATCCTCCATATAGTTATTAAATTGATACTCCTAAAATACAAAGCCGGCTGTGTTGTTCCTTTTCTCAAGATGCTTCAATGGCTCTCCATGGATGTAGGATCAAATACAAAGACCTCTGGCATTTAAAGTCCTTCTTTCCAGGTTGATTATAAATTGCCTTTTCTTGTCACCTAATGATCTAGCCACACTAACTATTCCTGACACATAGCAAATCATTTCCTTTCTGTGTCCCTTTGTCTTTCTTTTTATATTACATTATGTTATGTGATATGATATTTAGCATAACATAGCAAAGAATATTAAAGTTATCACATTCTAGCCTATCGAATCATAGCATACTATATCATATCAAATCATACCATAATGCATCATATTATATATATTATTTTGTAACTTATATCATATTACATTACATATTATAATTATTATATTATATTACTTTACTTATGTTACATTACGTATATTACATTATATTATTTTATATTAAGTATATTGTATTATATTTAGCATAACATATCATGGCATATCATATTGTAGCATTCTATATTACATCATATTGTATTGTATAGTACCATATCTTATCATATCACATCATGTCATGTTATGTTATGTTACATTATATGTTAAGTTTTTTAAAAATTTCTATTAAGCAAATGCTTTATTACCTTCTGGTTTACATAATTCATTTCCACAAATTTTGAGTTACGATTTTTCCCCCATTTTTTCCCTACCCACCATCCTAGAACAGCAGTCCCACTAGATACCCCCTCAACCAATCTGCTCTCTCCCAAATCTTCTCCCATATCCCCTTTGACCCTGCCATTAGGGCAAGATGAATCTCTGAGCCCCAATGCCTGGACATCTTATGAAATATTTAATTTTACAACTTCGATTTTCAGTTCCATTCCCTTCCACCCTTGTCACCCATTCCCTCTGAGAAGATAAGCAATTCAGTATGTGTTGTACATGTATAGCTATGCAAAACATTACCATAGTAGATATATTGTAAAAGACTGCTTATATTTCCCTCCCACCCGTCTCACCTTCCACCTGGTCCATTCCCTACTTTGATCCTGTCCCTCTTTGATAGTGGGTACTTCCAACCTCCCCTCCCCCTAGAATGCCCTCCCCTCCATCATCCCCCCTCTCATCCCCCTTTCCCCTACTCTCCTGCAGGGTGAGATATCCCATTTAGTATGTATGTGATTCTCTCCTTGAGCCAACTTCAATGAGAATATGGTTTTGCCTTTTTGCCTTCCTGTTCTTCCCCTCCCCTGCAAATATTTCCCCTTGCCTCTTCTACATGAGATAGTTTACCCTACCCTGTATCTCCCGATCTCCTCTTGCCACTTTCCTCTCTTACCTTTTGACTTCACCCCTTAAGAATCACCCCTTCCTGGGCGGAGTAGAAACAGCATGTCCAAGCCACTCTCCCCCCAGATCACCACCAAACTATGTAAAAGGGGATTCTGAACAACTTCTGGAGCCCCAGAACCCACAGAACAACACAGAGAAGCTAACCTCCCACTGAGGACAGCCCAGCAGCCCTGCAGGAAGGACCAGCGCAGCGCTCTGGGAGCCAGCTGTGCAGTGCGCAATGCGCAGGGAGCCGAGCACTGGTCCACCTGAGTCACGGTTTTAGCCCCAGGGTGGCCAGTACAGCAGCTGGCTGGAGGGACCACAGAACACCAGCATCTGTGGTGATTCCAGAATTATCAACATAGACATGCCTTTGACAAAGTGAGAGGTTAGTGCCCTATGGACTTTGGGACCAGTATTTGGGGAACGCGTCGGCTTCCTCCCCTGGGGGCTAGAAGCCACTGAGGAGACACGCCATTTTGTAGTTTTCAGAGGCAGCTCCACCTCTTGGCCTGTGAATTGTAGGGAGATCCAGTGATCGGTCTTGGGGGGTAATCGCTCTTGCCTTAACCTCCCTGGATCTGGATTGTGATCTGGGGTGGAGGTTGTGGGTGGGTTTCCAGCTTGCCAGAAACGGAAGTTGTCCCTCACACGTTTGGGACCACAGTTCGTCTGTCTGGTGGCAGAGCCTTCCTGTGGCAACAAGCCCAAAAGTCAAGTAATTAAGTAGCAACATTGCAAGGCAAAGGAAACAAATTAAACAGAAAAATGCAACCCTAGACTTCTACTTTGGGGGCAAAGAGGATCAAAGCATGGAACAGGAGGAGGACAGTGAGGTCAGAAATCCTGCTCCAAAAGCCCCAATTGAAAACATGAGTGGGTTACAGGCCATAGAGGACCTGAAGAAGGACTATAAATCAAATAAGAGAAGTGGAGGAAAAATTGAGAAGAGAAATGAGAAGGATGCAGGAAAAGTATGAAATGACAGTCAACAGCCTGACTAAGGAAAACAACACCTTTAAAAAATAGACTAACTCAAATGGCAAAGGAGGCCCGAAAGGGCAACGAGGAGAAGAATGCCTTAAAAAGTCGAATTTGCCAGATGGAAAAAGAATCTCAAAAGTTCACTGAGGAGATTCATTCCTTCAGAGTTAGACTGGAGCAAATGGAAGCTAATGACTTTATGAGAAATCAAGATGCTGTTAAGCAGATCCACACAAATGAAAGATTAGAAGACAATGTGAAATATCTCATGGGAAAAACCACTGACCTGGAAAATAGATCCAGGAGAGACAATTTAAAAATTATTGGACTACCTGAAAGCCATGATCAAAGAAAGAACCTAGAAATCACCATTCAAGAAATTCTCAAGGAAAATTGCCCTGATGTTTTAGATCCAGAGGGCAAAATTGAGGTTGAAAGAATCCACCGATCACCTCCTGAAAAAGATCCCAAAAAGAAAACTAGGAATATTATAGCCAGGTTCCAGAATCCCCAGATCAAGGAGAAAATACTACAAGCAGGCAGGAAGAAACAATTTCAGTATTGTGGAAACACAATCAGAATAGCCCAGGACCTGGCAGTTTCTACATTGAGGGATAGAAGGGCATGGAATATGATATTCCAGAGGGCAAAAGAGCTGGGACTGAAGCCAAGGGTCACGTACCCAGCAAAACTGAGTATCTTGTTTCAGGGGAAAATATGGTCATTCAGTGGAATAGAGGACTTTCAAGCATTCTTGATGAAAAAACCAGAGTTGAATAGAAAACTTGACATTCAGATACAAGAAGCAAGAGATGCTTGAGAAGGCAATCAAAGAAAAGAAATCAAAAGGAACTTATCAAAGTTGGACTATTTACAGTCCTACATGGAAAAACAATAACTGTGTTTGATGAAACCTTTCTCATTATGAAAATAATTGAAGAACGGTACATGGCATATGTTCATAAGTATACATGGATAGAGGGCACAGGTTGAATTTGATGGGAAGGGATGATTTTTTTTTTGGGAGGGCAATTGGGGTTGGGTGACTTGCCCAGGTTCACGTGGCTGGGTTTTTGTTTGTGTGTTGGGTGTCTGGGGTCGGATCCGAGCTCGGGTCCTTCTGGCTCCGGGTCCAGCGCTCTGCTCGCTGCGCCACCTAGCCGCCCCAAGGAAAGGATGATTCTTTAGGGGTGAAGTCAAGAGGTGTGAGAGGAAAGTGGCAAGAGGAGATGGAGAGAGACAGAGTAGGGCAAACTATCTCATGTAGAAGAGGCAAGGGGAAGTAGTTGCAGGGGAGGGGAAGAACAAGAAGGCAAAAAGGCAAAAGCATATTCTCATTGAAGTTGGCTCAAGGAGAGAAACACATACATACTAAATGGAATATCTTACCCTCACTCACTCTCCTAAGTAGGGGAAAGGGGGATGAGAGGGAGGATGATGGAGGGGAGGGCATTCTGGAGAGAGGGGAGGTTAGAAGTACCCACTATCAAAGAGGGACAGGATCAAAGTAGGGAATGGACCAGGTGGGAGGTGAGACAGGTAGGAGGGAAATATAAGCAGTCTTTTACAGTCTTTTATCTACTATGGTAATGCTTTGCATAGATATACATGTACAATACATACTGAATTGCTTATCTTCTCAGAGGGAGTGGGTGACAAGGGAGAAAGGGAATGGATCTGATAATCGAAGTTTTAAAATTAAATGTTTCATAAGATGTCCAGGCAGTGGGGCTCAGTGATTCACCTTGCCCTAATGGCAAAGTCAAAGGGGGTATGGGAGAAGATATGGGAGAGAGCAGATTGGAGGAAGGAATATCTAGTGGGACTGCTATTCTGGGGTGGTGGGTAGGGAAAAAATGGGGGGAAAATGTAACTCATAATCTGGTGGAAATGAATGATGTAAACCAGAAGTTAATAAAGCATTTGTTTAATTAAAAAAAAAGAAAAAGAAAAATGCAAAAAATAAATAAATAAAAACTAAATAAAAATATTTTAAAAATGAAAAAAAAAGAAAAAAAAAAGGCAATGTGAAATATCTCATGGGAAAAACCACTGACCTGGAAAATAGATCCAGGAGAGATAATTTAAAAATTATTGGACTACCTGAAACCCATGATCAAAGAAAGAACCTAGAAATCACCATTCAAGAAATTCTCAAGGAAAATTGCCCTGATGTTTTAGATCCAGAGGGCAAAATTGAGGTTGAAAGAATCCACAGATCACCTCCTGAAAAAGATCCCAAAAAGAAAACTCCTAGGAATATTATAGCCAGGTTCCAGAATCCCCAGATCAAGGAGAAAATACTACAAGCAACCAGGAAGAAACAATTTCAATATTGTGAAAACACAATCAGAATAGCACAGGACCTGGCAGCTTCTACAATGAGGGATCAAAGGGTATGGGATATGATATTCCAGAGGGCAAAAGAGCTGGGAATGAACCCAAGGGTCACCTACCCAGCAAAACAGAGTATTTTGTTTCAGGGGAAAATATGGTTATTCAGTGGAATAGAAGAGTTTCAAGCATTCTTGAGGAAAAAACCAGAGTTGAATAGAAAATTTTGACATCCAGACACAAGAAGCAAGAGATGCCTGAGAAGGTAATCAGGGAAAAGAAATCAAAAGGAACTTATCAAAGTTGAACTATTTACATTCCTATATGGAAAAACAATAACTATGACTGATGAAATCTTTCTCACTATGAAAATAATGGAAGAAATGTATATGGTCATATGAATACATATGTGAATGTGTGTATACATGTTTACAGTTATACATGGATAGAGGGCACAGGTTGAATTTGTGGGAAGGGATGATACTTAAGGGGTGAAATTATGAGGTGAGAGAGGAAAGTCGCAAGAGGAGATGGGGAGAGACAGGGTAGGGCAAACTATCTCATGTAGAAGAAGCAAGGAGAAGTGGCTGCAAAGGAGGGGAAGAATAGGAAGGCAAAAAAGCAAAACCACATTCTCATTGAATTTGGTTCAGGGAGAGAATGACATACATACTAAATGGGATATCTCAACCTGCAGCAGAATAGGGGGAAGGGGGATGAGAGGAGGGATAATGGATGGGAGGGCATCCTTGGGGGGAGGGGAGGTTGGAAGTACCCACTATAGAAGAGGGACAGGATCAAGTAGGGAATGGACCAGGTGGGGGGTGGGATGAGTGGGAGGGAATTATAAGCAGCCTTGTACAATATATCTACTATGGTAATGTTTTGCATAGCTAGACATGTACAACATATACTGAATTACTTATCTTCCCAGAGGGAATGGGTGACAAGGGAGGAAGGGAATAGATCTCAGATTTGAGGTCTTAAAATTAAATGTTTCAAATATATATAAATACTATTATTAATACTCTTTTCCTTGTAGTTGGGATATAAGATGTGCAGGCATTGGAACACAGCGATTCACCTTTCTCTAATGGAAATGCCGAAGGGGGTATGGGAGAAGATATGGGAGAGAGCAGATTGGAGGAAGGAATATCTTGTGGCACTGCTATTCTGGGATAGTGGGTAGGGGAAAAACAGGGGGGAAAGTAATTGTAACTCAAAATCTGGTGGAAATGAATAATGTAAAACAGAAGTTAATAAAGCATTTAAAAAAAGAGAATCATCTCTTCCCATCAGATTTAACCTGTGCCCTCTGTCCATGTATACCTGTAAACATATGCCCATATACCCTTCTTCAGTTATTTTCATAATGAGAAAGGTTTCATCAGACACAGTTATCGTTTTTCCATGTAGGAATGTAAATAGTTCAACTTTGATAAGTTCCTTTTGATTTCTTTTCCTTGATTACCTTCTCAGGCATCTCTTGCTTCTTGTGTCTGAATGTCAAATTTTCTATTCAACTCTGGTTTTTTCCTTAAGAGTGCTTGAAAGTCTTCTATTCCACTGAATGACCATATTTTCCCCTGAAGCAAGATACTTAGTTTTGCTGGGTAGGTGACCCTTGGCTTCAATCCTAGCTCTTTTGCCCTCTGGAATATCATATCCCATGCCCTTTGATCCCTCAGTGTAGAAGCTGCCAGGTCCTGTGCTATTCTGGTTGTGTTTCCACAGTATTGAAATTGTTTATTCCTGGCTGCTCGTAGTATTTTCTCCTTGATCTGGGAATTCTGTAACCTGCCTATAATATTCCTAGGAGTTTTCTTTTGGGGATCTTTTTCAGGAGGAGATCGGTGAATTATTTCAACCTCTATTTGCCCCTTTGGGTCTAACACATCAGGGCAATTTTCCTTGAGAATTTCTTTAAGGATGATTTCTAGGTACTTTCTTTGATCATGGCTTTCAGGTAGTCCAATAATTTTTAAATTATCTCTCCTGGATCTATTTTCCAGGTAAGTGGTTTTTCCCATGAGATATTTCACATTGCCTTCTATTCTTTCATTTGTTTGGATCTGCTTAACAGCATCTTGATTTCTCATAAAGTCACTAGCTTCCATTTGCTCCAGTCTAACTCTGAGGGAATGAATCTCCTCATTGGGCTTTTGAGATTCTTTTTCCATCTGGCAAATTCAGCTTTTTTTTTTTTGTATTTTTTTTTAATTTTTTTTTAAATTTAAACAAATACTTTATTAACTTCTGTTTTACATCATTCATTTCTGCCAGATTTTGAGTTACAATCATTTTCCCCCCATTATTCCCCTACCCAACCTCCCAGAATAGCAGTCCCACAAGATATCGCTTCCTCCAATCTGCTCTCTCACATACCTTCTCCCATACCCCCATCGACTTTCCATTAGAGGAAGATGAATCTTTGTGTCCCAATGCCTGCACATCTTATCTCCCAATTATAGGCAGAAGAGTATTAATAATAGTATTTATATATATATTTGAAACATTTAATGTTACGACCTCGAATTTCAGATCCATTTCCTTCCTCCTTTGTCACCCATTCCTTCTTGGGAGATAAGTAATTCAGTATATGTTGTACATGTCTAGCTATGCAAAACATTATCATAGTAGATATATTGTACAAGGCTGCTTATAATTCCCTCCCACTCATCCCACCCCCCACCTGGTCCATTCCTTACATGATCCTGTCCCTCTTTTATATGGGTACTTCCAACCTCCCCTCACCCCAAGGATGCCCTCCCATCCATCATCCCTCCTCCCATACCCCTTCCCCCTATCCTGCTGCCGGTTGAGATATCCCATTTAGTATGTATGTCATTTTCTCCCTGAACCAAATTCAATGTGAATGTGGTTTTGCCTTTTTAGCCTTCCTTATTCTCCCCCTCCTTTGCACCCACTTCCCTACATGAGATAGTTTACCCTACCATGTCTCTCCCCATCTCCTCTTGCCACTTTCCTCTCTCACCTCATAATTTCATCCCTTGAGTACTCTCCCTTCCCAACAAAATCAACCTATGCCCTCTATCCATATATAACTGTAACCATATACACACACATTCACATATGTATTCGTATAACCACACCCCCTTCTTCCATTATTTTCATAGTGGGAAAGATATCATCAGTCACAGATATTGCTTTTCCATATAGGAATGTAAATAGTTCAACTTTGATAAGTTCCTTTTGACTTCTTTTCCCTGATTACCTTCTCAGGCATCTCTTACTTCTTGCGTCTGGATGTCAAATTTTCTATTCAACTCTGGTTTTTTCCTCAAGAATGCTTGAAAGTCCTCTATTCCACTGAATGACCATATTTTTCCCTGAAACAAAATACTCAGTTTTGCTGGGTAGGTGACCCTTGGGTTCATTCCCAGCTCTTTTGCCCTCTGGAATATCATATTCCATGCCCCTCGATCCCTCAGTGTAGAAGCTGCCAGGTCCTGGGCTATTCTGATTGTGTTTCCACAATATTGAAATTGTTTCTTCCTGGCTGCTTGTAGTATTTTCTCCTTGATCTGAGGATTCTGGAACCTGGCTATGATATTTCTGGGAGTTTTCTTTTTGGGATCTTTTTCAGGAGGTGATCAATGGATTCTTTCAACCTCTATTTTGCCCTCTGGATCTAAAACATCAGGGCAGTTTTCCTTGAGAATTTCTTGAAGGGTGATTTCTAGGTTCTTTCCTTGATCATGGCTCTCAGGTAGTCCAATAATTTTTAAATTGTCTCTCCTGGATCTATTCTCCAGGTCAGTGGTTTTTCCCATGGGATATTTCACATTGCCTTCTAATCTTTCGTTTGTTTGGATCTGCTTAACAGCATCTTGATTTCTCATAAAGTCACTAGCTTCCATTTGCTCCAGTCTAACTCTAAAGGAATGAATCTCCTCAGTGAACTTTTGAGATTCTTTTTCCATTTGGCAAATTCGACTTTTTAAGGCATTCTTCTCCTCAATGCCCTTTTGGGCCTCCTTTGCCGTTTGAGCTAGTCTATTTTTTAAGGTGTTGTTTTCCTCAGTCAGGCTGTTGACCCTCATTTCATACTTTTCCTGCATCCTTCTCATTTCTCTTTCTAATTTTTCCTCCACTTCTCTTATTTGATTTTTAAAGTCCTCCTTAAGGTCCTCTCTGGCCTGCAACCCACTCATGTTTTCCCCTGGGGCTTTTGGAGCAGGACTTCTGACCTCACAGTCCTTTTCCCACTCTGTGCCCCCAAAATAGGAGTCTAGGGTTGCATTTTTCTGTTTCCTTTGCCTTGGCATGTTGCCACTTAATTACTTGACTTTTGGGCTTATTGCCACACTATGGCTTTAAGGCCAGATAGAGGAATTTTCATCCCGAACGTGTGGGGGGCAACTTCCGTTTCTGGCAAGCTGTAAACCCACCCACAACTTCCACCCTAGATCACAATCCAGATCCAGGGAGGTTAAAGCAAGAGCGATTACCCCCCAAGACAGATCGCTGGATCTCCCCACGATTTGTAGGCTGGGAGCCGGAAATGCCTCTGAAAACTACACAGTGGCATGTCTCCTCAGCAGCTTCTAGCCCCCAGGGGAGGGAGCTGACGCATTCCCCAAATACAGGTCCCAAAGTCCATAGGACACTAACCTCTTACTTTGTCCTAGGCAAGTCTATGTTGATGATTCTGGCGTCTCCACAGTTCCTGGTGTTCTGGGGTTCCTCCAGCCGGCTGCTGGCCCTGCCGCCCTGGGGCTAAAACCTCGGCTCACGTGGACCTGGGCTCGGCTCGGCTCCTGCGCTCTGCCGGCTCCCAGACCGCTGCGCTGGTCCTTCCTGCAGGGTGCTGGGCTGTCCTCAGCGGGAGGTTAGCTTCTCTGTGTCGTTCTGTGAGTGCTGGGGCTCCAGAAGTTTTTCAGAGTCCTTTTTTACATAGTTTGTGGAGAATCTGGGGGCAGAGAGGCTTGGACGAGCTGTTTCTACTCCGCCATCTTGGCTCCGCCCCCCCAAATTCAGCTTTTTAAGGCATTCTTCTCCTCATTGACTTTCTGAGCCTCTTTTGCCATTTGAGTTAGTCTATTTTTTAAGGTGTTATTTTCCTTAGTCAGGCTGTTGACTGTCCTTTCATACTTTTCTTGCATCTTTCTCATTTCTCTTCCCAATTTTTCCCCTAATTCTCTTATCTGCTTCTTAAGTTCCTCTATGGCCTGTAGCCAGCTTGTATTTTCATTTGGGGCTTTCACAGTCCTCCTCTATGCTTTGATCCTCTTTGCCCCTAAAATAGGAGTCCAATATTGAATTTTTCTGTTTATTTTGTTTCTTTTGCCTAGGCATGTTGCCACTTAATTACTTGATTTTGGGGCTTGTTGCCACAGTAGGACTCTGCCTGCCAGAGAGGAGAGCTTCTGTTCCAAACGTGGGGTCTTCACAACTTCCACAGACTGGGGCCTCTGTAATGCCTCCACCTGCTCTGGTAAATTAGATACCCACCCCAAACTTCCCCCCTAGACCGCAATCCAGATCCAGGCATTTTAAATCAAGAGCAATTAACCCCCAGACTGATTGCTGGATCTTCCTACAGTTCACAGACCAGAATCTAGAGCCACCACTGACACTGCAAAATGGCTTCTGTGCTGAGTTTCTTAAGCTGCTTCTCGCCCCCAGGGGAGGAAGCCGACGGGTTCCCCAAATACTGGTCCCAAAGTCCATAGGGCACTGACCTCTCACTTTGTCCTAGGCATATCTATGCTGATAGTTCTGGAATCGCCACAGTTGCTGGTGTTCTGGGGTCCCCCCAGCTGGCTGCCGGCCCAGCCACCCTGGGGCTAAAACTGCGGGTCACTTGGGGCTGGGCTCGGCTCCCAGAGCGCTGTGCTGTTGGTTCCCAGCTTGCTATACAGCCTGCTCTCAGAGTGCTGCACTGGCCACTCCCTGCAGGGCTGCTGGGCTGTCCTCAGCAGGAGGTTAGCTTCTCTGTGTAGTTCTGTGGGTGCTGGGGCTCCAGAAGTTGTTCAGAGTCCCCTTTCACATTGTTTGGAGGTAGTGTGGGGCAGAGCACCTTGGAAGTGCTGTTTCTACTCCACCATCTTGGCTCCATCCCCCATTATATGTTATGTTATGTTTTATATATATATATATATATCCATATTTATAAATTATATTTATTTTTATTTTGTAATAATGTATCTTATATGTATAATATAATATAAACTATAAATGTGTTGATATTTATTTTAAAACCCTCACTACCTCTTGAATTGAACTAGTCAGGCCTCAGCTCATGTGCCACCTCCTTCAAAAGGTAGGTGATGATGCAATGGATAGAGTGCTGAGCCTAGGGTCTGGAAGATCTGAATTCAAATTCAGCCTCAGACACTTAACCAGCTGTGTGACCATGGGTAAGTCACTTCACCTCTATTTGCTACAATTTCCTCAACTGCAAATTGGGAATAATAGCACCTACCTTGCAGGATTATAGTGTGGATCAAATGAGATAATTTTTGTTAAAAGTGCTTAACATAGTATTTAGCCTATAATAGACACTATAGAAATGCTTATTTCCTTCCCTTCCCCATTTGTTAGCCCTACTCAAAATCGTGGTGTATTCTTTTTGTACATAGTCTATATTTACTCACCTCTGAACACATAGTCTGTCCCTGGTAAAATGTTCCTGAGGATTCTAACATGGTACCCGACTCACAGGGGATCTTAATAAATGTTGACTGATTACCTGTTGACACTACAAACATAAAGATAAAATCTTTGCCCTCACTGAGCTTACAGGTTGTATGGTTCAGTTGTTTTCAGTCATGTGTGACTCTGGGGTTTTCTTGGCAAAGATACTGGAGTGATTTGCCATTTCCTTCTCCAGCTCATTTTACAGATGAGGAAACTGAGGAAAATGTGGTTAAGTTACTTGCCCAGTTCTATCCAGCTAGTAAATATCTGAGGCTAGATTTGACCTCAGAGAGATGAATCTTCCTGCCTCCAGGTCTGGTGTTATAGCTATCCACTCTACCACCTAGCTGCCTTACAGATTATATGACGTGTAGATAAATAATTATAATGCAGTATAAATTATGGTGAGTTCAAGGTCAAGATACAAAGAGTACAAGAAAGGCTTGGATTGGAGAGAAATTACAGCCAGGGAGATCTGGAAAGAGGTAAAACCTGAGCTGATTCTGGAGAATTAGAAAGGTCTGAGATGAATGAGTACATTCCAGACCTGGGAGATAAGCTACACCAATTCACAAAGACAGAGAATGGCAGATAGAGTTTGGAGACTAGTTCCTATTGCCTTCTAGCTGGAATATAATTGTACAAAAATTGTTGTGCAAATAAAATATAATAGAAACAATACACAATTTCACATAAATATGTAACTCCACCAAAGAAACTATATAAGAAATAAGTAAAAATTATGAAAGACAAATTTACATGGTAAATGGTGACTTGGTTTTGTAGGTTTCTAATTACCCTTTGACACCTAGGCTGGTTCTCTCTGTGGAAATCAAAACCTCTCAGTATCTAAGCTAACTCTCCAAATCTATAAATAGCAGTAAAAATTCAAGCTTGCAGTGTTAGAGGGAGTCTCCTCACCTTGGAGTTCCCTGTAACCAATGAACTCAAGTTCAGCCCTTATCCTAAAAATGATTACCCTGATTAACATAAAGATATTCACTGACTTATATAAATCAAATTAACTGAATAATTAATTACTAAAACAATTATTATTTATAAGTCTGCCCTATCTGCCAGGACATGCATAGTTTTTCCCCTAAATAATAAAGCATAGTTAATCATACTTTTCTCACTAAAAAATAATATTTTATTTAGAGCAAAAAATTGTACCATTAATAAAATATTTAAATTTTATTTCATCTTTATCTCCTTAATGTTTATTTTTGTATGTTTTTCATAATGTGACAAATTACTACAATAGCACATATTAGTGTCAAAATAGTTTAGAGAACACCGACCTAGAGCACTAAGCATTTGAGTGATTTACCCATGGTCACATAGCTAGCCCATGTCAGGGGCTGGCCTGCTTCAAGCCAAGGTACTCTCAACAGATCCTTACATTGAGCTACAGTCTACCTCCTTGCTAATTATACCCACTACTTCTAGTCCCCACCTCCAAAGCAACAGAGAATGGAAAAAATGTATGTTTCCCAAATCCAAATTTACTATTTCTGAGGTTTCATATATAGTGACTGAGAGGGTCTAGTCTAAGTGCATCAATGGATAGAGAATTTTAAATTTTAGAACTTAAATTTTACTTTTAGAACTTTAAATCAGGAAGACCTAATTTCAAATCCTGTCTTAGACATTTACTAGCTGTGTGACCCTGGGTAAGTCACTTAACTTTCTCCATTCTCAATTTCAGGCTATATACTATTTAATTGCTAGTTGTTGCCATTGTTATTGTTGTTGCCTTTATGTCAATTTCCCACAACATAATGTAGGATAATTATCGTTCAGTCATTTTTAGCCCTGTCTGACTCTTGGACCCCATTTGGGGTTTTCTTGGCAAAGATATTGGAGTGTCTTTGCCATTTCCTTCTTCAGAATTAGCATGCTTAATTTAGGTACATTCAGATGTTCTCATATCCCATACAAATAAGGTAACAGTTGTTTGGTTATGCAGGTCATTCATGATTATTTTGTTTTTTTCTGTATATTTCACTTTTATCTTAATTTTTGTGTGTGCATATAACGATTAGGGTTCTTTAAAGTCTGATTTCCCCTGATGTGTAAGTGTGGTGGCCCATAGCAAGGGTTCATTTGCCTTATTTTAAGAGTGGTCCTAGTCACATGGTCAGACTTATACTTTAAGAATATATCTTTTTTTTTTTTAGGGCAATTGGGGTTAAGTAACTTGCCCAAGGTCATATGGCTAGGTTTTGGTTTGTGTGTGTGTTAAGTGTCTGAGGTCAGATCAGAACTCAGGTCCTTCTGACTCCAGGGCTGGCGCTCTACTCACTGCGCCACCTAGCTACCCCTTTAAGAATATATCTTGAAAGTCATAAGGAAGATAGATTGAAAAGGGAAGAGAAATGAGGCAGAGAGCTCAAGTAGGAAGGCTATTGCAATAGTGTAGGTGACAAGTGTTAAAGGCCTGAACTAGAAAGTATTGGCTTTCTGAGTGAAGAAAAGGGGATAGATAAGAGAGATTTGGAGGATATAGAATGACAAGTCTGGATGTTGGGGTGAGTAAGAATGAAGAACTGAGAATGACTTGAGGCTGTAAGTCTGGGGGATATGAAGGATAGAGGTGCCTTTGACAACTATAGGGGTGTTAGGAAGAAGGATGGGCTGTAGAGAAGAGTAAAATAGTGAGCTCTGTTTTAGACAAGTCGATCTTCGAGCAAGTTTAGCTTAGTGAATGAAGAGCTGACCTACGAACCAGGAAGACCTCTGTTTAAACCTGCCTCTGACCCATACTAAATGTGTGCCCCCTGGGCAGTGATCTGAACCTTCAGTGTCCCAGGGAACTCCCTCACATAAATTGTAGAGAAGATGCTACTCTTCATTGATAGACGGAGTTGTTTGGTTTTTTTTCATCCTGGAGTTCCCTATACAAATGACTTCACAGGTCCATGCCCTAGGTCCCTCTTATAGGGCATCCAGTAGGAAATATGCAATCAGAGTGTGGTAAAAAGATTAAAGGTTTAAGAGTGAAAGCAAAGACAGAGTTTGGCTAAGATGGAACGTACGGTCAATTTTTAAAATGCTCCTGTATTTGGTGTTTGTCTTGGTTTAGTAACAGCATGATTTTATTAATTCTCATCTTATTAATTTGGAATTAATGATAATCTTCAAATGGACTGCACTGAAGTTTGCCTTCGTATTATGTATGAAAAGAGAGATTGTTAAGCAAATTGTGTTAATTAAATTTCAGGGAGAAGATATTTGTCCTATTTAAGAAAGCAAACTTATCAAGCACTTTAACAACTACTTAACATTTATTTGCTTTAAAATAATCAATGTGTTAATTACAAAGCATTTTTTTTTCTAGACCTGTGATTTCATTGATGTAGTGTATTGTTAAAACAGAAATTCCCTCCACTGATACACAGCCACATTCTCACCTGAAACAGATTTTTTGAGAGTTGCCCAAGGGCACACAGAGCTTGAATGACATAAATGCAGCAGCACACTTAGTATGTGTCAGAAACAGGACTGGAACCTAGGTCTTCCTGACAGTAAGGCAAGCAGCCCTCCATCTGCTAGGCCACATTGTATCTGTTCTTTAATGCGAGTCAGCCTATCATTAATACTAGTATAAGTACTTGGAAATAATGCAGTTACAATTTAAAGCAGTTGTTAATTTAGACCTTGAGGAGCTCTGTGACTTAATGGATAGTGTTGGACTGGAGTCGGGAGCTTTAGTATAAGGTTCATCTCACATACTTCCTTGTAATGTGATGATGAAGCATGTCACTTAATCTCGAAAAAACTCAGTTTCATTTGTAAAATAGGGATTATAATACTTGTATTGCCTAACCTCCTATTGAGAGGAAAACGATTTTGCCAATTTTACATCACTACATAAATGTGTTATTTCCTCGGTTTCAGACTGAGCCTTTTAATTTTTCCAAATTAATGGAATTTTTTTATCTATGGAAACTGAGGAGCAAATTCAGTGGATGAGTAGACTGAGTTAGGGAGACCCAGGTTCAAATCTTATCTCAAACACTTACTAACTGTATTACCCTGGGCAAGTCACCTCTATTTACCTCACTTTCCTATCTATTAAATAGGGATGAAATAGTACCCATAGACCAGGGTTATTGTGAATATCAGATGAAATTCTATCTATAAAATACTTTGTAAATATTAAGGCACAACAGAAACACTGATTCAGTAGAGCTCCTTAATTTCCAATGAATTTTGTTGTTGTTTTATAATTTTCAGTTGTGGTTTACTCTTTGTTACCACATTTGGAGTTTTCTTGGCAAAAACACTAAAGTGTTTTGACATTTCCTTCTTCAGCTTATTTTGCAGATGAGGAAACTGAGGCAAACAGAGTTAAATGAGTTGCCTGGAATCACCCAACTAGTAAGTGTCTGAAGCTGGATTTGAACTCAGAGAGATGAGTCTTCCTGACTCCCTGCCTGACACTCTATCCATTGCACCACCTAGCTGCCCTGCCAATGAATAGAATTTTGCTATCCATGGAAACTGAGGAATGAGATAATCTAACCAATGGGTAAAGGATATTAGTATTATAAATCAGGAGGATGGGTGACGTGAAAGGGGTGGGAAGCCAGTATGTAAAGTGTGCCACTCCTTCCAAGATTGAAATAGACTGGAGCTAGAGATCTTGGGAATTGAAAACCTAAGGAGCTAGGAGGCCAGGGTACTTAAAGAGATAGGTTCTGGGATGGAAAAGACTATGCACCTGGCACTAAATTTAATGAAGAAAGACATCAATTATTAAAAAAAAAAAAAGAACTAAGAACCACAAGGCAGTCTCTGGCCTATAAATGAGAAGCTGCACCTCTTCCCCTGACCCTGTACTCTACCCCCAACTGAATATTTATCTCACAAACTAGGCAAATCAGATACTTTTAGAGAGAGGATGGCCCTCAAGTGACTCCTGGAATCCTTAGGAATCGTCCTGCTGTACTTTATGAAAGTAATCTGAGTAGGTGTGAGTGGCAGAGACCTTTTCATATTTGTCTTTGCATCCCCAGCACCTAGCACAATTACATTATTTAATGTCTAATAATAACTAATTACAAATCTAATAACATCTGTCTAATATCTCCAGATCTGTAGTTGAATCACTAGACACTCCTCCCTTCACCAACTGTCCCAAAAGAACAAAAGGAAATGAAAAATGCATAGACTTGAGATTTTTTTTCCCATACATCGACTAATTTAGTTGCTTGTTAAAGACCATGACATCTCCCTAATGGGAAATGAATCTACTAAAAAGAAGGTTGTAGGACAGAGACTATAGGCAGCAAGGCAAAAATCACACAGCTATCTAAAGTAAGGGATCAGATTGTGGTTGGTTGGTTGATTTATCAATTGGCAATGAATCTTTCTCTGACTTTTACTGCCCATTTCACACAGGTGCGACACACTGGTTCACTGGCTACATTGTCTTAGCATCCACAGGGGGTTAATTTAATGGCAATGTTATTCATGATTAAGCCATCAGTTCATCTGATGGAAACAGTAGTTGCTCATTGAAATCACCCTCTTTCTCCAAGAGACATTTTTTTAATTGCTAAGTACAGAAACTGGCTCCATATACAGATTAGGAAGCTGTCTGGTTTTCTAGATGAAGAATAGTGGTCGTTTGTGGCAAACAGTTCCTGAGAGTAATTAACATATTTAGCTAGAACTGTTTTCCACAAAAATGAATCCTTTAGGACCAAGGAAGTATTCAGTGTCTTTACTATCACTGGGGATTTCCACAGGCATTTTTTTTTTCTTTCAATCTCCTTATTTAATGAGACTGAAACCTCTGTTTTCCACAATGTAAGTTTTGAATTTATTCTAGAAATATTTACTTGTGGATCACAAAGAAAAGGCTTTTATGTCCCCTTCCAGCTCTGAAATTCTATGATTCCATGATTTATTTTTTGGTGTGTTGTAATCATTAGAGATCTTTAAGTAAATAATTTAAAAAGAGGCAATCAATCAACAAGCATTTATTGAGTTCCTACTAGGTTCTGGGCACTGGGATTAGAAAAACAGTGAATGAGATAGTACCTTCTCATGTGGGCCTTCAACTGCTGCTTTTATCTTTCATTGCTCTCTAATCAAATAAGCTCCAAAAATTAAAAAAGGGAGCCGATGAGTCAGTCATAATTTGAGTAATTTAGGACTGGGCTTTAAAAAAAAATTCAAATGATTTCTATTTGTTGAATGGCAGCAAGATAGGAAGATGTTTTGTTGTTTTGGCCAGGAGCAATCCAGGTAATTAGGAAGACTCAAACTGAAATACAGACTTCATGGATTTTATTTCTAGATGGTTCCCCAGAAGATGAGAGAGATTTATGCTTCATTAATTCTTCTGATTGTGGTTTTTTTCTCATTTGTAAGATGTTTGGTAATCTTTTGATAGAGATTTAGGAGAGACAAGAATGACTTTGGTGATGGTCACCCCCATTTGAGATCACTAGTTTAGCTCACAGAAATTGAAGAATTGCTTCAGTAGGGTCACTCAGCAATGGAAGGTCAGCACTATAATAATCTAATAATATCTTGGTTGACATCTATGCAGAATCTCAGGTTGCTGGGCCATCCTGCTTTTCTTAAAAGATTGTATTTGGAAATGTAGGATTTTAATAGGAAGTAGGTATTAAAGTATCATATTGAGTCCATTTGATATTTCTGTCCTCCCCATCGCATATAGGAGAATGCAAGTAATAGTAATAATTTGTAAAGAGACTGGTCTGGTGTGGAGGAGTTCTTGGTGAGGAAACTCCTTCTACCAATACAAGCTGAACTAGCCTGGTAATTTATAATCTTAGAGAATTTTATGGGGTAATGACTGATCTAGGGCCACGGGACCAGTACATTTCAAAGGTATGATCAAAGCTTCCTTACCTAAGGAAATAAATAAATGAGCAGCAGCCCCTAAACCAATTGTGGTTCAAATCAGATTAAAATGTATTTGGGAAATACTTAACAAAATAAGTGAAAATACAGTAAAGCATACATGATCTTTGTTGTTTCGCTTTAGTAATGTCTGACTCTGTGACCCCATTTGGGGTTTTCTTGGCAAAGATACTGGGATGGATTGCCATTTCCTTCTCCAGATCATTTTACAAATGAGGAAACTGAAGCAAAAAGGGTTAAGTGACTTGCCCAAGGTCTCACAACAAGTAATTTTCTGAGGTTGTATTTGAACTCAGGTCTTTCCTAATTCCAGATCTTGCTCTATTCAATGTACCACCTAGCTGTCCCACATAGATAATATCATATTTTTAAGTTGTCAGCATATGGGCCACAAGATCCCAATGTATAAATTAGTGTCCTTTGTTTTCATTTGAGCTTGACAAGACTGTCCTATACCTTGACTGCCTTGCATAATAGAAATAATAACATTAATGTGACAATTTAAAATTTTCAAAGCTCTTTACACTTATTACCTTGTTTGAGTTTTCTAATAACCCTGTGGTGGTAGGTCTTAATGATACTATCATCCTTATTTTACAGATTATATATTTGCATATTTATTACAAATAATGTTTTTCTTCTCTTTTTTATCTGTGTGGAGGGGAGGGTGGGAGGGAAAGAAAATACATTTCTATTGATTAAAAATTTTTTTAAATAGAGAGGTAGGGGCTGCTACAGATACGGAATATTCCAAACACTTTCAGATAGGGTCAGCATACTATCTGTCTCACTTAATTGTTTTATTTTGTCACAAGAGCCCTCTTACAGAGTGTGAATAATCTGTAAATGTTTGTAGTGTTTTGTAAAAACAAAACACTTCAATAAAATCTTAAAAAGAGAGAATCAAGTCTCAGAAACCAGGAATTGCAAGTAGTTGCTGTAGTATGTTGCTTCTACAGATTCATATGAAAGATAGTATTAATAGGAATGAAGGCTCAATGAGCCTGGAGTGAGTTCAGAGTCTATGGTGGGCTGCATTGTTGGATCATAGATTTGTCCCTAAAAGGGATCTTAGAAGCCATTTAGCCCCACCCATTATTTAAAAGATGAGGAAACTGAGAGACAAAGAGCTTAAATGACTTTTTCATAGTCATATGGGTAATAAGGGACAGAGTTGGGATTCCAAGCCAGGCCCTTTCACCCCCAAGCCAGATCTCTTTCCATTGCCTTCCTGGGTAAAGTGACTTACCCAAGGCCACAAAAGTTGTAAGTGGCAGAGTTGGCATGAGTTATTCTGTACCAGGAATAAAAGAGAACAGTTAGATAACAGAGTGACTATCAGCCTCAGAGAGAATATAATCAACAAGCCTGGGAGAAGGGGCCATGACCCAAGTGTAATGCCCTGTTCTAGGGACTCAATAAAGTACCAAATAAAGACTCTGAATTCAAAGCTAGAAATCCAATAAAGTAACAAATGAAGGAACATAGGCAGAAGAATGTGTAGACTGAATTTAAGAGTAGTTGGTCTTGCTTTAGGAGACAATAACAGGATGGGAGAAGACCCAGATATAGATGGCTAATGATTTTTAGAAGGGATGGGGGGAAGATCAATCAAAGAAAAGTCACATTATTGCAGGGGCATATTAGTCCATGACTCCAGTGTTATTATTGATGGGGTATATGAGATGTTTAAAGATAACTGGCTCCTCTGATGTAAGGGCTTGATGAGCCCTTTGCATGTGGTTCATCTACCTTTGGTGTCCATTACCTAACTCCCACCCACAAATTTAAGAAGCTATAACATGTTCAGTGGCCACAACCCAATAAAACCATCTCCATAGACAGGCTACACTATGTTGAGGGTAACTGTTAGGGTGATGTCAACACCAAATAAATGAAGACTTTCCCAGTAGAACAGACAGATGAAAGTAATTTATTCCAACACCCTGAAGGTGGCTGAAGCAGCTACTATTGAGTGCTTAAAGCTTGATCAGACACTGAAGACACAAAGCTCATCCACTGCAAGGCCATTGCCTTCATTCTGATTTTTGTCTTGCCATTGGACTATGATGATTGGAAGAGAAAGCTGCTTTGTGTAGCTCTGCCTCACTTAAATCCAATTCACATGCAAGTCAAGACATCACACATGATGTCATCAGTCCTCTTCAAAAATGAAAGATGAGCACCAACATCCTTCATGATATCATCTAAAAAACATACAGCTAGGAATAGAGGGATTCCCTTACATAACATTACATACATTACCCTACATAACCCTATATTATTTGCCATGTGATTTAAATCATAAATGTGACATTGGCAAAAAATCAATCCATTGCATGGACCAAAGGCAGGGTCTAGCTAGTTGGAAAGCACTGTCATAATAGGTTTAAATGATCTGAACTTTGCCTTAGGACACTGAAATTTATAGAGCCTCTAACAGCATTTGTATTCCATCTGTAGGTAAGAGTGACCTAGTACATTAGGACTTATAATTTAAAAAAATATTAAGTTACCAGACCATGGTGCTTCTTCTACCTTCCTGTTGGCCACAGCATCCCAGTTACTGTCCTCCCTGGCCAGGCTGTGACCTGTTCCATCTCCCACCCCTTGTTGTCTTCTGAAGAGGAAGCCTTACAGTGTCCTAAGGTTTCTTCCCACAGCGGCAGGTCTCTCTCTCCACCCACCATTGGGCTGTATCCTTAGGTCTTTCCTTTCATGGGGCCCCTATGTTTGAGATCTGAAATCTCTCCTCAAGTCCCTACTCAACTGAACTTCTCACTGTAAGTTGCTTTGGAGGTGATTTTCAGCTGCTTACCACAAGTGTTAGAATTGAGAGCTATGCCTCTGAGCACTGTGATTTTCACAGACCAAATCATTCGTTAAAACAATCAGTAAGAGTCAATATTAACAATATCTAATATAATAATAATCATAGCTGATATAGCTCCTTGTGATTTACAAAATGCTTTACATGTGTTATCTTATTTGATTTTCATAACTCTGTGAGATGTGGGGGCTATTGTTACCATCTCTATTTTACAGGTTAAAAAAACCAGGCTGATGATCAGGATCACATAGTTAATAAAGTATCTGAATCAACATTCAAACGCATCTCCTTGGTGTCAGTTCAGCATTCTATCCTCTATACCATTTAAGTGCAAGACCTATTGACCTCACATTTAATTTGCCAACTTAGCCATGTGTACCCACTATAGGAAGAAAACAGGCAAGTTTGGCTTCTCAGAACTTGTTCTTTTCGTGAATTCATTTGCCTTTAGGATTACAGGTTGTGGACAGTCATGATTATCTTGAGTCAGCAATAAAAGCCATCTCCTTCCTATTGTTGGAAGGAACCTTAGTACAAAAAGAACATATAACTTGGAAGGAAGGGAGGGAGGAAGAAAAAGGAAGGAAGGGAAGGAAGGAGGGAAGGGAAGAAGGGAGGAGAGAAGGAAGGAAAGAAGGAAGGAAAGAAGAGAAGGAACGATGGGAAGTAGGAAGGAAGACGGAAGGAGAGGAAGAAAAGGAAGAAGGAAAAAGAGAAAAGGAACAAAGGAAGCATTTATTGTGTCTATTATATGCAAGGCATTGTGCTAAATGCTGGACGTGTTCAATTCTTAACTCAGTTGACATTTTAGAATCTGGCACCACAATGGCCCTCAGCCATTGTGGGTTTGCCTAAAGGCATGCACCGATAGAAGATAGTTCCCAAAGTATTTAATCCAAATAATAATCATTTTAAAATTGCATTGATCTTTCTGGCATGCTTTATATTTGAATCACCTGAATTAATAATGGCTTAAGCAGGTGCTTTCATTGTTTTAATTAACAACAGCTGTGTTAGAGCACATGCTACAAGAACATGTTATGGCATCATTTATTAAGGATGTATTGCTAATGCATTTTATGATGTGCTTTATAAAAAGTTATTAAAGGACACAGCTACTTCTTGTAATCATTCAATAAATATTAATAAAGCATTTATGATTGCTCTCTTAATTTAAAGTGTTACCATTATCTTTTAACCCAGTGTCAAACACCAAGAAAGAGCCAATGATACACTCTCCCTAGCATCAGAAGTGCAGGAGGTGAGCATTGATTTCTCCTCCTCTATTCTTTTGCAGAATTTTCCCCTTCTAAATGGTAACCCTTGACTAAACCCTAGGCACTCTGAATCCTGATGCAGAAACAATAGTAGAAGAAACTTATCCCCTAAAGTCTTGCCCTACTGAGTTTTAAAGCCCAATGGCTTCTTAATCACATATTACATCAGCAAGATGCTGATTCAGACTGAATTTTCCACACCATACATAAGTAAGGTTTGGTCAATTTCTTTTTAATGCTGTTGCTTTCATTACCAAATATATTTATTTAAACAGAATACTTATCTCAAGGCCTGCTGGGAACCTGAAGCCCCTTAATTGCTTCCATACATTATCAATCAGCTTGTAACTTGCTATTACTGTAGGCAACACTGCTGAATGTAGTGGCTAAAGCAGACCCATTTATTTCAATTAATCATTCCTTCTATGAAATATCAGTTTGCAAAAAGTGGTGGTAAGCAATTCTCCTCTGGGTTAAATGTGCTGAAAATGGAAATGATAACATGGAAATCCAGAATTCCTAGACAAATTAAGGCAAGGTCCTGGAATTTAAATGTACATTTGCTCTTTTTCCTATGCAGGGAACCCCTCACAAAGACAGTTAAAAGGGTATGACATTAAGAGAAGTGGATCTAAAGGGAAATGTAAGTATGTATATATAGTATATATGCATATGTGTGTAAACATATGTATATATATGCATATGTGTATGTAATTTATTTTTCTTTTGTATATATAATCTACATGGAACTATGATTTCACTGGAATAGGGAGGTCCTGCTCGAAACTCTCTCTCTATATATGTATCTATGCATGTATATATCTATCTGTCTATCATGTGCATATATAGGTCTTTTTGCAAACACTTAACATTAGTACCAAAGTCTATAATGACTATATGTTCTAAGAAATAATTTTCTGAAATCATTCAATAAATATTAATAAAGCATTTTCCTTATCCTCTTATTTTAAAGTATAACCATTATCTTTCATCCTTGTGAAATTAAGATGAAGTAGTAGAGAAATTCTGTGAAGAATTTGATAGAATCCTACATATGGAATAAACAAATTCTCTGATACTTGATATTTTCTTTCAAATGTGGCAAAAATGAGGGTGAGGATAAATATGTAGGAAATGATCATTTAGAAGAAAGAAATGAGTCTAAGACTTGTAGATTTTAAAAAGCCTCATAGATCTATGTCATGAATGTTTTCATCAAAAAAAATTATCCGTAGGCACTGAATATGTTAAGTAATCACAACAACTAAAAATGACCACATTCAACAAATGAGAAAAAACTTGTATTGGGCATGGGAATTATCCCTGTGCACAGTCAGAGCATTGATTCATCACAACTAAAATCAGAATTTATAATAAGAAGAAAGAATAGTAATGAGATAAAGATATGGCAGTCTATTAAGATTTAACCCTGAATTATCAAAGAAGCTACTGAAAATAAAAAATTGAAAATGAAAAACAGAAAGTCATTGATAATGACAATAATAATTTCACCCATAAGTTAAATCGATATAAACTATTTCATGGCACAATGAATAGAGTATTAGGTCTGCAGTCAGAAAGACTTGAATTCAAATTCTTCCTCAAGATACTAGCTATGTGACTTTGGACAAGTCACTCAACCACTGGCTACCTCAGTTTCCCCATCTGTAAAGTGGAAATAAAAATAATAGTTACTACTTCCTAGGGTTGTTGTGAAGATTGTAAGCGTTAATTAAAATGCTTTGCAAATCTTACAATCCTATATAAATGCTATTATTAAATACTAGCCTACAGACACATACTAGTTGTGTGACCCTGGGCAAGTCACTTCACTCTATTTGCCTCAGTTTCCTCATCTGTAAAATGATCTTGAGAAGGAAAAAAGCAAACCACTCCAGTACTTTTGCCAAGAAAACCCTAAATGGGTTACAAAGAGCTGGGCATGACTAAGAAATGATGGAACAACAAAAGCAGGGAAAAGCATTGGAGGTTAAAACCAATTTAACGAATGCTTGTCAAGATAACCAACTAAGCAAAGCCGTCCTGAGGACATTCAAGTATGAAAACTGAAAGAGGACAGTAAGTAGAGGAAAAATAGAAAAGATATGCAAAATTATCACAGCAAATATTTTTCTTCATAAAGGATAGGGAAATTGCCACATTTGAGTCCCAATATCACAGTCCCTAAGTGCTTACAAAGGAAGAAAAATGTCACTAATAAGGACAGAAAAAGCAGCTGGATTGAAATTCATACACACAAACACATGTACACACACACGTGTGTGTATGTGTGTGTATGTGTGTGTGTGTATATAAAAAAATATATATATATATATGTGTATGAAATCCATGTTGTAAGTGATGGATTCCTGAGAAAATAAGGGACCGATTTACGAGGTATCAAAAGGAGGGAAAGATACAAAGGCATAGAAAAAATATTAGACCTTATTGATGCCAACAAAAGGTAAACAATGGATACATTCACAACTGCCTACAGAAACTCATTTAGGTTATTTAATAAAATCTTTATGAGAGTCCCCTATATGTGAATCTAATGCATTCTTAATGAGATTATTATTTGGGAATAAGTAAGTTTTCACAAATGATGATCAATAGTAGATCTCATATTTACTATTTTAGGATTTACTAAAAGATATAGAGAATATAAGACATCATTATGCTTATTATTGGTTGCTTATGAGAAAGCATTCAACTTGATAGAGGAAAATGCCACCTTACAGGCCCTTTTTATAACATTATAATCAAATGTCTCCCACCTATATATTAAGATAATTTAAGATTATTTGTATGATATAACAACAGTTCAGTGATCCTGTCTCTGCTAATAAATATCAGATTTGGCATAAAACAGGAAGATTGGGAAAAAATACTCACCATTATAATAGAAGAGATCAAACAGGGACTCCAGGTTAAGGAGGTATTCCCAATAGATGGTGATGTTCTCCAAATGTACTTGTTTATGGATCATACCATATTGATTGTGTCAAGCCCCAAGATATTTAAAGCCTCCTAGAAGAGATCTATAATCACTCAAAGGAGTAATATCTGTCCATCCACACAAAAAAGACCAAATGGATAAAGAATGTCTATTGCTGAGATTTCAAAATATATCTAAACAAACACCCTATTGAACGGGACCAATATTAATAATAATAATTACAACAATGATAATAACTAATAATTACATAGCATTTACTATGCATTAGGCATCCTGCTAAGCCTTTAAAAATATGCCCTGGGAGGTAGATTCTATTATTATCCCCATTTTGCAGGTGGGGAAACTAAGAAAAACAGAGTTTAAATGACTTGCCCCTGGGAAAACAATACATATGAACAATAAGCTTATCTATCTACCATCTATCTTTCTATCTAGAAAGACATGACATATGAGCAATGAACTATGCCTAAAGTTAAAAGGGGGGGAGTGGATTGCTTTCAGAAAATTTCAAAGCACTTTGACCCAAATTTCTCATGACAACAAAGGTCCATCTTTTCAATGCTAGTGGATAGATTTGAACTCAGGCCTTAATGACTTCTGACCCAGCACTCTATCCATTGCACCACCTAGATGCCTTTCTTTCTTTCTTCCTTTCTTCCTTCCTTCCTTCCTTCCTTCCTTCCTTCCTTCCTTCCTTCCTTCCTTCCTTCCTCCCTCCCTTCCTTCCTTCCTTCCTTCCTTCCTTCCTTCCTTCCTTCCTTCCTTCCTTCCTTTCTTTTTTTGGAGGCAATTGGGGTTAAGTGGCTTGCCCAAAGTCACACAGCTAGTAAGTGTATCAAGTGTCTGAGGCTGGATTTGAACTCAGGTCCTCCTGACTCCAGGGCCAATGCTCTATTCACTGTGCCCTAGATGCCCCCACCTAACTGCCTTTCACTGAAGAAAAGTAGTAAAAGATATTATCGACAAATTATATAACAAAAGGAGCAGATGTACTAGTCATGAGGCTTTTAAAAAGCAAGGTAAGCATCCAGAGGGCTCTTCCTGAAAGTCAAGAGGAAGCTAGAAAGGCCTCCAGAAAAGTGCTTTGGCTTCTTGTGCAAACATTTGGGAGTACATGGATGAGAGTCCCATAGGGATGGACAACCATGTATGGCATATAATCTGCATTGTTGTAAGAAATACTGAACCAATATGACCATAAATACTTTTGAGAGTAGATATGTGTGTAATACATACATATATATGCATATACATATATATATTTATGCATACTTATATATTTATACACTTATGAGAAGACTACAATTCAGTGAATATGTTTTCTTTTTTTCCCAGAGGATGGAGTTTATTTAATGTTAATGATGCTGAAAAAGAGATTTGATTTTCTCCCTTGGGAAACCCCTCCTGGTTCATAACTTTCTTTTTTTTTTCTTTCTGGTTTACATCATTCATTTCTGCCAGATTTTGAGTTGCGATTTTCTCCCCATTTTTCCCCTATGCACCACCCCAGAATAGCAGTCCCACAAGATATCCCCTCATCCAATCTGTTCTCTCCCATATCTTCTCCCATAGCCCCTTCAACTTTACCATTAGGGCAAGGTGAATCTCTGTGCCCCAATGCCTACACATCTTATCTCTCAATTACATGCAAAATAGTATTAATAATAGTATATATATATTTGAAATATTTAATTTTAAAACTTCAAATTTAAGATCCATTCCCTTCCTCCCTTGTCACCCACTCCCTTTGGGAAGATAAGCAATTCAGTATGTGTTCTACTTATAAAGCTATGCAAAACATTACCATAGTGTGTGTGTGTATATATATATACATATATATATATATGTATATATACATATATATATACATATATATATATATGTATATATATATATATATATTGTAAAAGACTGCTTATATTTCCCTCCCACCCATCCCACACCTCACCTGGTCCATTCCCTACTTTGATCCTGTCCCTCTCCTATAGAGGGTACTTACAACCTCCCCTCCCCCCAAGAATGCCCTCCCCTCCATCATCCCGCCTCTCAACCCCCTTCCCCCTACTCTCCTGCAGGGTGAGATATCCCATTTAGTAGGTATGTCATTCTCTCCCTGAGCCAAATTCAATGAGAATATGGTTTTGCCTTTTTGTCTTCCTGTTCTTCCCCTCCCATGCAACTACTTCCCCTTGCCTCTTCTACATGAGATAGTTTACCCTACCCTGTCTCTCCCCACCTCCTCTTGCCACATTCCTCTCTCACCTCTTAACTTCACCCCTTAAGTATCATCCCTTCCCACCAAATTTGACCTGTGCCCTCTATCCATGTATACCTGTAAAAACATATATACAGACATTCACATATGTATTCATATGCCCATATATACTTCTTCAATTATTTTCATACTGAGAAAGGTTTCATCAGTCAAAGTTATTGTTTTTCCATGTAGGAATGTAAGTAGTTCAACTTTGATAAGTTCCTTTTGATTTCTTTTCCCTGTTTACCTTCTCAAGTATTTCTTGCTTCTTGTGTCTGAATGTCAAATTTTCTATTCAGCTCTGGTTTTTTTCCTCAAGAATGCTTGAAAGTCCTCTATTCCACTGAATGATCATATTTTCCCCTGAAACAAGATACTCAGTTTTGCTGGGTAGGTTATTCTTGGTTTTAATCCCAGCTCTTTTGACCTCTGGAATATCATATTGCATGCCCTTCGATCCCTCAGTGTAGAAGCTGCCAGGTCCTGGGCTATTCTGATTGTGTTTCCACAATATTGAAATTGTTTCTTCCTGGCTGCTTGTAGTATTTTCTCCTTGATCTGGGGATTCTGGAACCTGGCTATAATATGCTTAGGAGTTTTCTTTTTGGGATCTTTTTTCAGGAGGTGATTGGTAGATACTTTCAACCTTTATTTCCCCCTCTGGGTCTAAAACATCAGGGCAATTTTCCTTGAGAATTTCTTGAAGGATGATTTCTAGATTCTTTATTTGATCATGGCTTTCAGGTAGCCTAATAATTTTTAAATTATCTCTCCTGGATCTGTTTTCCAGGTCAGTGGTTTTTCCCATGAGATATTTCACATTGCCTTCTATTCTTTCATTTGTTTGGATCTCTTTAACAGCATCTTGATTTCTCATAAACTCACTAGCTTCCATTTGCACCAGTCTAACTCTGAAGGAATGAATCTCCTCAGTGAGCTTTTGAGATTCTTTTTCCATCTGGCAAATTTGGCTTTTTAAAGCATTCCTCTCCTCATTGCCCTTTTGAGCCTCTTTTGCCATTTGAGTTAGTCTGTTTTTTAAGGTGCTATTTTCCTCAGTCAGGCTGTTGACTGTCATTTCATACTTTTCCTGCATCCTTCTCATTTCTCTTCCCAATTTTTCCTCCACTTCTCTTATTTGGTTTTTAAAATCCTTCTTAAGGTCCTCTAAGGCCTGTAACCTACTCATATTTTCATTTGGGGCTTTTGGTGTAGGATTTCTGACCTCACAGTCCTCCTTCTGTTCTATGCTTCGATCCTCTTTGCCCCCAAAATAGGAGTCTAATATTGAATTTTTCTGTTTATTTTGTTTCCTTTGCCTTGGCATGTTGCCACTTAAGTACTTGACTTTTGGGCTTGTTGCCACAGTAGGACTCTGCCACAAGTTGGGGGAGCTTCCATATGAAACGTTGGGGTCTTCACAACAGAAAGGGTTCCTTTTCAATTCACTTGTTCCCAACAATGATCTCATCATGTACCTTAAGGAAGGATTTCTACCTTTCATGGTCCTACTAAGACTATCTGAACAGTAGTTACATGGATAAAGGTATGAATGAATGAACTATACTTATTAAGAATTTACTATATGCTTAATAATGCTGGGGATACAAATATAAAAACATGATGGTACCTGCCCTCCAGGGGCTTCCATTCTTCCCTATATAAGGAAGTGATGATAGTACCGATTTGCTTAGTTTCCAGAGCAAGTAGTGGAGAGAGATGGAGAGTTTACTTATATTCTTGCCCAGTGTGGATGGCAAGCAGATGGCCAACTTAATAAGAAACATAATCTAGGATCTGGTACTGGCTGGGTTTTTAAAATTTTCCCCATATAGTCCACATTCTATTAGACTGGTCCTCAGATAATAACTCATTACTAGACCTGTTCTTGAAGCTTTAAGGATTTGCCAGAGTTTGTACTCTATTGGCATATATTCAGAGCTGCAACTAGGGTAGGAGTATGAATGTTTTTCCACAGGGCATTAAAGTTTAATGAGGGCAAATTCAACACAAGTACTGATGCAGTTTGAGAGGTTCAGGGACCCCTCAGGGACTGAAGTACAGGAGAGGGTCATCTGGAATGAATTCATGGATGCAAGCATTCTTTAAGTCAAGTTGGCAAAGGTTTATTGTAATGCCAATATAGTGAGCAGAGCTCTTTAGGGAACTTGCAACCTAACAGGAATGATGCTAAAACTTATATATAAAAAGTAGTGGATTATCTGGCAGATATGCTAATTGGGTGACAACATACAATCTTGGTCACAGGTGTCATTCAATATGGGAAATGGGTGGAGGGGGGAGGTGTGCCTAAGGGGTATATTTTTGGCCTGGTATGTCTGTAGCAAGATAGCTTTGGGAGTTAACATCTATAGCTTGACTTCTTGATTGTATATGGTAACTATTTGAATCAATACATGATAGTTCTGCTGGTACAAGATAGTACTGTTCATAAAAGGGAAATTCTACATAGGTCATCTTGTTCTTGTAACAGGGAAAGTTAGTTTGTCTTACTGGGGTCCACGGATGAGTTATTGCTAGTCACAGTGTCCTTGGACTGGTGAGAAATCTGTCAGGGATAGTGTTTTGAGGCTACAGAGAAATGTTATCTTGAAACTGGGGTCCAAGCACAATCACCCCATCAGTCCTATTTAAGCACTTGAAAGATTCTGTAGTAACTTCTTCCCTTTCCATATCAACTGAATTTATCTTGCTTACTTGTTTTGTTTTGTTTTGTTTATTATGAATTATACAGTTGACTTGAGGGCTGCTTGCCCCAGGAGAATTTGTCCTTTCATGAGAACCAAAATGACTTATTATTGTTCTGTATATACTTTAAGAATCCATGGTAATTTCCATGCCACAATGAAGCATTTGAGTGGAATTTCAGTAGATGACCATAAAATACTTGTAAATTAAAAAAAATTAATAGCTTGTTTTATGCATCTTTTTCAAGCAATCTGCTAAGCTTGAGCAGAAAACAACAGTGCTGACAGAGTTTTAGACTATCATCTACAGTACTTGATAATGTTGATCAAGAAATAGCCTTTGGTGGGGAGGAGTCAAGATGGCAGAGTAGAAACAGGACTTCCTCAGAGTTCCAGCTCTCACCTCCTCCAATTCATATAAAAGGTGACTCTGAAAGACTTTGGAGCTACAGAACCCACAAAATGACACAGAGAAGTTAATCTCCCACTGAAGACAGCCCAGCAGGCTGGCAGCAAGTGGCCAGCATAGCACTCTAGGAGCTGAGCCCAGGCCCACATGAGCTGTAGGTTTTAGACCCTGGGTGGGCCTGACCAACCACCAGCTGGAGGGACTCCAGATCAGCTGTGGCAGTTTCCAGAATTATCAACACATAGATGCCAAGTACAAAGTGAGAGGTGCATGCAGTGTGAACTTTGGGATCCAGTAGTTGGAAGTACATCAGCCTCTTCCCCCAGGGTGAGAAACAGCTGAGACGCTGCAGCTGTGCAGCTGCCCCCATGTGGCAGCTTAAGCTCCTGGCCTGCAGACTGTAGGGGGACCAAGTGACCAGTCTGAGAGGTAATCACTCTTGCTTTAACCGGCTTGGATCTGGATTACAGTCTAGGGTACAGGTCCTGGGGTGTGCTACCAGCTTGCCAGAGTGTGTGGAGGTTTCAGAGAGGGCACCCAACTAATACCTTCAGCAGCTGAGAAAACCCCAGCGTTTGGAATGGAAACTCCCCTGTCTGGTGTCAGAGTTCTACCGTGGCAAAAAGCCCAGGGGTCAAGTAATTGAGTGGCAAGATGACCATGCAAAAGAAGCAAAACAAACAGAAGAATCCAAAATTAGTGTCCTATTTTGGGGGCAAAGAGGATCAAAGCATGGAACAGGAGGAGGACTGTGAGGTCAGAAGTCCTGTACCAAAAGCCCCAAATGAAAATACGAGTGGGTTACAGGCCATAGAGGACCTTAAGAAGCAGATAAGAGAAGTGGGGGAAAATTGGGAAGAGAAATGAGAAAGATGCAAGAAAAGTATGAAATGACAGTCAACAGCCTGACTGAGGAAAATAACACCTTAAAAAATAGACTAACTCAAATGGCAAAAGAGGCTCAAAAAGGCAATGAGAAGAAGAATGTCTTAAAAAGCTGACTTTGCCAGATGGAAAAAGAATCTTATAAGCTCACTGAGGAGAATCATTCCTTCAGAATTAGATTGGAGCAAATGGAAGCTAGTGACTTTGTGAGAAATCGAGATGCTGTTAAACAGATCCAAACAAATGGAAGAATAGAAGGCAATGTAAAATATGTCATGAGAGAAACCACTGACCTGGAAAATAGATTCAGGAGAGATAATTTAAAAATTATTGGACTACCAGAAAGCCGTGATCAAAGAAAGAACCTAGAAATCATCCTCCAAGAAATTCTCAAGGAAAACTGCCCTGATGTTTTAGAACTAGAGGGTAAAATAGAGGTTGAAAGAATACACTAATCACCTCCTGAAAAAGATCCCCAAAAGAAAACTCCTAGGAATATTATAGCCAGGTTCTGAAATTCCCAGATCAAGGAGAGAATATTGCAAGCAGCCAGGAAGACACAGTTTGAATACTGTGGAAACTCAATCAGGATAACACAGGATCTAGCAGCTTCTACACTGAGGGATTGGAGGGCTTGGAATATGATATTCCAGAGGTCAAAGGAGCTGGGATTAAAACCAAGAATCACCTACCCAGCAATACTGAATATTATGTTTTAGGGAAAACTTTTCTCAGTATGAAAATAGCTGACGGGAATAGAAATAAATGTATATATATATGTAAAATCTATATCGGAGGGTTTATGGGCATATGAATATATATGTGAATGTGTGTATATATGTTTACAGGTATACATAGATAGAGGGCACAGGATCAATTTAATAGGAAGGGATGATACTTAAAAGGTGAAATTAAGAGGTGAGAGAGGAATATAATGAGAGGAGATGGGAAGAGACAGAATGGGGTAAACTCTCTCATATAAAAGAGGCAAGGGAAAATGGTTACAATGTGGGAGAAGAACAAGAAGGCAAAAGGGAATGGGTCAACTTTATTCTCATTGAATTTGGCTCAGGGAGAGAATGGCATACACACCAAATAGGGTAGCCCACACTACAGGAGAGTAGGAGGGAAGGGGATGAGAGGGGGGATGATGGAAGGGAGGGCAGACTTGGGAGGAGAGAAGTTGGAAGCACCCACATTTGAAAAGGGACAGGGTCAAAGTAGAGAGTAGGACAAGTGGGAGGTGGGATAGGAGGGAGAGAAATATAATTAGTCTTTTTACAATATATCTACTATGGTAATGTTTTGCATTAGCTACACATGTACAACCTGTATTGAATTGCTTATCTTCCTAGTAAGGGTGGGTGACAAGGGAGGAAGGGAATGAGTCTGGAATTCAAAGTTTTAAAATCAAATGTTTAAAATACACACACACACACACACACTATTATTAATACTAATTTACATGTATTTGGGAAATAAGATATATAGGCATTGGGACATAGAGATCCAGCATACCCTATTGGAAAAGTCGAAGGGGGTATAGTGGAGAGAGCAGATTGGTGGAGGGTATATCCTGTGGGATCACTATTTTAGGGCGGTAGGTATGGGAAAAACGGGGAGAAATTTTGTAACTCAAAATCTGGAGGAAATGAATGATGTAAACCAGAAGTTAACAAAGCATTTTAAAAAAAGAAATAGCCTTCCTTATTTCTCTCCTTAATTCAATAGAGGCATTTATAATATTCTTCAGTTGCATAAGTTGCAAGGTTACCAGTTAACAACAGTTAACAAAGTGTGCTGAAAGCCTTGGAAGAAGAGCATTTACAAAGTCGTGTTCTGTGATGTTATCGAACCAATTTTACGTGATTGTCCCTCTTCTCTCCTATAGGAAAGACCAACTATTCTATTTTTCCAAAATCCTAACAATGTACTCACTGATGATCACCTCATAGAAAGTAGAAATATGAAATATGGTCTGAAGTGGTGGCATTTGGATCCAGATAACTCTAAAGATTGTTTAAAATGTATCATCCAAAAGTATGCATCTGACACAGTAGGGTGAACTACTTTAAGAAGATTCTTGCAAACTTTTCTAAACACAGTGAATGAGGGTAAGGAGAAGTTGATAAAGTGAAAACTGCTTTTGTTAAATAAAGTTTATCAGACATTTTATCTGAGAACCATGTGTCTAGGAGAGAACTAGGTCTTCACCAGTCACAGTTATGAATGTTTGCCCTCAATCCTCAACTAGTCAATCAATAAACATTATTAAGTCTCTTAAGTGGACACCATTTGCCAGGCACTATGGTCAGGAAGTTCACTTCAGTTGTATCCACCTCTTTGTGACCTCTTTTGGGGTTTTCTTGGCAGAGATACTGGAGTGGTTTGCCATTTCCCTCTCTAGCTCATTTTACACATGAGGAAACTAAGGAAAATAGGGTTAAGTTTCTTGTCCAGGGTCACACTGACTAGTAAAGTGTCTGAGGCCAGATTTGAATTCATAAAGATGAGATTTCCTGACTCCAGGCCTGGCACTCACTCCACTGTACCACCTAGTTGCACACACTCAGGAAGACCTGAGTTCAAATTCTGACTCTAGTTGTGGGATCTTAGGCAAGTCACTAAACTTCTGTCTTAATCCACTGGAGAAGGAAAACCCTGTGACACGGGGTTATGAAGATTTGGACACAACTGAACAATAGCTTCCTAGGTTCTGTGGATGTAAAGAATGAAACTATTCCTACTCTCAATGAGCTTTCTATCAAGTTAATCTACTTTACAGCACAGCCACACATTTTTAAAAAGACAGCACAACCAACAAATCATTCCAGATGCAGTGCCCAAGTACTTTGCCTTGTAAAGGCTCTGCCACCCTTTACTAATTCCCCTCCCACATGCCTGAGAGAGCCAGGACACAGCTGGTGGCAGGAATCCAGTGGGTCACCATGTTAAGCTTCACACTTTTTCAATCTGATTCCTCTTTAGCACAGCCTAATCCCATTCATGCCCTGGGCCTGTGGTACATTTTGTATTTGCTCAGTGCCAAATGTGGATTCATACCTGGGTTAGGGAGCAGAGGAAAAAAATGAAAGCTGCAATAGGTACTGCTTTTGGGGTTCTTGAATTACGAATGTGGCTACAAATGGTGCATCCAGTCACAGATGTTCTAGAAACATCTCTTTCTGAAACACGGCTGTCTAAATTAAAGAGAGAATGAAAGAAGGCAGAATTGCCATGTTCTCCCTGCTTTGCACACAGCAGAAGGTACAGTGAACTTACATATATGTTCAATATGGATGCCTGTAGAAGGGGATGGGTGGATGAGGGAGAATCTCACTGCTTATCGTTAGCACAATCTATCCAACTTGGTGTCTCAGCTGTTCCTCATGCAGGCTTTGAAGTTTCCTGAATGGAACAGATACCCAGGGGCATAGAGTACAATTTGAACTGGCTTGCATATGAGTTTGGCTCTAAGCCTCCATCTCCTCTCTTCATTTCTCACTGTTTTCAAACATATCCCATTTCTAGGAATTGCAAAGAGGCTCTGCATTGTCAGTTTGAGTTGACCTCTGCCTGGAGAGTCTATCTCTTTCTTTCTTAAGCATGCATAGACAAAGCAAGTAAGGAGTCAATTATTTTCCCCTTTTGAGGCTTTATGCCATTCTAGAAATTACATAGCACTAATACTGAACATACTTGTGGAACTCCGTAATGAATGAGTTACCCTCCTCACCTGTAAATGCTTTTAATATTATAACTGTATGAATGTGACTAGCTGGAAAGGAAAGTGTGTTGATGAAGAGAGTTTATTTTAAGAGAGAGAGAGAGGGAGAGGAAGAGAGAGAGAGAGACTCCTCCTCCCCCATTTTCCTAGCAAATTATACATTCCCATTTTGTAGGAAAGGGTTGCCATAGAGAGCACTTTAAAAAATAGATAACCAAATAAAAGGGAGGTAGAACAAGTGTGTAACTTTTTTGGGGAAAGAAGTTAAATTTGCCTGGAGCAAGAATACTGAGTATTTAAAATTGTCACAGGATCTCAATGCCCCCTCTACAAATTGTTTTGTGCATTGTACTGCAGGTTAGATATTATTTTTGTACTAGTTTTATTTTAAGATGTCGTAGCATAAGCTAATAGTTTGCGAGAACAAAGATGGGTGGTGAATCGTGATACTGGTAAGAGCTCATGTTTCTTTGGTGTTTTAAGATTCACAAAGCACTTTTATCATAGCAATTCTGTGAAATGGGTATCCAGATTGCAGGATGGGAGGAGGACTCTATTTTTTCAGCACTAGACTTTTTTTTTTCTTTTTGGAGGGGCAATTGGGGTTAAGTGACTTGCCCTGGGTCACATGGCTAGTAAGTGTTAAGTGTCTGAGGCCGGATTTGAACTCAGGTCCTCCTGACTCCAGGGCAGAGTGCTCTATTCACTGCACCACCTTGCCACCCCATTAGACTTCTTTTGATAGGCAACCATGTTCCTAGTTATGTTTCTTTCTCCTGCTCGGTAATCCAGAATTCTGGAATTTGTTGGGTTGCTTTCTGTGTTCTAAGATTTCATCATCCATATACTTCCTCCCCCATACCCTGATTTGTACCTGCTTATGGATAGAGCACCTGACCTAGAGTCAGGAAGACATCTTCCTGAGATCAAATCCAGCCTCAGATAGTTACTAGCTATGTGACCCTGGGCAAGTCACTTAACCCTGTTTGCCTCACCTTCCTCATCATTAAAATGAACTGGAGAAGAAATGGCAAACTACTCCAGTATCTTTGCCAAGAAAACCCCAAATAGGGTCACAAAAAGTCAGACATGACTGAGCAACAACCACAATCTGTAAACTCAGTGGTGGGAATCCAGTGAGACCTAGCTCTCGCTTATAAAACATTCTTTACCATTCCAAAGCTGTCCCGGAGGCATGCATGGAAGAACAATAGGTCCAGAAGTTCCATCCATTGAACTCAAGAATTTGGTGTAATGATGCTCAAAATCCAAGATAGAACCTCCCACAGAACCATCTGTGACTGCCTCTTCTTTATTTGCTCTAAAGACAGTTCCACCTGAAATGTTCTGGTAAATTCCCTAGTTGTGTCTCTTCTCTGATCTGCCTTTTTCTCACATTGAAGGTATTAACTGATGTTCTAGAGTGAGATGTGGGTGCTTCCCCAGAATCCTTACCTGGTTGCCCCCTCTCCAGCTCCCTGCTCCCAGCCTAGATTGTCTCCACTTAAGCCACATAGCTTTTCTTTAAATAAAAGAACCCATTAATTTCAGTATTGATTAAGTTGCCTACAAAGATCCTTCTTCCCCCCTGTTTAAGTCCTTGCACAAATTCTTTCCATAATATAAATATTAATGTCCTTATTGTATGAGGAAGTTGGAATTTAGGAGAAGTGAAGTGATTTCCTCACAGTCATGCAGATAGGAAGTGTTCTAGGAGGGACATAAGTTAATGCCTTCTGATTCAGAATCCTGTGTCCTTTCTACTATAACACCATGTCTTTCATAGAAACCTGAGATTTTCTTATCCATAATGTAATCAGCTTGAGGGATGGATGACATGACCTCTGTGGAGCCTTCCTACTCAAGTTTCTGTGATCCTACTCTGAAACAAATCTCATCTTCAACAAACATTTTTGTCATTGAGCAGAATATGGTTTAAAGTACAGAACACTTGACCTTAATATTTAGAAATGAAAAAAGCAAAGCAAGTTTTACATCTTTTGCATATAAGACTATTTTTATAACCTCAATTGGTGGGAGTCTTGTATTTTTTTTCAAATTAATCATGATTCATTAGATCTGATATTTATAGTGATATTTCTTTCACTTGATGTCTTCTAAGAAAAACAGAGATACATGCTTATGTACTAGGTGGCAAGAATCTTCATTCCCATTTTCCAGATACAGAAACAGATCTCTCCACAGTGAATAAAATCTATCCCCAATTCATCAAAACCTCAACTATTCAGAATTCCTGCGGAAAGTGTTTTGTTTTGAACAGATGAGTATTTTTTTTCTTTTTCAAAATTTTATTTTAGACTCAAATGCCAGAACACAAAAACAGAATAGAGAAAAGAAACAAAAACATATCATAAACTTAATTACTGGAACTTAAATACAAAGTTAGGAAAAAAACAAACATGTCATGTGTATCATAGACCATAAGAGGGGACTCAAAATTTGTAACAATAGATTTTCATTTCAAAAAAGTATATGATAAATAATATTCATTGTGTTGAAAATTGTCCATCTTTTCTTTGCTTCCTTGTGAGTTTTCTTTTGTTCACTGCTGTGTACTTTTTTACTTTGTTTTTTTTTCTCCCCCTTACCTACCCCCCCAGAAGCCTACAAGAAACTTTAGATATGTTTCTCTATAGCTATAGATATATACATACACATATACATATATACATATATACATACCCTGTCCCTTTTCAAAAGTGTTTGCTTCTGACTGCCACCTCCCCCAGTCTGCCCTCCCTTTTATCATCCCCCCTTTATCCCCTTCCCCCTACTTTTCTGTAAGGTAAGATACCCAATTGAATGTGTATATCATTCCCTCCTTAAGTCAAATCCAGTGAAAGTAATGTTGACTCGTTCCGTTTCACCTCCTTGCTCTTCCCCTCCATTGTAATAGCTTTCTCTTGCCTCTTTTATGAGATAATTTACCCTATTCTCTCTACTTTTCTTCTTCCAATATATTCCTCTCTCACCTCTTAATTTTATTTTTTATATATCATCCCTTTATATTCAACTCACCCTGTGCTCTTTGTCTATGTATACATGTTCACACATATATACACATGCATATATATGTATGTATATATATACATACATATATACACACATACATATATATACACACACATACACCTTCCTATACCTACATATATGTATGTATACATATATATTCCCTTCAAATATGCTCATAATGAGAAAAATCTCTTGAATTACAAATATTGTCCTTTCATGTAGGAATGTAAAGAGTTCAACTTTAGTTAAGTTTCTTATGATTTCTCTTTCTTGTTTACCTTTTCATGCTTCTCTTGCTTCTTGTATTAGGAAGTAAAATTTTCTGTTCAGCTCTGGTCTTTTCATCAAGAATGCTTGAAAGTCCCCTATTTCATTGAATATCCATATTTTCCCCTGAAGTATTATACTCAGTTTTGCTGGGTAGGTGATTCTTGGTTTTTTTTTTTTTGGTGTATATGGGTGTTTTTTTTTTATCACTGACATCTGAAGTATATGGCTAGCAGTAGAATCTCTGGGTTAAAAGACATGGATACACGATTTGCTTTCTTTGACTAAATCCAAATTGTTTTTCATAATGGTTGTATCATTTCGTAGTGTGCCAATGGTACCAATTCAACAATGCATTAGTGTGTGTCTTTCTATAAACCCTCCAACATTTGCTATTCCATTTTTGTCATCCTTTCTAATTTATGGATATGAGGAGAAAATAACAAAACTTTGGGTTTGTTTTTGATGTGCATTTCTCTTATTAGTGATTTGGAGCATCCTTTCATGTAGTGGTTAATAGTTTGTAATTCTTTTGGGTACCCTCCATATGTTTGTCCATATCTTTTGACTACTTAGTTATGAAGAAATGCTCCATACTTTCTTTAAAAGCCATATTGAATGTAATTTAGCTTTTTCTTTATGACTTAGAGTCATCATCGTTATAGCATGGTGTGGTAGAACAAAGCCATCAACTTTGGTTTTAGAACCGCAGGACCTAGATTTGAATCCTGGCAGTTCCAACCAACTAACAGCCTGGGAAAATGAGCAAACAACAGAAAAACCTCTGACTATAGAAAGTTACTATGGTGACAAGGGAGATCAAAACACATGCAGAAGAAGACAACAAAGTCAAAATTCCTACATCCAAAGCCTCCAAGAAAAATATGAATTAGATGCAAACTATGGAAGAGCTCAAAAAAGATTTTGAATCCTGGCCCATATAACCTTGAATAAGTTACTCCCCCCTTACCTCTTCTAAAAGAACTCATCTGAGCAAGATATCTTGGTAATTTCATAATTCCCATAGATTAACTGATCGCCTCAAGATGATTCTTAAATGTATTTATCCAGTCCTGATTTCTCTCCTTCTCTTCTCAATTCCTACACCTCCAAATGTCTATTGGACATCTCAAATTAAATATCTTGCAAACATCTTGAACTCAATACGCCCCAAACTAAATTTATCATCCTTTTTCCCAAAGTGTTCTACTTCTAAACATCCTTATTATCTTCAAGGATGCCAATATCTTCCCAGTCACCAAACTTTCAATCTAGATGTCATCTTTAACTTCATACCCTGACTCATCCCCCTTCCCTTTCTAATCTGTAGTCAACTCCTTTCATTTCTACTTTTGCATATTTCTTATGTACCTCCCTCTTTTCCTCTGACTCCTTTGGATAAGCCTTTAACATTTTGTCCTTGGACTACTGGGAAAGATGGCTACTTGATCTTGCTGCCACAACTATCTTCCCACTTCAACACTTTCTCCACTCAGATACCAAAGTGATCTTCTGAAAGTATAGATGTGACCACATCACTCCAGTTACTCATTTTTACCCCCAGGATCAAATATGAAATCTTTTCTTTGGCTTTTAAAGTTCTTCACAACTTTCCTACTTTTCTGGTCTTTTAAGTTTTATTCTCTGACATGTACTTTGTGATGCAGTGATATTGACCTTCTTGACTGCTGTTCCTTAAACATGACCCTCCATTTCCTTTTCACTGACTGTCCCAATGTCTACTATGTCTTCTTATCATCACCCCCTCACTTACTGTGGTTCTTTCAAGTCTCAACCAAAATCCCACCTTCTGTAAAAAACCCTTTCTTAATCATCCTCAAAGCTAGTGCCTTCCCTCTAGCATTCCCTCCACTTTAGCCTGCATATATCTTATATGTACGTAGTTGTTTGCATGATCTCTCTCCTAATAGACTGTGAGTTGCATTATGTCAGGGACTGTTGAGAAATATTTTTCCACTGATGTTACAAAAAGATGGTAGAACAAGGTAGAAAAAGTTTTTGTCCACACATTAGCTTATATTCTCTGTATGTGAGCTCTCTAGGGTAATGAAGTGTTACACTCAAAATTATAATGGTATCCCTCTGGCATTAGCACATGAAGAAATACTTACCCTGACATTCCACTTAAATAGAGGAGGGGTGTCAGAGGACTGTTATGATACATGACATTTGCCAGGGTAGAAGTTGGCAAATATTGTGAATTTCATCAATATTGTAATACTTTTGATATACAGAGCTCCATATATTTGTTAAAGTGCTTTCAACTACATTGTTTTATTTGAGCATCACAGTATATGAGTTGGACAAGCAGGGTTATCGCTATTTTCTAAGTGAGGAAACTAAGACTCATAGAAATGAAATGACTTGCCCAAAGCCACACACCAGTCAAAAAGTGGAGCCAGATCTAATTTCCTGACTCTTAATTGTGTAGGCTGCCTCCATGGAAAACTGTTCAGAGGATAAAATGCTCAGAAATGAGTTATCTAAAAAGGCAACACAATTTTTCAGCAGCCTTGAGATTTGTCTGCTCATCCTTGCCATCTAATTTTGGAATGTTTGATTTTATTTTGAAGTGCCAAAGCCACACTTCTGAAAGAAAATATGTCTCAATCAATTGTATCTGCAAAGACAAAAGATGCAAATCCCTTGCCTTTTTAGTTAACTTTGGTTTAGTGATGAAGGTACCCTCTGACCATTTTACTAGCAATTTCTTTTACATATTTAAAATATGTGTATACATACATATATATGTAAATACATATGTATATATAAAAATACATATATACTTATGTATGTGTTTGTGTGTCTAGACACAAGTTAATAAAAATTATGATTATTCTTACTTTTTATGCTCTTCATGTTTAAAAACTAAATTTAACTTACTTTTCCCCATTCTATCACTATTACTAACCCACCTCCTCCCACCCCTTAGTAGAAGCCATACCTTGAATCAAGCAAAACAAATTAATTTATCGCTTATACCTAAAAATGCAGCTCTGCTTCTGTCTCTAATCAAGCATATCTCTGCCAAGAGGTAGGATGCAGACCTTTCATTATCATTCTCTTGGTCATGATTGTTTTTTGCTTTGGTCTGTTGTCCTCTTCAGTTATTATTATAGCTATTACATAAATTGTTCTGGTTCTGTTTCAGCTCTGCGTCAGTTCATATAATTCTTTCCATATTTCTCTGAACTTGTCACATTCATCATTTCTTATGGAGTAATAAAATCCAATTACATTCATCTGCAGCTTTTTGTTCTGCCCTTCTTCAATTGATGGGCACCCTTTTGCCTCTAGTTTGCTACAACAAAATGTACTTTTATAACTATTCCATATATATGATTCCTTTCCCTCTGTGCCTGACCTCTTTGGGGCACTTTTTGGGGCATATATCCAAATTATTTTCCACAATAATCATACCAATTCACAGCTCCACTAATGAATAACACATTAGTGTGCCTGTCTTCCCAAAGACTATATATGCATATAATACATACATACATATGTGTATATATATTGGACAGAATGAAGCAAAGAAAGGACATCAAGGCAGGAAGGAGAATTATAAGATATAGATTGATGTTCCTGCAAATTTTGTGACTGTATGTGTTTTGTTTTCATGTTGTCTAACAAAGTGTAAACTATAATGGCAGAGATTGTCTTTTTTTAGGATACCTGTTAATGTGCCCAGAGGCTAGTAAGCAATGGGTGTATCCAATAAATATGACAAGTAAAGGAAGAAAGCCACAATTGTACTGCTTGAGAATGACTAATTTTCCTTAGCTAACACTGAGGAGTAAAAGATATAGGAAGAAGAAAATAAAAGGTGTGGGGGGGATTTTTGGACAAGCTATAGACAAATGATTTATTTAACAGTTTCATCCTAGCAACCCTGACATTTGAATGACCTTGCTCACAGAAAAATAAAAGGCAAATTGGATAGGAGGGAGGGAATAGTCCTCTTAAAAACCTTGCTTGCCCATGGTGGGAGCTTAATAAATGTTTGTTAAATTGAATTGGGGGGGCAGAGCCAAGATGGCTGAGTAGAAACAGCTCGTCCAAGCCTCTCTGCCCCCAGATTCCCCACAAACTATGTAAAAAAGGACTCTGAACAACTTCTGGAGCCCCAGCACCCACAGAACGACACAGAGAAGCTAACCTCCCACTGAGGACAGCCCAGCAGCCCTGCAGGAAGGACCAGCGCAGCGGTCTGGGAGCCGGCAGCGAGCAGAGCGCAGGAGCAGAGCCGAGCCGAGCCCAGGTCCGCTTGAGCTGAGGTTTTAGCCCCAGGGCGGCAGGGCCAGCAGCCAGCTGGAGGAACCCCAGAACACCAGGAGCAGTGGCGACTCCAGAATTATCAACATAGACATGCCTAGGACAAAGTAAGAGGTTAGTGTCCTATGGACTTTGGGACCTGTATTTGGGGAATGCGTCAGCTCCCTCCCCTGGGGGCTAGAAGCTGCTGAGGAGACACGCCATTTTGTAGTTTTCATAGGCATTTCCGGCTCCCAGCCTACAAATCGTGGGGAGATCCAGCGATCAGTCTTGGGGGGTAATCGCTCTTGCTTTAACCTCCCTGGATCTGGATTGTGATCTAGGGTGGAAGTATGAAATGAGGGTCAACAGCCTGACTGAGGAAAACAGCACCTTAAAAAATAGACTAACTCAAATGGCAAAGGAGGCCCAAAAGGGCAATGAGGAGAAGAATGCCTTAAAAAGTCGAATTTGCCAGATGGAAAAAGAATCTCAAAGTTCACTGAGGAGATTCATTCCTTCAGAGTTAGACTGGAGCAAATGGAAGCTAATGACTTTATGAGAAATCAAGATGCTGTTAAGCAGATCCAAACAAATGAAATATTAGAAGGCAATGTGAAATATCTCATGGGAAAAACCACTGACCTGGAAAATAGATCCAGGAGAGACAATTTAAAAATTATTGGACTACCTGAAAGCCATGATCAAGGAAAGAACCTAGAAATCACCCTTCAAGAAATTCTCAGGGAAAACTGCCCTGATGTTTTAGATCCAGAGGGCAAAATAGAGGTTGAAAGAATCCACCGATCACCTCCTGAAAAAGATCCCAAAAATAAAACTCCCAGAAATATTATAGCCAGGTTCCAGAATCCCCAGATCAAGGAGAAAATACTACAAGCAGCCAGGAAGAAACAATTTCAATATTGTGGAAACACAATCAGAATAGCCCAGGACCTGGCAGCTTCTACACTGAGGGATCGAAGGGCATGGAATATGATATTCCAGAGGGCAAAAGAACTGGGAATGAACCCAAGGGTCACCTACCCAGCAAAACTGAGTATTTTGTTTCAGGGGAAAATATGGTCATTCAGTGGAATAGAGGACTTTCAAGCATTCTTGAGGAAAAAACCAGAGTTGAATAGAAAATTTGACATCCAGACACAAGAAGTAAGAGATGCCTGAGAAGGTAATCAGGGAAAAGAAATCAAAAGGAACTTATCAAAGTTGAACTATTTACATTCCTATATGGAAAAGCAATAACTATGACTGATGATATCTTTCTCACTATGAAAATAATGGAAGAAGGGGGTGTGGTCATATGAATACATATGTGAATGTGTGTGTATATGGTTACAGTTATATATGGATAGAGGGTATAGGTTGAATTTGTTGGGAAGGGAGAATACTCAAGGGATGAAATTATGAGGTGAGAGAGGAAAGTGGCAAGAGGAGATGGGGAGAGACAGGGTAGGGTAAACTATCCCATGTAGAAGAAGCAAGGGGAAGTGGTTGCAAAGGAGGGGGAGAATAAGGAAGGCTAAAAAGGCAAAACCACATTCACATTGAATTTGGTTCAGGGAGAAAATGACATACATACTAAATGGGATATCTCAACCTGCAGCAGGATAGGGGGAAGGGTGATGAGAGGAGGGATGATGGATGGGAGGGCATCCTTGGGGTGAGGGGAGGTTGGAAGTACCCACTATAGAAGAGGGACAGGATCATGTAGGGAATTGACCAGGTGGGGGGTGGGATGAGTGGGAGGGAATTATAAGCAGCCTTGTACAATATATCTACTATGATAATGTTTTGCATAGCTAGACATGTACAACATATACTGAATTACTTATCTCCCAAGAGGGAATGGGTGACAAGGGAGGAAGGAAATGGATCTGAAATTCGAGGTCGTAACATTAAATGTTTCAAATATATATAAATACTATTATTAATACTCTTTTGCTTATAATAGGGAGATAAGATGTGCAGGCATTGGGACACAAAGATTCATCTTCCTCTAATGGAAAAGTCGATGGGGGTATGGGAGAAGGTATGGGAGAGAGCAGATTGGAGGAAGTGATATCTTGTGGGACTGCTATTCCGGGAGGTTGGGTAGGGGAATAATGGGGGGAAAATGATTGTAACTCAAAATCTGGCGGAAATGAATGATGTAAAACAGAAGTTAATAAAGCATTTGTTTAAAAAAATAAATAAATTGAATTGAAATGTATTCTATTAGTATCAAATTAATATAAACTAGAAATATAGGCCTCTTCCTTCTTCTGGAAATTATTTAGCAGCTAGGTGGTACAGTGTGTGGGTGCTGCCTCTGTAGTTAGTAAGACCTGAGTTCAGGCACTTAGGTGCTGTATGACTCTGGAATTGACTTCTATTTACCTTATTTTCTTTGACTGTAAAATAAGGCAGTCATAGTATCTAACTCATCTCACTGTTGTGAAGACCACATGAGATACCTTTGTAAAGCACTTAGTGCAGCATTTGGTACGTAGTAGGTATTAGAAAAAAGTGTGTTCCCTTTCTCCTTTAAGAATTTCCCGCCCCTCTGAACACCATTTCTCATAAATGTTCATCCATCTTCCTCTGGAAAGGCTCCAGCACCAGAACTATCCAAAAATATACTGACCTACTTCTAGAACACTTATCTAGACCCCCTCCTTTGGTCTTTTCAAATGCTACATTGTACAATAAAGATTTGTAAAAATATTTTATTCCTCATATTAGATTATTTTTGTCATTAAAATTTTTAAAATAAAGAGCAAATTATCTCCATCCTACCCCCATCCTATTAGAAAAAAAAGAAAACAAATGCTTTCTAACAAATAGGCACAGTCAAGGAAAACAAATTCTCCCATTGGCCATGGCTCGTTCTACACCCTCAGTCTATTACTATTATCAGGAAATGGTCAACAGCCTTCATTACTGGTTCTCTGTAATAATGAATGGCCTTTTCACTGATCATAGTTCTTATAAATTTTTGTCTTTAGAATTCCGCTGGTTCTGCTCATTTCATTCTTCATGTATTTATAAAAGTCTTCAACATTGTTGGTTTTAAAATATTGCTATTACAGTAAAATTGTTCTTATTCTCACTTAGTTCTGAATCAGTTCATAGATTGTAAGCTCCTTGAGGGAAGGCACTGTGTTGCTGTTTTGATATTTCTTTGTTTCAATATTTGCATCTCCAGTGCCTAGCAGAATACCTTGATTATATTTTCATATAATATGGTTTTAGCCCCAGCTCCTTTGACCTCCGAAATATCATATTCGAAGCCCTTTCATCCCTCGGTGTAGAAGTTGCCAGATCCTGTGTTAACCTGATTCTATTTTCACAATATTGAAATTGTTTCTTCCTGGCTACTTGTAATATTTTCTCTGTGATTTGGGAATTCTGGAATCTGGCTATAATATTCCTAGGAATTTTCTTTTTGGGACCTTTTTCAGGAGTTGATCAACCTCTATTTTGCCTTCTGGTTCTAAAATGTCAGGGCAATTTTCCTTAAGAATTTCTTGTAGAATGGTTTCTAGGTTCTTTTTTTGATCATGACTTTCAGGTAGTCCAATAATTTTCAAATGACCTCTCCTGGATCTGTTTTCCAGGTCAGTGGTTTTTCCAATGAGATATTTCACATTGCCTTCTAATTTTTCATTTGTTTGGATCTGTTTAATAGTATCTTGATTTACCCTGCAGGATAGTAGGGGGGAGGAGGATGAGAGGGGGGATGATGGAGGGGAGGGCATGATGGGGGGAGGGGAGGTTGGAGGCACCCATTTTTGAAGAGGGACAGGATCAAAGTAGGTAATGGACCAGGTGCAGGGTGGGAGGGAAATATAGTCAGTCTTTTACAATATGTTTTTATGGTAATGTTTTGCATAGCTAGACATGTACAACATATACTGAATTGCTTATCTTCCCAGCGGGAGTGGGTGACAAGGGATGAAGAGAATGGATCTGGAATTCTAAGTTTTAAAATTAAATCTTTCAAATATATATAAATACTATTATTAATGCTATTTTGCATGCAATTGGGAGATAAGATGTGCGGGCAGAGATTCACCTTGCCCTAATGGAAATGTGGAAGGGGGTATGGGAGAAGATATGGGAGAGAGCAGATTGGATGAGGCGATATTCTGTGGGACTGCTATTCTGGGGTGGTGGGTAGGGGAAAAATGGGGAAAAATTGTAACTCGGAATCTGGTGGAAATGAATGATGTAAACCAGAAGTTAATAAAGCATTTGGAAAAAAAAGTAGTACCTTGATTTCTCATGAAGTCACTAGCTTCCATTTGCTCCAATCTAATTCTGAAGGAATGATTCTCTTCAGTGAGCTTTTGAGATCCTTTTTCCATCTGGCAAATTTGGCTTTTTAACACATTCTTCACCTTATTGCCTTTTTGAGCCTCTTTTGTCATCTGAGTTAGTCTATTTTTAAGGTGTCATTTTCTTCAGTCGGATTGCTCTGTTTGCTTTGCTTCCTTTGCTTGCTTATGTTGCCACTCAATTAATTGTCTTTTGAGGCTTTTGTCACAGTAGAACTCTGCTACTAGAAAGGGGAGCTTTATCCCAGCCACTGGGGTTTTCACAGCTGCTGGAGCTGTTATTTGGGTGCCTACGCTGAAACCTCAGTACATTCTGCCAAACTGGTCATGCATGCAGGATGTCCACCCTAGATGGTGATCCAGATCCAAACAGGTTAGAGCAAGAGCAATTACCCCTAAGACTGGTTCCTTGGTTACCCTACAATCTGCAGGCCAGGAGCACTGAAGCAGCATGGCCACTGAGGCTCAGCTGCTTCTTGCCCCAGGGGAAGGCCAGATCACATTCCTGAACTCTGTGTTCCCACAAAGTCTACACTGACCTCTCAATGTGTCTTTGGCATTTATGGGTTGATAATTATGGAAACTGCCACAACTGCTGGTGATCTGAAGTTTTTCCAGCCAGTGGCTGGTCAGGCCCCCCCCCTGAGTTTAAAACATCTGGCTTGCCCAGGGCTGGGTTAGGCTTCCAGAGTGCTTTGCTTGCCTCTTCCTGCTGGCCTACTGGGCTGTCTTCAGCGGGAGGTTAGCTTTTCTCTGTCATTTTGTGGATACTATGACTCCAAAATTTATCTAGAGTCATTTTTTATGTGAATTGGAGGAGGTAGAAGCCAGACCCCAGCAGAAGTCCTGTTTCTACTCCACTATATTCAAGTTGTTTCTTTCACATAACACAATTATTGTGTTAGTCTTCCTGACTCTAAGCCCAGTCAACCATTTACTGCACTACCTGGCTGCCTCATGTTAGTGACATTGTAGTCACACTATGGGTTTGGGTCACAGCTGAGCTGGCTCAGTGTAAAGTGGAGAGAAAATATGTATGGAATCAGCAAATATTAAAGTTGCATGTTCCATTCTATAATGCAAAGTAAATGCTTGGATTTCATGACAGAAAAATCATGATGCAAACAGTTCTGTAAATATTCAAATCAAGGTCACACTAATTGAATTCACTGACTCCCCCATGTCTAAGGCTTTTGGACAAGCAACTTATTTTATTTCTTTTTTATTAGCCTGTGCTTTGATTTCCTAAAAGTTTCAGATTTGGGCTTTGGTCTGATAATGTGCCCTTCACTTCCTGACCTTCACTGCCTTACCATAGTTTATTTCCAGAAGACTGCTTTAAGCATGATGTTTATACATGCATATACACATACATACATACACACATACATACATATATCATGCTTATTAAACATGTACTTTTTTTAATCTCCATATGCTTCACTCTGGGAACTGTACCCCCTGGACTCCTCAGCTGTAAAAGAAGGAATGGCACTTCTTTGCACTGGTAGAATGTATATTCCTTGGAAATCACTTAAGTTGTTTGCTATACTCTTAAAGTCTGTAAAATGCAAAGAGATAAATGGAAGAGCTACCGAGAGGGATGCTGGGTGGTTGCTGCGGGGAGAAGGGGGGGGTGCCTATGATCAGATCAGCATGCTTTTATACCATTTCCATCACTTTGAATTTTAAATCACCTTTTAAAGGGCATTAAAGCATTCCTGCAAATTGGTCTGTGCTCCAATTAATGTGCCCAACATGACAATAGGACCATTTCAGCTTGGCTAAGCAGACCAGTCAACCAGGAGTATGTGACTTCAAGACGTGGAAAGCTTGTGTGCTTCCTCTCGCCCTCCCTCCCTCCAGATTGTTTTTTAGCAGCTTAGATCCAATTAGGCCAGTTAATCTACCCAAAACCAATAGAAATAAAGATTTCTAACAAAGGGTATCCACTTGTTGGGAATCCATGAAAATTTGCAAGAATGCCCAAGTCTCTGCTTGTTACAGGCTGTCCCAGTAGCACACCTCCTGGTCTAGGCCAAGAGAATTCTTGGCTCAATAAGACCTTTTGGTGACATTTATTGACATACAAAGGGTTTCTTCTTTGTCTCTTGATTTTTCAGACTGTGCACATTTTTGACATCCATTAAGTTTTATAAGAGTAGACTGCAAATGTTTGTGATGAGAAATGCCAGATTTTATTACAAGAAAATGTTCATAAATAGAAATGACTTTGTGTTTTCAATCAAGAAATAAATAATGCTTGCATGGAGATACGGGGATCAGAGTAGCCGGATCTGCAGTTTTCCAAAGGAAAATGGAAGGGTGGGGTGGGAGAAGGAATCAATTCTGTACTTGATGAATGTACAGATGTGCTGTTAACCAGGTTCCTATAGGAAAGAAGCTATTTTGCAGGAGAAGAAAATGCTAAATCATAGCAAAGAGATGCTCTTTATTGTAATCACTTGTGTGAAGCATATTTGTTAAATGCCTGCCTACATATTGCGGGATGCTGAATGCTATACCAATAAGAATTTGTTTCTTCTATCTTGGAGCTTTGGAATAAAAATAAGCTGCATAGATACAAACACACAAAGGTAAACAGGTTTTTACTGAAATATCAATGTCACAATTCTTCTACCTGACTCCTCTACCCCTCCAAAACCCTAAAACTCTGCAAAAGCCTTTTTTTCTTTTCTTCTTTCTTTTTTTCCTTCCTCCCTCACTTCATTTCTCCCTCTCTCCTCCCTTCTTTCATTCCTTCTTTCTTTTCCCTCTCTTTTTCTTCTCTTCTCTTTTATTCCTTCTTTCTTTTTTCAATTCAACCAACTTTAGTGGATTCCTATAGCCTCTAGAAGCTCTTCTGTTTAACTTTTAAAGTCTTATATAACAAATCCCTAACCTATCTCCAGAGTTATTAAGTACTAGTTCTTCTTCCTACACTTTTGAACAATCTAGTCCTCTGTTCCTCACATGCTATATTCCATCTCTCATTTCTGTACTTTTGCATTGACCATCTCCTATGACAAGTTATGTATCCTAAACTCTATATGCCCAAAGCAGAAATCATTATCATTCTACTTCTAAACTTATTCCTCTTTCCCACTTCCCTATGTCTGTTGAACATTGAAAGTCCTTTTAAACACCTAGGTTCTCACTCTGGAATTAATTCCTGACTCCCTACATTCACCTCATATATCTGTCCAGTAATGTGCCACGTGTTGTCACTCCTGCTTATGATACATCTTTTGGATTTGTCCCCTTTCTCCACTCAACATGGTTACCATCCTAGGTGAGACTCTGCTCCTCTCTTACACTGATTATTATAATAGCCTCCTTTTGGGTCTTCCTGTTTCAAGCCTCTTCCCTTTCAAATCTATCCTCCATATACCTGTCAAGGTAATAGTCTTATAATGCATATATCAGTTCTCTATTAAATAATCTCCAATGATTCTGATTAGGACTATGATGAAATATTATGCTATTTTTATATCAATTTTTTAAAATTCCATTTTGGATAAGTTTTATAGCATACACAATTATTATAATAGTGTGTATATAGTGCATAAATTATAAATACACATATATTGGGGTGCCTGTGTAAAATTAGTGATGATGAGTGATCCACAAAGTTTGGAGACCACTGTATTAGCATATGACACTCCCACCTAAGGAAGGTGTCACGGATGAAGTGTGACTGAAAGGTGATTAAATCACACTCAAATCCAGGGCTCAGTGATGCAGAAATATCATACTAATGGTGCCCCGCCCCCCACCAAAAAAAAAGTGAACTACAGATAATAGGGAAAAGGAGACCATTGTGTCCCTTTTCTTACCACTTCTGCAAGTCATTCAAACTTTTAAGACCAATGCCATTGGTTGCCTGAGCTGTCAGTCAGTATCAGGCTATTCCAAGGATGGTTTTAATTGGTTGTTGTATATATGTGGATTGCCCTGATGTTTATTCCTAGCTCAAGGAAAAAGAAATGCTGGAGGGCTTTTCGGCTTTTGTCCTTCCTCTTCCTTCTGTTGATTCAGCACAAGAAGAAATTCACAAGAAGCAGAAGTGTAAGGATGGCAAATGTTTATGCCACTCCAGATATGTCAAATCAACTAGGAATCTTCAAACTACTCCTTAGAATCTCTCCTGCTGACTTATAAGCAATAGAGACAGAAGAAGAACTTCTAGCTGGGGCAAAGACAATCCCAGGTGGAGTGATGTTCTCAAGTTCCTCAGTATGGCCTTATTGACAATTGCTTTGCTCACTTTCTACCATCTCTTCTTCCCTGTGGTTGCCTCTACACTTCTCTTTCTTCCCCTCCCTCACCTAAGGGTGGAAGTAAGAAGCTTGGTTAGATAAAACAAAGGATAAGCAGAGAGATTAGGGAGAAATGTGATTATGTTACCTTGTACAAAAATATACTACAAAAATGTTACCCTATTTGCCCCTTCCCCCAGAAACATCCTGTCGTACATACATTTGTTCCCCCCTACCTGTGTTTACCTCATCCATTGATATTACTGAAAAATGCTTATTTAGATTGAGACTATGATACCATCCAGGTAGATTAGAAGTGTTGATTAGCTGAAGGTCATTACTTAATAAATGCTAGTCCTTAAGTCATTGAATAATCCTACCCTTGATGGAAGGAGCTGATTAATTATTTTTTAATATATCTTAGTATGTTGTATTCTGTTCCAGGAACCCAGGCATTCAATGTCTTTGGCATTAATAAATAGCCTGCATTTCAGAAAGAATAATGGAAGTATTTTACATGAAAACTCTTTGGTTGCAACCCACAAAAAAATATATGGTATAACATTTTAGGAGTAGTGGTGAAAAATAATTAGGGCAAATATGAAGCTTTTCTTCTAATATAACATCTGTTGAGAGAGTATGACCTTTATGTGGTATTTTCTAGTAATTATATTATTAATGAAATGAATGATCAGGTGTTTTGTTATTTAGAACCAAAAATGCTACTTTATTTGCCCCTAAAATGAAAACCAGTCTCTTAAGTGAAATAGAGCATTTTTTCATTTAGAGCAGGAACTATTTTTCATTTTTGTATGTGTATCTTTCTCTTCCTCAGCACCTAATACAGTGATTTGTAAGAATAGGCACTTAATAAATGCCTTTTGGATTGACTAGGATTAGAGCTACTAGTTAAAATTACCTAAAACATATATACTTTAATTAGTGTGTGAAGGAAAATTGGAATTAAGGTCTCACCTTACTCTAAATCTTGAATGCTTTTCACTATACCTTCACAGCATTGATGATGGTGACAGAAGATATAATGATTTATGGTTTGCAAAGCACCCATCGCAATCAGCATGAGTGACTTGTGAACACTGAAAGTCTGAGTGTGTATCATAGCAGCACTGCTGAATTTGACTGTGCCTCTGTTTGTTTTAAAATTTAAAGTGTATTACTCCTTTAATCATTGTCTTTATGTGAGAAATTATGGCCTGAGTTTTATAGTTCATGTAAGAATCATGGTGATTGAATATTAGCACTGAAGAGAGAATTCTTCCATTCTTTCAGAATTTAAGAAGATTATCTTATTTATAGATCTCATAAAGGTGAGGAAGAAAAAAATGAAACATTACTTACATTTGTATTTGAAATTATTCACATATACAAAACAGAGGTTATTATGACCTGTGTTTGATGTGAATGACATTCAATTTAGTAGTAAAGAAGGCTGACTGGTAAAAGATAACAAAATCAACACTAAGAGAAAGCCTTCCATTGGCTGTTATTTAGGGAACTTGAGAACTCTGCCTAGTATCTGTTCATCTGAATGAGCCCAAGAAGTAAGGGCCAGACCCAGCCATGAACAGCCTGCTGATGGAAAAGTTCTTCTCAGTATCAGCATTGCATTTCTGGAACTAGAGCTGGTCCCAACTCCAACACAAGAACTGAAAGGAAACCCAGGTTTCATCATACATCTAAAATGATACCCAGGTTCATTACATCCCTCCCTACTCCCCCATAATGTACCATAAATCTAATGGAGGTGGTGTTTGAACTGACCAACAAAAGAGTTGGTGATCTACCTGAACCACGATGAAAAGCTGTTAAGATGTGATTTTACTTGATCAGAAAGGCTGATGTCCATGCACTTTCATGGAAGACCCACTGCTATGCCATTGGTCTTTAAAAGCAACAATTAAGTGAGGTCAAAAGGAAGAATCTGACTTAATTTGTGGAATAGATGACTTTGCTGTTAATTAACTGACCCTGGCGCTTAGTGATATTTTTCCTGATTAGCTTTTAGACTCTGAACTTTTCCTAGCATAGTTCTACAGTCAAGGTTAATAGGGCAGACTGTAATGGCAGGCACTAATTGCATTGGGCATTTAATATCAGAGGTAAGGTTGTTCATTCTCAAAAGGGAATGTTCATTCCCTTTTACTTTAAAAAAACCAACACTACCATTTTATGAGAGATTGACTGTGCTAGTTATTAGCTCTGTGTCCTTGTCAAACTTATTTTTCTTTTGATAAGATACACATGCATACAGAGATATATTTTATCAATGATAAACTGGGTCAAGGACTTCTTCATTCCTTGGTGGAACAATAACATGGACCAAAGTATGAAAAACCTACAACCTTCCTGTCACGGTTGTTGAGTCTTATTTAAGTTGATTTTTGTTGAGGAACCATAACCTTGGAGTTATAAGAAACTCATTGACAAGCAGGGCTTCACTTTGTTTTGGTGGGTCCAAAATAGAACTGATAAAATGAGAATGCTTCACCCATTTTAATAAATCTGCCAGTGTTATATTCAGGTCATGAGTCTATGTTTGGTTTTCTTGATCTGGCTGGAATACCTGGAAAACTCTCAAAATTTTGGATTGAAAATAGTGTCACAATGCTCATGAAAGGTCTCAGTCATTAAAGGCTGTTTCTTCATTGTTTTTTAATGTACAAGGTATTTAATAGTTAATATATAGTTAAATGTATTTTAATATGATAAAAATTTATATATGTTTATAGATTATATTCATTTATAATTATAATATATAATATGCAATTATATATTATGATATATAATTTATATCTATAATATATAAATATTTATATAAGAAATATATTATATATATGAATTTATATATAAATGCACATTTATGTATAAATTTATATAAAATATATATTTTTAAAATAAGATGTAGTTAAATACAAAATGGAGGAGGGATTGGAGATCAGGTCTCCCTGACTCCACATCCAGTATTTAATCCATTAAGCTACTAGACTCCTTAAGCCAAATTATATATCTGTAACATTGAATTGCATGACAGGTTACCATCAGATTTGGCCAGTTCTGAGGCAGAGAAACTGAGGCAGAGAAAATCTTCATTCCCAGTGTTACTCAGCTAATCAGTCCTTGACTGGGACTCTCTATTTAAAACTATTGAATCTCAATTTAGAATTGAATCTGTATTTGGAATTACTAATGAAACTCTTGGCTCAGCTCCAACCATTAGACTATACTTCCTTAATAGAATTGATTCACATTTGTAGAGAGAGCTAAATGCTGCACACAAGCTCTATTTCTTTGGCAGCATTCTTAATGTCAAGGCACCTCCTTCCATGTACAGAACCTCACCAAGCCAGGATGCTAATGTTAACTGAGTCCTTGGGGTACTGCAGCATGAAAGATTGGAAGTTTAAACCAGAGGCAGGCTGCCATTTGGAAAGGTTTATTCTTTCCTTCCTTTGAAATGATAACTGCTACTTATGGTGATAAAATATTTATTTCCACTTTTCAAAAAGATGGACCTAAAGAATTCCACTGAAGCTTGAATATCACACTCCTGGCTTAACTAACTGGGACTCTTGACTGTATTTATATTATCAGTGATGATGGGTTTCCTAGCTGACTGTGCCCAACAAAAGATATGACAGCATCTTAGTTCAAATCCATCCATTAGTGGTCACCAAAAGGAAAGGAACAATTAAAATAATCAAAGGCAAACTTGCCAAAACACTTCAAGGGTGATTAGACAACCTTGTTTAATCAGATAAAAGAATGTGGCTACTCAAAGGTTATTGTTACCAGAGGCTAGGATAAAAGCCTACATAGTAGAAACAGAAAATTCACCACCAAAATGAATGAGAGAACATAAAAGGCAAAACTCAGTGGCATCCAAACCTTAGACCTAATTGCGAAGAGGAACCATTCCATGAAATGCAATTAAACTTCTGGAAGAGATCAAAGCATTCTTTCACCACAGTGGTGTAAGTGAGAAGGACAGTTCCCATTATAGCAAAATAGCATCACCCAAATTTAGATGAAAATCCAGAAAAAACTCCTAGGAAACAAAATATGCATTATGTGTATATATCATCGACCGTTGGCTGGAATGGTACAAGTATAAAACATAAATAAATGCAATTAGCCCAAGCTATTCTAAGCTAGTGAAATGAATTACCCTGCCCAGTAATTACATGTCATCTGAAAGCATCTTCATAATAATAGTGACTTCATCATGTAATATTTTTGAAAATTTAGTTTATAATGCTGAAGGGAGAGAATTAATATTTCTTCTAGGGGGAAGCATAGACACACAATACTATGGCTGGCATTACCTATTTGTAGGGCCTTCTTTAAAAAGCTCTTGATGTGCTAGTCAGTTATCAAATTTCAGAACGTTATGGCAAGACAAAGTTGGGAATTCTTATTGGATCCCATTTGTGTACTGGCAAACTCCACCTAATATCAGTTGGTACTGTAAAATGTAATCTTAAGGAAGGGTTTGTTTCTATTTGGAAATGGAAGTGGGGGGGAGAGTTGTGGATGAGAAACAGGGAGTAATGGAAATGCAAAAAGAAATATAGAAAAGACTATCAACAGAACATTTTAAAATATACAGAAAATACTGGAAATCCAGATGGAGATGGAGATGGAGAGTGAGATAGGCAAGGTAGTTCTGATCCTTCCATGTTGAGCTTAAGACATGCTTTTTAGAAATCTAGATCAACAGAGATTGACAGATTCCCAGCTAGTGTTGGTGTTCTTTTCTCATTTGTATATAGAAAATGTTCATGTTTGTTGATATTTGCAAAAGTCAAAATTAGTTTAAAAAAGAAAATTGGGAAAGCATTTTTTTAGATGAAACAGCATTACAGGGAGTTGTTAGAGCTGTAGAAAAAATGCTAAACATCTTATAATAAGTTAACAGTAGAAAAATATTATGGTGTTATACTTGCCAAGTCATATAAATTATATCTATGCATCTTTCTTATCTGTCTCTTTTTCTCCATTCCAATAGCCATTACTGTAGTTCAAATTTTTATCACCTCTCCCCTGAAGTACTGTAACAATACTAGTAATACTTCTTTCAGACTTGTCTTCTTACACTTGATTCCCTTTGATGTATTTTAAAATACAGCTAAACTGGCTTTTTTTCCTAACTCTCATAGATGACACTCCATCTCAACAGTGGGCTGATAAATTCTTTCCCACCCTTTTTTTTGGAGGGGTGAAGGCAGGGCAATTGGGGTAAAGTGACTTACCCAAGGTCACACAGCTAGTAAATGTGAAGTGTTTGAGGTCATATTTGAACTCAGGTCCTCCTGATTGCAGGGCTGGTGCTCTATTCACTACACCACCTAGACACCCTGGCTGACAAATTCTTTTTTTTTTTTTTAAAGCAATTGGGGTTAAGTAACTTGCTCAAGGTTACATGGCTAGTCATTATTTATGCGTGGGTGCTCATTTTCTGAGGCCGCATCTGATCTCGGGTCATCCCAACTCCGAGGCCGACACTCTTACTCACTGCGCCACCTAGCTGCCCCTTTAGGGCAATTGGGGTTAAGTAACTTGCCCAAGGTTACACGGCTAGGTTTTTGTTTGTGTGGATTAAGTGTCTGAGGCCGGCTCCGAACTCAGGTCCTTCTGATTCCAGGGCCGGCGCTCTATTCACTGCGCCACCTAGCCGCCCCGGCTGACAAATTCTTAACAACTGGCTCTCTGGGGAAAAAAAAATCTACCCGTGACCCACTAATAACTTTAAATTGTGTTACTAATGTTTTCTTTATCATTTTTAGGTCTATACAATCACTGAAACAATAAATTAAGCCCTAATTTGTAGCATTTGACAATTTCTAAAGTGTAAATACACTGGAAATTTAACAATCAGATCTCTGCAACCTATACAACTGACTCCAGCCCACCCCTGTTCCATCTCTCAACTCCATGCCATTTCACTATTTTTCATGCTTGGAATGTTCTCCTTCCTCCCTGTGGCTCCTTTCAAAATTCAGCTCAAATCCTACATTTTTCAGGAGTCCTTTCTCAACTCAACTTTGTTGCTAGTGATTCCCCTCTGAGATGAATTTACACCTACTCCTCCGGAGTGAGATCAGTGAATACTCACTGTACTTATTTTACAATACACCCTTTCATTCATCTTATGTTCCACCAAAAGAGGACTAATTTCAGTCTCCTGATCTCACCAGTCATATTTTAACTCCTTAACCTTGCCCTGTTTCTCTCTCTCAGTCACGTGAAATCTTTGTCTTTCTTCAAGCATCCACCATGAAACTGTCTTTGATCTCCCACAATTGAAAACATTTTGTGTCCTCAAATGTGCTTAGAAACTTTTGTTTTGTCTGGCTCTCTTTTGGTCCTTTCATACTCTACATTGGATGTACATATATAATATTCTCTTCTCTCCCCTGAACTGGAAACTCCCTAATGACAAGAACTATGTTGGTTCTCATCTTTATTGACCTAGAATATAACAACATTTAAAAGAAACCAGGCATTTATTTTGCAGCATTTGCCTATTGAAATGAATTTGTCCCTCAATATTGGTGTTTGGTTACAGAGTATTAACAGTATTGTTGTGAAAGGGTATAAGTTGAGTTATCTTTATCTGAGTTGTACATATATTGTACTAAGCTACCAGAGAGATTTTCCAAGAAAAACTATGAATTAACAGCCAAGTTGTAACTGGAGAACAAAACTAATTTATAGAGACCCCAAAATACATTATGTTTTACCCTGTGACCCCTCAGAGGAAAGGGTTATACTTTCATGAACTTGCTCTATCAACCAAGGCCTGGAGAGACACAAAGAGATTATATAACTTGCCAAATTTTCACATGGTTAGTTAATAGCAGAACCAGACTTGGATCTAATTACAGGTCCAGAGTTCTTACTACTACATCACACCATCTATATTATGTTTTTCCTATATAAAAAGCTGTTTATTAAAATAATGTAGAATAGTAATGAATTGCTATATTTACAAATTTCCACAAAGCAAGATTTAAAGAAATATAATACATAGAGAAGTATCTTTCCCCCTAATCTTCAACTGCTATCAATATTCATTCTTTTCTCCTTTTCCTATTCTGCTTTAAAGTGAAATCTTATCTTTTTCCTTCCATTGTACTTTCAATTTCTTAAATGACTAAAATCATAGAAATTATCAAACTAAATCATAGAATTCAATTTATATTTACTAAGTACTGTGTGTAGAGCACTGTGCTAGGTATTGAACAGATATAATTTTAGAATCACACCAATCTTCTGTCTACTACGAGTCATTGGTGTGGCTCAGGAATAATGTGGCTTATTTCACTGATGAAATAAGATCTTGGAGGTATTGGAAGGAGATAAACTTAAGGCCACAAGTCCAAAAGAGAAATTTGTAATGGAGCTGGGTTCTATTCTCTCCAGTGAAGAAATAAAGAGAAAGTGGATGAAGATACAGGAAAAAAAAATTGAGGTGGTAGAAAGCTGTTTGTCATCTCTAAAAGTAAGAGAGTAAGGTGAATTTGCCTGTAGTTGAAAGAGGAGTAGAAAAATTAGCACAGCCACTAAAAAGAAAGAGTCAATGATGGCTGGTTAGTATTAAGTATTAGCTGAGGTTAAAAAGTACCCATTTGCATTGGAACTAATTGGGAGTTGCATGACTTTAAAAAAAACTAGTGATACCTTTATTCTGACACATCAATTGCTTCACAATAAACTACACATTTACCTTAAAATAGAAAAAAAAAGTTAAATAAAACCAATGAAGTTAGTTATTGTGACTCTCAATTCATGAAGTTTTCTGATGCATTTGTTAACAGAAGAAAGTGTGTTTTAACTTAATACATCTGGAACTGTATTTCCACCAGTATCCCCAATATCAAAAGAAGCTGAGGGAGGCTATCAGCAAATTAGAAGGAGTCCTTGTGGCAAATTTGTTGGACTACATGAACAAGAGTGATATAAGATAACCAAGCATGGAAGCATCACAATATGTGCCATTAATGTTGATGTAATCTCAGATCCATTTTTATATAATGTTTTGTGGTCTATATAATGCATTCATGACAGGAACCCTATTGTTTCTTATTTTTCTGATATGGATGGATCTTGTCTCTTCAACTGGGTTATGAGCTCCTTGAGGGAAGAGGACATTTTATACTTTTTTGTGCCCCTAACTACAAATCCAGTGTGTTGACTTCAGCACCAGACTCATAATCTTTTTTTTTCACCCTATCCCCTACAATTGTCCTTAAGTGACTTCAATATCCATGTTGATGACTCTTCCAACATCCTAAACCCATGTTTCCTCAGCTTCTGAACTCTAATGATTGTCTTCTTTTCTTCAGTTGCATACAGCCCATCAGCATACCCAAAATTTGGATTTTCTAATCACTTAGAACTGTTCTAACTCCAGTATCCACAACTGTACAATTCCCTTCTCACATTTCCTCATTTCTACAGAACCTTATCACTACCTCCAACCACAACCCTACCCTGCTCTCCCAGTCTATCAGCCCTACTTTTTCTTTGTTTGCCCACTCTGTCCAATCAATAGAATATGATCAATCATTTCAATGATTTTCTTTTAACTAGGACCCTATCTATGGTTTTATAAGTGTGGGTCCTTCTTCCACTAAATTAACTGATGACCCCTTCTTCTCTACAATTATTATACATTTCTTTTATTAAATCTTCAACTGGAGATCCACTCCGTGTACCAAAGATCATCCTTTGGAAGCACTTGGCTGTCTTACATTTACATCTCTTTGTTACCCTTCTAAATTCAGATGCTCTTGGGATCATCTGGCTTAACTGGTTCTCTTGCCAAGTTCTCTATAGACTCATTTTCTACTCAACTGCTTTTGACTGTCATGGGATGATACTGCTAATAGCAATCACTCACCTTCCCTGAGAACGTTCAACAAATGGGCTAGCATCTAAACTGGTGTTGTTCTTGGCTGCCATATCATTCCATTTGGCAAAGAAACTGTTTGCTGGATGTAGCAGTTTCTATGCTCTGACAGTTTTCCCATTGTGGTAATTATTTTGTATTGGTTCAATTTCTCTTAGAAATAATAGAGTCCATTTCCCTTTCCCATTTGTTGGACACAACAGCTTGTTTAACCAGGTCAGGTCATCACTGTGGTGGTTGTAGAAAGGATCTTTCCATTCTTTATTCTAATTTGGTATTTACTTTGACCTTTGTTCTCCCAGTTGATTTTCATACTGCGCATAGACAGCCAATTCTAAAATAATTGCTATGTCTGCAACCAGTGGTTTAATGTCCATTAAGAAATAGTTTATTTTTTCCCCCTGTGGTCCTTCAGTGTTTACAAGGTTTATCACCTTCTCACTGTCTTCTTGAAGTTTTCATCATGTTCAGACATGAATCATTTCAGCAGTGCACAAATCTTCAGCCTCTTTCATTCTTTCATTCCAAACCATATTTTTTATCACATTCCTCTTCCTCCTGTGTTAACTTTCACATTGAAATTGGTGAATATCTTGATAGAGAATGACTTTCATTTGGCAGCTCCTGTCAAGTTCCTCACAGTATTTCTCTACTTCATAATCTGCAATGGATGTCAGTACATAAGTTAGCATTTTCTTTACAATGGTTGTTTACTCTCATTGTAAGTACTACAAAGTGAAATGACCATGAAATTATGTTTCTTATCGTTGAGTGAAATATGAGCCCACCTCTGACAAGTCCTTTATGTAAAGGCTTTAGGCTCTTCATGTACAGAATCTTTAAGGGGAATGTGTAGTCATTCTCCTATTGAACAATAATTTTTTAAAAAGTCTTCTGGTTTCATTTGTAGTAAGAATTCAGTGTGAATATGGGTCAGTTCCTCTAGTGGTATGTTAACTCATTGGTCAGTTGATAAAGAACACACATATTGAGAGTACCAAGAAGTAGGTTAATCTTTGTATATTCTAAATAGTTGTGACTCCCCTCCCTCCTTTCATTTTTCATGCACTAATTTAATAGGATCATAGATTCATAATTCAATGGGACTTCAGAGTCCAGTCTCTTATTTCACACGTGAAGAAACTGAAGAACAGGAAGGACTTGGCAGAGTTCACAAAGTAAGAAAGAGAGGAAAAATTCATACCCAGATCTTGCAGAGCCAGTCTTTCTACTATACTGGTCTCTTCACCAAGGAGAGTATATTTTGATGGTCTAAAGCTGCCTAATTCACTAGATGTTTACTGGCTAGATTTCTTTCTGAAAGACCAAGCTTTAAACCCAGTTCACTCTGGAGCTTATAGATTAGAGGACAATAGGTCCCTGCCTAAGCACCACTTAATGGGTATTTTTTGAGCCCTCTTGGCTCAGAGTGAATGTAAATAGTAACTGTTTCTCTTTTGATCAGCAACCCTGAGGCTCTTCCCCTCCTAATTTGTTTTTTTTTTCTATTGATAAGGCCACCCCTTGACTATTGAGGTCTATTCACTGAAGTGAGCACCTTGAAAAGACCTTGGCTTAAAAAGGCCAGAGTCTCCCAATTTCACCCTGGGCCATCTCCCATCATCCTGATTTATATCTGTGCTCTAGGGAACCCTTCATGGCTATATATTGTAGAGATAGTGCTGACCTACATTGGTAGAGAAGGAATTTCCTCACCTGACTGTTCTCTTTACCAATGAAGTCTCCCAGACCCTACTTTATTCCCCCTAATGAATCTGACATTATCCCAAAAGGGAGTAGAGAAGCAACACCTCAGCCAACTGTTCCAAGAGGCAAATATCCAACCACACTGTGATAAACACAGTGTGGTAACAGCTTTCTTCAGGTAGTTTTTAAGTAAATAGTAGTCATTTTCCCAGGGTAAAAAATGCTTTTTGTACATGAAGCAGTAGATTTCTTGTTGGCTTATATAGAGAAGGAGAATTCTTAAGAGTTCTGTGGAATCCACCTTCCTAGTTTCACAAGTGGCCTTGACAAGAACATATGCCTTCCTTTCATCTCAGGTAAGCCAGGTATTAATATAGTTTATTCTCATGGGTGTTATGAGAATTGATGGAAAAGGAATAAGGAACAAAAGGGAGATAGGAGGAGAGCATAGCAGAAAGGGAATAGAATAGAGTTCTTCCACTGGAAAAGAAATTGCAAAACCTTTTTTTTTTAGACTGGGTCCCCTTATTTCACCCAGGCTTGAAGTGCACTGGCCACTTGCAGACCCCATTGCTCTACCAAGCATTATGGGAGCTTTGACCTGCCACATTTCTGACATGGTTCAATTTGCCTTTCCTTAGGCATATTGGTACTCCCACCCAAACCAGGGAGATCCCCCACAATGGCACTATATGGTACATCGGATATCTCAGATACCCTACTGCAGCTCAGCACCCAAGCTCAAGCAATCTATCAGCCTCAGACTCCCCAAAAGAAGGGATTACAGGTAATTTTTTCAACTACACCTGAGAACTCACATTTGGAAATAAAAATAATAAATTTTGTATGTAAATGATATGAGTTTGTGATCTATTCCAAATGCCTTTTGGAGTTAGCTTCCTGTGGTGGAAAGAGCATTTGGCTTGATGTTAGATGAAATGTATTTGAATCTAATTCTTCTACTTATTGACTGTATGACTTTGTATAAGTCATTTAGCTTTTAAAAATCTCTATTTTCTCCTCTGGAGAATGAGACTAACAGGATTTGTTCTACCTATTTCCCAGACTTTAGATAAGGGTATTTTGTAAACCTTAAATTGTTTTCCAAATATCAGCTATTATTATTGTTATTATAATTTTCATTATTATCATTACAATATGGTGAGCAAATAATATTTAATGTATTCACTAAATTAAAGGGGTGGGGCAGGACAAGAGAGAGATGTTAGCTATCATCCATCCTTAAGGGACTATCCACTATGTCCCATTTTCTCTTCTCTCCTCTCCTACCCACTGAATGAAATAGCCCACCTAGTGTGGCACTCCTCCTCCTTTAAATTTGGTTTTAAAGTGAAACATAACTTTCTGAGTAATTATTTTCAGCTTGTAAATGGTGTGTGTGTGTGTGCGTCTCTCTCTCTCTCTGGAACCAACCAAGCATATAACAAGAAGATGAAGATGAGCCTTATTTTCACTTCATTTCACTCCTTTGTAATTGACAAGCTCTCACTGAGTGTCAACTTTAAAAGATGACAAATCCTAAATCTTAGAAGACCCAACTCAATAGTTCAGCTCTCTAAATTGTTTGCAAATTAATCTACATTTTCAAATGAGTCAGGCATGAAATATAAGATGACATCTATATTACAAAAATATTAATTTCCTTTTCTCTTTGGGAGGGAGGAAGGGGGGACCAAAGACAAAGATAGGTTTAAAATGTTCACTTTGTTAAGAGAGTGAAAATGAGCAAGTTGTATGCATCGCAGCCATGTGGGTGATGCCACTCATTTAAATTTTTTTTTGGTACATTAATTTCAAGGAATTTAACGTGCATGAGAGTTAATATGTCCAAACATGTATGTACATAATATAGTATATTAGGGGTGGGGGGATGATTTGTGTTGCAGCAAGTAGTTTGTGTTAATTGATTCTGAGTCTAACCCTTGCATATATGTCTCACTTTACACATTTACTAGTTCTGCTGCTTAACCTCTCCATAACAGAGTTTCTCTTGATCTGCTTACTTCTCAGTGTTATTATAATGACCAAATAAGAAATTGTACCCATTTAAAAGAATCTATTTCTTCTGAAAACAATGCATCCAAGCCACTCTGCCCCCAGATTATCTCCAAACTATGTTAAAGGGGACTCTGAACAACTTCTGGAGCCCCAGCACCCACAGAACGACACAGAGAAGCTAACCTCCTGCTGAGGACAGCCCAGCAGCCCTGCAGGAAGGACCAGCGCAGCGCTCTGGCAGCCAGCAGCGCAGTGCCCAGTATGCAGGGAGCCGAGCACAGGTCCACCTGAGTCGCAGATTTAGCCCCAGGGCGGCAGGGCCAGCAGCTGGCTGGAGGGATCCCAGAACACCAGCAGCTGTGGCAATTCCAGAATTGTCAACATAGACATGCCTAGGACAAAGTGAGAGGTTAGTGCCCTATGGACTTTGGGACCAGTATTTGGGGAATGCGTCGGCTCCCTCCCCTGGGGGCTAGAAGCCTCTGAGGAGACACATCATTTTGTAGTTTTCAGAGGCAGCTCCAGCTCCTGGCCTGCGAACTATAGGGAGATCCAGCAATCAGTCTTGGGGGGTGATTGCTCTTGCTTTAACCTCCCTGGATCTGGATTGTGATCTGGTGTGGAGGTCATGGGTGGGTTTCCAGCTTGCCAGAAATGGAAGTTGCCCCCCCACACGTTCAGGACAAAAGCTCCCTGTATGGTGGCAGAGCCCCACTGTGGCAACAAGCCCAAAAGTCAAGTAATTAAGTGGCAACATGCCAAGGCAAAGGAAACAAATAAAACAGAAAAATGCAACCCTAGACTCCTACTTTGGGGGCAAAGGGGGTCGAAGCATAGGGGAAGAGGACTGTGAGGTCAGAAGTCCTGCTCCAAAAGCCCCAGGGGAAAACATGAGCAGGTTGCAGTCCATAGAGGACCTTAAGAAGGACTTTAAAAATCAAATAAGAGAAGTGGAGGAAAAATTGGAAAGAGAAATGAGAAGAATGCAGAAAAAGTATGAAATGAGAGTCAACAGCCTGACTGAGGAAAATGACACCTTAAAAAATAGACTAACTCAAATGGCAAAGGAGGCCCAAAAGGGCAATGAGGAGAAGAATGTCTTAAAAAGTCGAATTTGCCAAATGGAAAAATAATCTCAAAAGTTCACTGAGGAGATTCATTCCTTCACAGTTAGACTGGAGCAAATGGAAGCTAATGACTTTCTGAGAAATCAAGATGCTGTTAAGCAGATCCAAACAAATGAAAGAGTAGAAGGCAATGTGAAATATCTCATGGGAAAAACCACTGACCTGGAAAATAGATCCAGGAGAGACAATTTAAAAATTATTGGACTACCTGAAAGCCATGATCAAAGAAAGAACCTAGAAATCACCCTTCAAGAAATTCTCAAGGAAAATTGCCCTGATGTTTTAGATCCAGAGGGCAAAATAGAGGTTGAAAGAATCCACCGATCACCTCCTGAAAAAGATCCCAAAAAGAAAACTCCCAGGAATATTATAGCCAGGTTCCAGAATCCCCAGATCAAGGAGAAAATACTACAAGCAGCCAGGAAGAAACAATTTCAATATTGTGGAAACACAATCAGAATAGCCCGGGACCTGGCAGCTTCTACACTGAGGGATTGAAGGGCATGGAATATGATATTCCAGAGGGCAAAAGAGCTGGGAATGAAGCCAAGGGTCACCTACCCAGCAAAACTGAGTATTTTGTTTCAGGGGAAAATATGGTCATTCAGTGGAATAGAAGACTTTCAAGCATTCTTGAGGAAAAAACCATAATTGAACAGAAAATTTGACATCCAGACACAAGAAACAAGAGATGCCTGAGAAGGTAATCAGGGAAAAGAAATCAAAAGGAACTTATCAAAGTTGAACTATTTACATTCCTATATGGAAAAACAATAACTGTGACTGATGAACTCTTTCTCACTATGAAAATAATGGAAGAAAGGTATATGGTCATATGAATACATATGTGAATGTGTGTGTATATGGTTACAGTTATATATGGATAGAGGGTATAGGTTGAATTTGTTGGGAAGGGAGGAGACCCAAGGGGTGAAATTATGAGGTGAGAGAGGAAAGTGGCAAGAGGAGATGGGGAGAGACAGGGTAGGGTAAACTATCCCATGTAGAAGAAGCAAGGGGAAGAGGTTGCAAAGGAGGGGGAGAATAAGGAAGGCTAAAAAGGCAAAACCACATTCACATTGAATTTGGTTCAGGGAGAAAATGACATACATACTAAATGGGATATCTCAACCTGCAGCAGGATAGGGGGAAGGGGGATGAGAGGAGGGATGATGGATGGGAGGTCATCCTTGGGGGGAGGGGAGGTTGGAAGTACCCACTATAGAAGAGGGACAGGATCATGTAGGGAATGGACCAGGTGGGGGGTGGGATGAGTGGGAGGGAATTATAAGCAGCCTTGTACAATATATCTACTATGATAATGTTTTGCATAGCTAGACATGTACAACATATACTGAATTATTTATCTCCCAAGAGGGAATGGGTGACAAGGGAGGAAGGAAATGGATCTGAAATTCAAGGTCTTAACATTAAATGTTTCAAATATATATAAATACTATTATTAATACTCTTTTGCTTGTAATAGGGAGATAAGATGTGCAGGCATTGGGACACAAAGATTCACCTTCCTCTAATGGAAAAGTCAAAAGGGGTATGGGAGAAGATATGGGAGAGAGCAGATTGGAGGAAGCGATATCTTGGGGGACTGCTATTCTGGGAGGTTAAGTAGGGGAAAAACAGGGGGAAAATGATTGTAACTCAAAATCTGGCGGAAATGAATGATGTAAAACAGAAGTTAATAAAGCATTTGTTTAAATTTTTTAAAAAAGAATCTATTTATTCTAGAATAAATTACTCTATCAACCCTGAGGGGCTAGACTTGATGTACAGAAGAATGAGGTTAAAATCCTGCCTATGATATTCAATAGCTGACCAAGGCCAAATCTTCACTTCTTCCAGATAGATAGATAGATACGTAGATACATAGATAGATACATAGATACATAGATAGACGGATAGAGGGAGAGAAATGATAGAACAGATGACGCATAGACAGGAAGAGGAGGAAGGTAGAGCCAAGGAGGGAGGTGGGGGGAGGGAGCGAGAGAGAAAGAGACAGAGAAGGAGGCAGTGATGTGGTAGGGCATATATCAAGTGCTTCGTATGTCCTAGACACTGTGCATACAAATACAAGATGGAAGAGAATAAGTATTTATACAGCACCTACTATAGATGCTAGCCTATATATAGTCATGCACTGTGCCAAGTGCTTTTACACATATCTCATTTGATTCTTAAAACATCCTTGTGAGGTAGGTGCTATCCTCATTTCTACCATTGAGGAAACAGGCAAACAAAAATTAAATGACTTGTCGAGGGGTCACTAGCCAGTAAATGCCTAAAGATGGATTTGAACTGAGATCTTCCAAACTCCAGGCCCATCTCTATCTGCTGCACCCAGGGGCCTCTAAGTATAAGCAAATATGATGGTAAGCTTAAGGGTAGCTTCAAAGAGCTTATATTTTAATGACAATAAACAATTTATCTGATAATATAGATGACACCAACACTAGAAGTAGTAGAAAGAATAGGCAGAATGGGGGGAGGAGTTTCCCGAGATAGGACAAGACTTTTGGCAAGGAAGTGAAGTGTTGGGAGTGAATGGATCTGGGAGTGAAGTGAGCAAGTCTGCGGCTTCTCCTAATATGGTGTTCTGAGCTAGAGAATCACCAGTCAGAAGAGCAGACCTCTAAGGAACCCCCTGGGTGATGAGACTGCTGAGAAGAAGGTCAAAAAATCTGGAGAATTGATTGGAGGTAGGAAATAATAATGCCTGTGGTATTTCATGAAAATGTGCTTATGTACATAGAGTGTTTTGCACACTTTGAAGCACTGTAGAAATTCTCTGTTATACTCAAATTGCTTTTATTCTCTTGTCTTGTCTTGTCTTCTCTTCTTCTCTCCTCTGGTCTCATCACTTCTTGTCTCATCTCTTCTCTTCTCCTTCTCTATCCCTCTGTCTCCCTTTGTATCCCTCTGCCTCTCTCTCCCTCCCTCCCTCCCTCCCTCCCTTCCTCTCTCTCTCTCTCTCTCTCTCTCTCTCTCTCTGTCTGTCTGTCTCTGTCTGTCTCTCTCTCTCTCTGTCTCTCTGTCTTTCTCTCTCTCTCTCTCCCCCTCTCTCTCTGTCTCTCTGTCTCTCTCTGTCTCTCTCTCTCTCTGTCTCTCTCCACACACACACACACACACACACACACACACACACACACACACACACACACAAACATCATATATTAGGGAAATTAAATATTAGAGACATTTCATAGTATTTTTGACAGTCCCTTTAGGGCTAAGAGAATGAAGACAGAAATTAAATTCAGAAAGATTTGCTTGGTTGAAGATTTGTTTCTTAACATCCAATCATTCTCTTGTTCACCTTTCCAGGTTCATTTGTACATTGCTACTCAGAAATTTTCAATGACCTGTCCAAGGTCCTGCAGCCTTCTTAGTATTTCTGACTTCTATGTCAGTGCCTTTGAATCAGCTGCTCACCCATGCCTGAAATGCTGCCCCCTCCACACCTCTGCCTCCAGGAATCATGGATGTCCTTCAAAACTCAGCTCAAACAGAACTTTCTAAATAAATCTTTTCCTGACTTCCCACTAATGCCAATGCCCTCTGTTCAATAAAAACCTTTTATTTATATTTTGTTCAATATACATACATAGTATCTTCTGTAATTAAATATAAACTCTTTGAGAGAAGAGACTGATTTTTGCCTGGCATTTAGTACACTCAATAAATGTTTGTTGATTGTTTGTTCCTCACTTCAATCCACCCATTCATAAGGTAACCAATAATCATTGTACTTTCAAGCTAATTGAGGTAACCAAGCATAGAGTAAAGAGGAGGTGACATGGAGTCTGGAAAACCTGGGTTCTAACCCCATCTTCCACATTTACTAACTGTATTCTGCTAAGCAATTCTCTTGACTTCTCTGGATTTTGGTTTTCTGATCTGAACAGTGGGCATGATAATATTCCCATTGCCTATCCCCACAAGATGCTTTTTATGAAAAAGCTTTATGAACACATCTAAATGCTATAGAAATGGGACTTGTAATTATTAATGGCCATACAATGCTATACACATTTTTAATTATTGTCAGAACTTGTGATAACAATGATATCACTGGTTTGAGCTGCTGGCAAGGGGATTATTATCCTTTGAGTTAAATGAAAGGTTTTCTGTTTTTGAAAAATAAGACTTCAAATAAGACATGGCTCAATCAAACCTCTAATTTTTTATCCCAGTTATCCTTATTATCTTTGGGAATTTGGTCATAGTGGAGATTAGACAGAGAAGGATAAGGTTTAATTTCTTTTTAAGGGGAGCAATACTTGGATGGTATCTTTTTCTTAATCCTTAATTATTAAGAGGAATTTAAGAAAATAATATACATTATATTATATATTTATTACTATATTATATGTATATATTATTATATGTACTATGCAGTACATATACACTATATATAGCCCACATATCATATATATAGTATATTATATAAATAGTATATATGTATTATATAGATATATAGATATTATTATATAGTATATTCATCTGGGGAAAGAGAAGATGTAAACAACTCAGCAGAGGGATCCAATTCTTCTTCCCCAGACATACTGGTTTTCTTAACTTGTTTGTTATCTTTAACTATTATTAAGCATAAATAAACATGCAGATGTTCATTTCAGTACTGGGCATTATAAGTGCTTGGTAAGCAAATAATTCAAAAGGCTTGTTCATTGTCCCTCCAGAATACAAAAATAAATGGAACAGAAACTTTTTATAAGTTGTTGCTGGAGACAACAGAAACTTTTTAGCCTCAGAGTAGAATTCATTCACCCCAACCACTGTTAACCTGGCATTCAAGGCTCTCTGGAAAGGAAGGAAGGAAGGAAGGAAGGAAGGAAGGAAGGAAGGAAGGAAGGAAGGAAGGAAGGAAGAAGAAAAAAGAAGGAAGAAAGAAAAGAGGGAAGAAAGAAAAGAGGGAAGGAAGAAAAAAGGAGAATGGAGAGGAAAATTAAAGGAATGATAAAGGAAAAAAGAAGAAAAGAAAGGGAAATATCATAGAAAAAAAGGAAGTTCTGAAAAGGGACACAAAAAATAGGACAATTATTTTACCCTGTTACTACCTTGTTAAATTTAATATAAACAAAAACTAAAATACATATAACTGTAGTTCACAGTTTCATATTCATTCCCCCTCCCATTTTTTGTTCTTAGTATGTTAGAATCTTTAATTCTGTCAATGCAAGTTTATAAAGGAAAAAAATATTTTCCTCTCTTCAAAATTTACTTAACGTGGATTATTCCCTTCAAAATCCACTTCATGGAGCCCTTTCTTTTTAAAAAATAATAATTTGTTTATTTACTTTTAGTTTGCATCATTCAGTTCCACAATCCCTTGAGTTTCAAATTTTCTCCACCTCCCTCTCTACCCCACCATGGCAGCATGTAGTCAAACATAGGATCTACAAATACCTCCACATTAAACATTAGTCAGATTGTAAAGAAGGATTATAACCAATGGAGTTAACAATGGGAAAGAGGAAACAAAACAAAACAAGAAAAAGAAAGAGTACAAGTAGTTTGCTTCAATCTGCATTCAGACTGCAGCTTTCTCTGGATGTGGCTATCTGTTTCCATCATGAATCTTGTGGAGTTGTCTTATGACTTTACATTGCTGAGAGGAGCCCAGTCTATTGAAGTTAGTCGTCACACATATGTTGTGTCTGTAATTGTGTACAAATTTCTCCTGGTTTTGCCCTTCTCACTCTACATCAGTTTATATAAGTCTCTCCAGGTTATTATGAAGTCTGTCTACAGTTTCTTATAACACAATAGTATTCCATTATATTCATATACCACAAATTGTTTAGCCATTCCCCAATTGATGGGCATCCCCTTGATTTCCAATTCTTTGCCACCACAGAAAGATCTGCTATAAATATTTTTGTATATAAAGGTCTTCCCCCCACTTCTATGATCTCTTTGGGATACAACCCTAGAAGTAGTATTGCTGGGTCAAAGGGTACACACTTATTTATAGCCCTTTGGGCATAGTTCCAGATTGCTCTCCGGAATGGTTGGATCAGTTCACAACTCCACCAACACAATGCATTAGTGTTCCAATTTTTCCACATCCTCTCCAACATTTTTCATTTTCCTCTTGCTTCATCTTAGCCAATATGGCCAGTGAGATGTGGTACCTCAGAGTTGTTTTGATCTGTGTGAAGCCCTTTCTTGATTGTCTCTCCTATTTGCCCCTACCTTTAGCATAAAAATAATCAATACCCTCTTAAATCCATATCTTTCAATTTTATTCTTCTTACATGTTTGTTAGAAATTTTAGGATAATAAATTTAGAGCTGCAAGGGATCTTGGAGACCAAGTCTAACTTCCTAATTTTAGAGATGAAGAAAATAAGTCTGAGAGGTTGACTTGTTCAAGCTCTCATAGCTAGTTAGAGTCTGAGGCAGGATTTGAACTGTCTTCCTGACTCACTGGGTAGGACAGTAGATACAGTACCTGGTCTATAATTGGGAAGATTCATCTTCCTGAGTTCAAATCTGGACTTAGACAATTTCAAGCTGTGTGATTCTGGGCAAGTCATTTAACCTTATTTGCCTCAGTTTCCTCATCTGTAAAATAATCTAGAGAAGGATATGGCAAACCACTTCAGTATCCTTGCCAAGAAAATCTCAAAAGGGTTCATGAAGTGTCAAACACAACTGAAAAACAGCTGAACAACAATTTCCTGACTCAATCCAACAGTCTACCTCATCACCTGGCTACCATTGATATTATCTTTATAATTTCTCTTATACTTATTTCTTAGAATTTGACAATCTCAAAAGGTAGATGTATTTTGTTTCATCTTTGTTTCCTAAGCAAACCACTTTCCTGGCACAGTGCATTTCACACAATAGCTTTTTAAAGGCTTATTGTTTCATTGAATTGAATTCAAGTAAGAAAGAAGTTTTGTAGCTGTTTAATGTCCTACTTTGATATGTGTGCAGATTTGGGGCTTACTTTCTCAAAAATGCAAACAGTTAGATAAATCTTATTGATTTGAATTGTTATTCCATTGATACAGATTCTACCCATCCCTACATTCCCATCCTATGTGATTCTTGTCCATTCCTGAGTGGAATCCACCTGATATGGGGGAAGGTCTTCACTTTCTCTTGAGATGACAGAGAAGGAAGAAATATTTAAGGACTACTATGTGCTAGACACTGTGCTGAATGCTTTGAAAATATTATCTCATTTCATCTTCATAATAAGCCTGGAAAGTAGGTGCTATTCTAATACTCATTTAACAGTTGAGGAAACTGAAGCAGACAGAGGTTTGTGACTTTTCCAGGTTCACACAGCTAGTAAATATCTGAGGCTGGATTTGAACTCAGTTCTTCCTGTCACCAAGACCAAGCCTCTACACATTGTGTCACCTCACTGCCTCTATCATAAGGCTATTAGTATATTATCTATGTAGCTCTTCTATCAGAAGAATATCAACTGGACACAAGGGTGGAGGTTCAGAAAAAAAGAAAGAAAAACATAAGACCTATATAAACTGATGCAGAGTGAAGTGAAAAGAACTAGGAGAACATTTTCCACAGTAACAGCATGTAATGATGACCCACTGTCAAAGACTTGGCTACTCGGATCAAAACCATGATTCAAGACAATTCCAAAGAAGTCATGATGAAAAATGCTATCCACCTCCAGAGAGAGAACTGAGGAACTCTGAATGTCAATTGAAGTATAATTTCCTCACTTTATTTTTTTTTGGTAACAAGTTGATGTGGGAATAAGTTTTGCATGTTTTTACATGAATGATTGATATAATTTTGCTTTCCTTCTCAGTGGGTAGGGAAGGGCTGAGAGGGAGGGAATTTGGAACTCAAAATATAGAAAGAAAAGAATGTTAAAAATAATAAATTTATTTAAAAAGAAAAGTGTATATTGACAATCAATGTAGAAAGTGGAAAATGTTCTGGACTTGCTTGCCATCTTGTTCCCCATATTTACTGGCAGTATGAGTTGCTTAACCTTTCTGAACCCTTGCTTTCTTCACCTGTAAAATAACAATATCTGTATCAACTCACAGAGTTGATATAGGGCTATAATAAGATAATGGATATAAAGTTATGTGTATATGTGTACACAGAGAGGGAGGAGGAAGAGGAGGAGGAGGAGGAGGAGAAGGAAGAAGAGGAGGAGAATTAGGAGGAGGAAGAGGAGGAGCAGGAGGAGGAGGAGGAGGAGGAGGAGGAGGAGGAGGAAGAAGAAGAAGAAGAAGAAGAAGAAGAAGAAGAAGAAGAAGAAGAAGAAGAAGAAGAAGAAGAAGAAGAAGAAGAAGAGAGGAGGAGGGAAAAGCAAAAGAAGAGAAGGAGGAGGAAGAAGGGAGGAAGAAGAAGAGGAGGAGGAGGAGGAAATTTGGTATGACATAGACACATCAAGGAAAGTTGAGCTTAATCTTATGTAAATGTTTCATGGAGTGTGGTGTCCTACAATGTAAAGGAAGCATCCTTTAACTCAAGTATAGTCTAGTAGATGGAGAGCTGACTTCAACTCAGAAAGATCTAGGTTAGAATCCTATCTCAGACACTCAGTACCTGTCTGTCCCCTTGAGAGTCAGTCATTTAACCTGTGTTGGCCTCAGTTCCTTATCTGTAAATCAGCAGGCTGCTGGCAATTCCCTCTAAGCTCTCCTTCTAATAGTAAACGCTTGATCCTAGCTAGTAAACATAACTATGAAGGAAGAGGTGAATCAGCAATTTGCTTTCAAATCTTTGTGGTTTCATCAGGGAATGTTTTGTGTATTTTATGAGGGCTCAGAGAGAAGATTTGGAATAATTTGAAGAAAGAGTATTCTGGGTATAAGTAGTTGGAAGGAAGAAAGTAAAGACAGTAGGATAAGGAATATCTGATAAAGAAAACTAAGGTATAAGCATACCTGGCCAAAATGAAGGAAACATATGGGAAAGTAGTATAGCACAAAAAAACCCCAAGATAGTTTAACTGATCATGAGACAAACTCTACTGAGGAATGTACTGTGCAAAAATGAATAAATACAAAGTGTATTCAAAGAAATTAAAAAGAATTTCAAAAGGCAAACTAACAAACGAAACCCTAATAAGACCAGGAAAGCCTTTATGTAGAAGATAGTTGAGCTATGCTTTGAGGGAAACCAGGGATTCTACAAGGCAGAGGTGAGAAGTGTCTATATTTCAGACACTTAGGATATCTAAAACTTGGAGTCAGAAAATGTAGTATTTTGTACCAGAAAGACAGTTTCACTGGAACAGAAAGAATATAGATAAAAGAATATAAATAGGGGGCGGAGCCAAGATGGCGGAGTAGAAACAGCTCATGCAAGCCACTCTGCCCCCAGATTCTCCCAAACTATGTAAAAGGGGACTCTGAACAACTTCTGGAGCCCCAGCACCCACAGAATGACACAGAGAAGCTAACCTCTCGCTGAGGACAGCCCAGCAGCCCTGCAGGAAGGACCAGCGCAGCACTCTGGGAGCCAGCAGCGCAGAGCGTGGGGAGCCGAGCCCAGCCGAGCCCAGGTTCGTGTGAGCCGAGGTTTTAGCCCCAGGGCGGCAGGGCCAGCAGCCGGCTGGAGAGACCCCAGAATACCAGCAGCTCTGGCGACTCCAGAATTATCAACATAGACATGCCTAGGACAAAGTAAAAGGTTGGTGTCCTATGGACTTTGGGACCAGTATTTGGGGAATGCATCGGCTCCCTCCCCTGGGGGCTAGAAGCCACTGAGGAGACACGCCATTTTGTAGTTTTCAGAGGCAGCTCCAGCTCCTGGCCTGCGAATTGTAGGGAGATCTGGTGATCAGTCTTGGGTGGGTAATCGCTCTTTCTTTAACCTCCCTGGATCTGGATTGTGATGTAGGGTGGAAGTTGTGGGTGGGTTTACAGCTGGCCAGAAACGGAAGTTGCCCCCCACACGTTCGGGACGAAAATTCCTCTATCTGGCCTTAAAGCCATAGTGTGGCAACAAGCCCAAAAGTCAAGTAATTAAGTGGCAACATGCCAAGGCAAAGGAAACAGAAAAATGCAACCCTAGACTCCTATTTTAGGGGCATAGAGCGGGAAAAGGACCGTGAGGTCAGAAGTACTGCTCCAAAAGGCCCAGAGGAAAACATGAGTGGGTTGCAGGCCATAGAGGACCTTAAAAAGGACTTTAAAAATCAAATAAGAGAAGTGGAGGAAAAATTGGAAAGAGAAATGAGAAGGATGCAGGAAAAGTATGAAATGAGGGTCAACAGCCTGACTGAGGAAAACAACACCTTAAAAAATAGACTAACTCAAATGGCAAAGGAGGCCCAAAAGGGCAATGAGGAGAAGAATGCCTTAAAAAGTCGAATTTGCCAGATGGAAAAAGAATCTCAAAAGTTCACTGAGGAGATTCATTCCTTCACAGTTAGACTGGAGCAAATGGAAGCTAATGACTTTATGAGAAATCAAGATGCTGTTAAGCAGATCCAAACAAATGAAATATTAGAAGGCAATGTGAAATATCTCATGGGAAAAACCACTGACCTGGAAAATAGATCCAGGAGAGACAATTTAAAATTATTGGACTGCCTGAAAGCCATGATCAAAGAAAGAACCTAGAAATCACCCTTCAAGAAATTCTCAAGGAAAACTGCCCTGATGTTTTAGATCCAGAGGGCAAAATAGAGGTTGAAAGAATCCACAGATCACCTCCTGAAAAAGATCCCAAAAAGAAAACTCCCAGGAATATTATAGCCAGGTTCCAGAATCCCCAGATCAAGGAGAAAATACTACAAGCAGCCAGGAAGAAACAATTTCAATATTGTGGAAACACAATCAGAATAGCCCAGGACCTGGCAGCTTCTACACTGAGGGATCGAAGGGCATGGAATATGATATTCCAGAGGGCAAAAGAACTGGGAATGAACCCAAGGGTCACCTACCCAGCAAAACTGAGTATTTTGTTTCAGGGGAAAATATGGTCATTCAGTGGAATAGAGGACTTTCAAGCATTCTGGAGGAAAAAACCAGAATTGAATAGAAAATTTGACATCCAGACACAAGAAGCAAGAGATGCCTGAGAAGGTAATCAGGGGAAAGAAATCAAAAGGAACTTATCAAAGTTGAACTATTTACATTCCTATATGGAAAAGCAATAACTGGGACTGATGATATCTTTCTCACTATGAAAATAATGGAAGAAGGGTGTGTGGTCATTTGAATACATATGTGAATGTGTGTGTATATGGTTACAGTTATATATGGATAGAGGGCATAGGTTGAATTTGTTGGGAAGGGAGAATCCTCAAGGGATGAAATTATGAGGTGAGAGAGGAAAGTGGCAAGAGGAGATGGGGAGAGACAGGGTAGGGTAAACTATCTTATGTAGAAGAAGCAAGGGGAAGTGGTTGCAAGGGAGGGGGAGAATAAGGAAGGCTAAAAAGGCAAAACCACATTCACATTGAATTTGGTTCAGGGAGAGAATGACATACATACTAAATGGGATATCTCAACCTGCAGCAGGATAGGGGGAAGGGGGATGAGAGGAGGGATGATGGATGGGAGGGCATCCTTAGGGGGAGGGGAGGTTGGAAGTACCCACTATAGAAGAGGGACAGGATCATGTAGGGAATGGACCAGGTGGGGGGTGGGATGAGTGGGAGGGAATTATAAGCAGCCTTGTACAATATATCTACTATGATAATGTTTTGCATAGCTAGACATGTACAACATATACTGAATTACTTATCTCCCAAGAGGGAATGGGTGACAAGGGAGGAAGGAAATGGATCTGAAATTCGAGGTCTTAACATTAAATGTTTCAAATATATATAAATACTATTATTAATACTCTCTTGCTTGTAATAGGGAGATAAGATGTGCAGGCATTGGGATGCAAAGACTCACTTTCCTCTAATGGAAAAGTCGATGGGGGTATGGGAGAAGGTATGGGAGAGCAGATTGGAGGAAGTGATATCTTGTGGGACTGCTGTTCTGAGAGGTTGGGTAGGGGAATAACGGGGGGAAAATGATTGTAACTCAAAATCTGGCGGAAATGAATGATGTAAAACAGAAGTTAATAAAGCATTTGTTTAAAAAAATAAAATAAAAAGTAGAATCAACTATATTTGAGAACTGATTGGATATGAAAGTGGGAGATAAGAATCAAGGATAACCACAAGGCTGTCAACCTAGATGGCCAGAAGAATAGTAGTAATGTATATATATAAACAAACCAGGGAAGTTTGGAGAATGAATAGATTTGGGGGGAGTACTATAATTTCATTTTGGACACGTGCATAGCATGCCCTCTAAGGTCCCTTTTAATAAAAAAAAAAAATACACCATGATTTTATATGACTAAGGAGCTAAGTTTTAATGAGATGGTTTAAAAAGAAACAGGTTATATTGTCAGTGTAATTAAATAATAGAAAGCTAGAAGAAATGGACCTTATATGCCATCTAGTCTAACTCTCATTTCATAGATGATACAACTGATGGACCTAAGATCACACAGGTAGTAATAGTGGAGTTGGGATTTTAACTCAGCTTAACTATTCTAAGTGTAACTTTATATCCAGGGATCTTTTGACCATTTTATACCACTTTTCTAAAGTGATATGAATGACTGGCCATATTTTTTGACTAATTCTAGAGTCAGAGAGACCTGTGAGGAGATCATGTAAAAGCCTGAACTGAAGGTGTGGTTTTGGGAAAGGAGAGAAAGGGAAATTAAATGGTTTAGCCGTAGTCACTCAGTAAGTCATTTCCTATATGCCTTACTGTATATGACCTGAATATCTCCCCTGACTTAATAGTTCCTTGGGTTTGTTTTGTGTGTGTGTGTGTGTGTGTGTGTGTGTGTGTGTGTGTTGCAGTTTAAACTTATCTTTTGAGTATTATGATGTAACATTTTTTTAAAGGCCAGTAATTTCTTTGTTAATGGTAATATTTCTCTGTGGATATTTAAGAGCACCCCATTGATCTGCCTATGATGAATTTTGAGCCTACAGAATTGCCAGTGAATTTCATGCTACTGAATTACGAAGAAATTTTTAACTCCTCTAAGACTAGACCATGTGAAAACCAAAAAGAAAGGTTGCATTTAGGATGAGATCAGGAGGTCATCATTCCTCCCTAGCAGTGACTTTTGCCAATGGAGACATTCATTTGAGCTCAAGACAGAAACCTCAGGGTTTGAGCTCAGACTTGAAGTTTTTCCTAGGGTTAACTGTGAAACAGAAATCATACTCAGATTCATTCACTGCTGATTCAGCTGTTGCCATTCAAAAAGGGACCCAATTCTTATCTGATGTAAGTCAATGGATGGAAAATAACTTAATGCAAAACCTCTGAGATAGGGGAAAAGAGAAGGAAACCAGAGAGGCTAATTTTTAGTTCCAAAACAATTAGGCATGAGTCCTTCTTTGATTTCAATGGTTCTAACATTACCGTTTCACTAATTAAAATTGGATCTCTTGACGGAGCATTCTTCATTGGACTATGTTAAATGGATCTCTAAAATGCCTTATTTCCCACTGACCACACTATACCGATGATTTCCATATCCTGGCAGTTGGATATGGTGCCTCCAGTCCTAGGCCCGTCAGTTACACATGTGGATCATGACCACCCTTTTTTATTTTCTTTCATCATCAGATTTAACCCATTCATAAGTACATGTTCATAGAGAGCATGGTCACTGGGCTTCTATGTGTTCCATCTGGTTGTTGGAAAATGCTGCCTTCTTTAGGTTTGAAACTTGACTCTGTCGCTTGCTGGCTAAATTGAGTAAGTCTCTTAACTTCTGTGGGCCTCAGTTTCCTTCTGAAATATTTAGATGGTTAGATTAGATGTCCTCTCAAATTCCAAATCTATGATCCTCTTATCCCTTGGAATGTTTTCCATTGCTACAGTTCTTAGTTTCTTTAAGCTTACAAAATATCATTGCATTTCCAGTGCTATTCTATTATATATTTGAAGATAGGCAAAAAAAAAAAAATCAAAGTAGAATTGTATGTGAATAAGACTTTCATTGTCATTGGTAGAGCTGGAATTAATGCACAAAAAGGCTTCTATAATACCCATAACCTCTGTCTTAGAAAAACAGTAGTATCAACAACAACAAGACAAGCCATTTAAAATCTTAATGTTTAACCCTGGCAGTTATGTTGGTCTGTTTGCTAACTGGGCAAGGAGCCTGTGTGTTGGTAGTTTGCTTTGTGGCATGAATCTCTTTTCTAATGAGGAATGATTATGATAACTTGTCCCTCTAATTTCTGTAGAGAAATCTAAGTCACCACATAAATTTCACTGTTGTATCACCTCCTTTGGAAAAAAAAAAAGGGTTTCCTCTCATTTCTCTCAACACCTGGCCTTACCTTAGCCTCCAGGGTAAATGTAAACTATTCAGCAGTGAGAGGTTAAATGTTCTTTTTCTCAGTTAATGAAAATACAGTGTTTCTAACCACCTCCGAAGAGCTAATATCCTACTGAGTGCTTGGTGACCTGGACATTTTCACTGAACAGTTGGATTTCTTGGTCAGGAAACACTTGACCCGAACTTACTTTAAATGAGCCATTCTTCGATTTCAGCTCTAACACTGGCATGTGCTTTCCTGCGGCTGGTCTCTTGACTTCTTCCCAGGCAATATTGCTGGCACTTAACTTTTACTTGTGTCTAGTGAGTTCAAAGATCTATTTGTTTGGTCATTCATCATGCCCGGACACTCGTGGTTCCTTCCATTTCAGGAGCATCAAACCTGTTGCTACCTTAACAGCTATTGATCGGTCCCTCAGGCCTGGCAGGAAGGCAATGCCTGGGGAGGAAAGCTATGAATGTCTCTAATACATTACATCACTTTCACCTAAAAGAAAGTTAAATACTATAGTCCAGCCATGATGGGTGTGTGCTCTATGTGCTGTTTCTACCTTTGTGGGTTGCTGGGATGAGTATTTATTAAAGACAGGGAACATATCTCTGGTGGGGAGAGAACTCTCTTTATGCTTCCTGTACTGGGGGAGGGAAGGGGAGAGACAATAAGCATTTTATTGGTTTGTTCATTTGTTTACTTATTTGTCTGTTTGTTGGCAACAACCATTTTAAATGCCTATTATGTGCCAGACATTATGCTAAGCACTTTATGAATATTATCTCATTTGATCTTCAGAATAACCCTGAGAGGTAGATGGTGTTATTATTCCTGTTTTACAGATTAGGAAACTCTCTCTCTCTCTTGCTTTTATGGAGAGGGGAAGGTAGGGCAATTGGGGTTAAGTGACTTGCCCAAGGTCACACATCTAATTTTGTGTTAAGCTTCTGAAGCCAGATTTGAACTCAGGTCCTCCTGACTCCAGGGCTGGTGCTCTATTCTCCTAGCCTCTGCCCAGGTTAGGGAAGTCAAGCAAGCAGTGATTAAGTGATTTATCCAGGATTACATAGTTAGTAAATGTTTGAGGCCAGATTTGAACTTAGGTCTTTCTAGCTCCTGGCCCAGTACTCTTTCCAAGATCTCACTTAGCTATTTCTAGGCTACATATTCTCTTAATTATTATTAATAATTATTGCCATCAAATATTTGGCTTTGAAAGAGAGTTGTAAACTATGTTTAATAGCGTCTTTCTTAGGTGAGTACCTGGCCTAGGGCCTCTAATGTTAACAGGTGCTCAATGACTATATGTTGATTGAATTGAGGACAAATTTTTGAGGAGGAAAAATGTATTGACAACATTATGTGGGAATTATACTACTATCCACACCCTATTTTGGACCTTATGGTGACTGTAACAAATATTTCTTCTCTCCATAATCTTCCCACCCTATTCCCAATTCCCACATCCTGGTAATTCCTTGAAAACATTGAAGTCATCTGACAGAGTCTACCTTAACTTTCCACTCCTCAGAATTTCTTATTACTATCAATTATTCACTAATCCTTCCCAGACTGCTACCTACAGTGGAAGAGCAATCCTTTTACCTTTCTAAAGCCAAGTCATCTCCAAAATCTGTTTCAAATTGTGACTCCAACTTAGCTTTTAGCCTCATTATTCCCTTTCTTACATTCTGTAGTTTAGCCCAATGGACCTTCTTAATGTTGCTTTGAAATGGCATTTTTCTCCCATTTCTTTACTTTTCTATGGCTTTCATTCAATATTCAATCAGACAATAAGCATTTATCAAATACCTACCATGTGTCAGATATTGTGCTATGTATCAGGTACTCACCTTTTAGTTACCCAGTTTTCCCCCAAAGGAGTTATATGGTTGCAATCAATAGAACAGTATGATTTCAGAAGAATCACAATTTGATGTGGCTTCAAAACGACAACCCTTTGAGGCAGGTGCTATTATTATCCCCATTTTATAGAGTAGGAAATGGAGCAATGGAAAGACATATGACACATGTATAAGTGATGAATTACAGTCAGTCAATCAACAATCAAAAAGTGTGAGAGCTTGGTCAGACATTGAAGATGCCAAGGTAACCTACTACATCCCTGGCCATCACCAGTCATCTTGACTTTTGCCACTGCCACTGGACTTCAGTGATTCTGGAAGAGTAAGGTTGATGATTTTGTGTACCTCAGCCTCACTTAAGTTCAATTCATGTGAAAATTAAGACATCACCCTATGATGTCATTGATCCTTTTCAAAAAACAAAGAATGAAAAACAATAATTAAAAGCCTACTATGTGCTAAGCACTGTACTAGGTGCTAGGAATAAAAGTACAA